>CM075941.1:41916371-41984321 GCA_038030265.1 Corythucha ciliata
ATGTAGTGTACAGTGTACAGGTTGTTCGTGACACGCTCTTTCTCTTCAGGTGTGGTATTTAATGCTTGCTAATAATGGTTTTTCAATGTAATTAACATTTTTCATGTACCTGTGTGCTGCTGTCGAGTCAGACATTGGTTTTATGACTCTAATGTAAAGGGTAATGGCGTCCTAATGTGGCAATTTTTAAATTCAATTGTGTTAGCTTCTGTTTTTGCTGGCGGTAGACTGATGTTCTGAATTTTTTGATTTTGTTAGCTTCTCTATTGGCTATACCTAGACTCAAGTGCGATTCCTGTCATGCGGGTTAGTATTTTGCCCCTGAAAGAGTGTAAAAGGGGGCTAGCTTCACACACGTCTTTCACGTCCATATTTGAAAAAAAGCTGTGGGGATTAGCCGAAACTTCTCCTGTCCACTTTTCACCATCACGTTTCTAATCCACCACTTTTAAACCTAGTAAACGATTTTAACATTAAACTGAGTTGTTAGGCGTCCCACTGTTGTGTCCTACATTCCGTCACAAGCGTCCTACTTTTTCGTGCCAGGCGTCCTCGGAAACGATTTTTAAATCTGGTCACCCTAAATAAAATACGTGTTTTTTATAATAAATAATGCAGAGGGCCTAAAAGGTTTAAAGTGTTAAAGCAGAAAATTGGGAAAAGATATACTTTAGCAAAAGTATAAATGAGTGCTGGAATGTTTTCTATGATATGATAAATCTAATGAGGTTTTCCATTTACATAAAATTTCAAATGGGTCCCACAACCCAATAGTTTTAAAAATTAATAAAAAAATATAGGGCCTGATTTTATTTGAACGGATCGTGTTTTCATGAGTTTTGGTACCCAAGCTATCACGACAGCATGATTTTGGAAAATGTGTTACTTCCTCATTGGTCACAGCACATTGGAAGAACTTTTTGGTGCTGCCGATGTGCCTTCCATGTCTTCGAAGACGTACATCAAGTGCCAACGAAAATTATCAGAAAGTACGTAGCTATAGTCTGTCCACAGACCCCCCCCCCACCCATGCTTTTCACTCCCTTCATCTCCCCATGCTTTCACTCCCTTCACTTGTTCCTACCTCCATGATTATAACACCCCTTCGTACTTGTTCCCCAGAGCTTTTTTTACTACGGGCACTATGGTTACATACAGGGTGTTTGGTAAGTCGCCGGCAATAATGCAGGGGGGTTTTCTTGGTCCAAAATGGACCAAAAAAGTCCATATAAACATAGGTCCGATTTCCAACCGTTTTCGAGATAATCGATATTTTAGTAGTTTTAGCCATGACGTTGGTTTTATTGGATTCAGCGCTTATAAGTCGAGAACAGTTACACGTACATTAAATTTGAGGGCACTACCAAAAAGAGCAGACCTTTTTCAGTGGGAATTGGTCCAGTTATCCCCGAAAGTAGTCGCACTTTTCCAGTGACCAGTCAGATTGTGGAGAGTTGTGCCGATTTTAGGCAGTTTAGCCGTAACTTGGATGCATGATAGCGAATCTTGAAATGCTATCCAGGTCTGGCAAATTTCACAAAAACTTGCCTGATTAGTGAGGATCAAAATACCAAACCCAGATCATCGCACCCTTTCGTAAAAGTTTGGACAAATTAACCTATTTCGAGCTAAAAGTGCTTTTTTGGGTGTTCTTTGCAATAGGCCTTTGTGAACAGATGAAAGTGAAAAATGGAATCAAGCACACTGTTATTTCTACTAAAATGATAATAAAGCTTCTCGTAGCTCAAATCGTGGTCAGCGATGCAAAATAAAAACATTTCGTAGCGTTTATTGCACCAATTCATAACAATTAGTAAATAAAAGAACAAATAAATTATACCAATAACTTCTTTTTTTACAAATCATTTTCCAAATGTCCTCCTCTGTTCCGAAGGCAGGCTCGTGCTCTTTTTCTCGTGGCACCCACTGGTCACACGAGGAGAAATGTCGGCTCGAAGGGCCTCAAAAGCTCCTGTAAACCTTCTTCGAATCTCCTCCTGATCACGGTCTTTTACCAAACCCCAGACGTGGAAATCCATGGGCGCCATGTCCCGCGATCGAAGTGGTAAAGGAATTGAACCCCCTCGTCATATCCACATATCATAACTTCTATCCAAAAACTGGCTAAATTCGATCAATTAGGGGGGAGGGGGCACGATCATGTAAAACGATCATGAATAAGGCTTCGACAAACATCTTCCCCCAGATTTTGCATTGAATGAGGCAAATCGTTCTGAATAAAGTTCAAATACATACTACGGGAAGTTTTTATTTTGCATCGCTGACCTTGATTAAGGCCTAAAAGAAGTTTTATTTTCATTTTAAATAAGAAGTAGTGTGTTTAATTCAATTTTTCCCCTTCATTTCTTCGCAAAGGCTTATTGCAAAGAACACCCAAACGAGCACTTTTCGCTGGAAATGTGTTCATTTCTTCAAACTTTTACGAAGAGGTGCGATAATCTGAGTTTGTTACTTTGATCCTCACTAATAAGGCAAGTTTTTTTGAAATTTGCCAAACCTGGACGGCATTTCAAGATTCGCCATCATGCAATCAAGTTACGGCTTAACTGCCTAAAATCGGTACAAATCTCCACAATTAATGTGGAGATTAATGTGGACAATTAATGTGTGTGTTATTTAATGTACGTGTAACTGTTCTCGACTTATAAGCGCTGAATCAAATAAAATTAACGTTATGGCTAAAAATACTAAAATATTGATTATCTCGAAAACGGTTGGAAATCAGACCTATGTTTATATGGATTTTTTTGGTCCATTTCGGACCAATAAAACCCCCCTGCATTATTGCCGGCGACTTACCAAACACCCTGTATAGACGCTTCACAGTTTCTAGAATTATTCCCGTTGCTTTATTGGCGTTTTCCATTCAATGCAATACCTTCGTGTGGTGTAAGTTTTCCCACCCGTCCTCTTCGAATTGAAACATGTTTATGGAGGGGATGCAGCACTACACTCGTGTAGTGTGTTAAATGGAAATCGCAATAATTTTAGTGGAAGGGGTAGAGGGCGAAGCTCATTCCACTAAATTCATGGCGATACTCCATCACTAAGTAGACAGACTATAGTATGTTTGCCTCCCAACTACCCCAAACACAGTGGGAAAATGAAAATTCACTCAACCAACCCATGTCGTCTACAGTATATTTATATTGACTGGGATATTTTATTATATTACAGCTGTGTTTTCTTCGGCCGAATCTGAAATGGCAATAGCTGCTGCCGAAGAGGCCCGGTATGCTCGGGAATTGGGGGACGTTGATATTGATGGTGTGCCTCTTGTTCCTGTAGTAGCAGACGGTAGTTGGGCAAAGCGGTCCTATAGGACAAAATACGATTCCCTCTCAGGCTTAGTAAATGCTAGGTGTAATTTATTCTCTGAGTCGTTGTTATATCAACTTTTCTAATATATAGGCCGTGATCATTGGATACAGGACTAAAAAAGTCCTATATCTAGGAGTGAAAAACAAATACTGTTTGGTATGCTCCAGAGCCGAAAAGGCACAGGGAAGCACGCCTGACCATACTTGTTTCAAGAATTGGACGTCATCATCCTCGTCGATGGAATCGGCCATTATTTTGGAAGGGTTCCAGCAGAGTGAGAAACTGTATGGAATCAGGTAAGAAATGGTATAGTTCATTGATTTTTGGCTGCAAAATCTGTTGTTTTATTCGAGTGAGATCTTGAGCTAAAATGACATAAGCAATATATTGAAACTGATGGGTCTTCGTGGTGATATGTTAGTTGTTAGCCTCGAATAGGCTCGAGCTAGAGCGTGTCCTTTTGATTTAGAGCTCTCGATTGTGAGCTTGAGTTTCTCATGTTTTAGTTTGGTACCGAGGTTGTCTGTCTGTCCTGTATTGAGTTCTCCCAGAGTTGTTTGGTTAATAAATATTTTACCGTCGTTGGTTAATGGTTATAAGTGGTCTCAAGTTCCCTATTCCCCAGGATAAATCGGGAACATAACACGTGGTTCCTTATAAATCAGATTTAACAAAATAGTCGCTGATGGCGATAGCAGTGTCTATATGACTTTATTGAAATATCGGCCGTACGATAAAACTCCTATTGAAAAGATAGAATGTACGAACCATCTTCTACGCAATTTATGTCGGAAGATGCGCACTCTGACCGAAAGTACTTCGATGGGTTCAAGCTATTTACGAAAGATCGTTGCCAGCAAAGTACTGTTCTCATTAGCAACCGAAAGATTTAATATCATGCTTTACATTTCTCAATTACACGTACATGATGGAATGTGCAGATCAAATCTATGAGGGTCGCGGTCAATATGGCTTCGAAACACTGGGCCAGTCAGACAGCCTCAATCAACGAAAAAATATGTGATCTTCGGAAAGACATTAAAAACGCTCCTTTCCACATATTTGGCAGGCATTCCACGTGTGCCTCTTACTTCTGTTCGGGTTGTAAGCCAAATGAGCAGGATTTAGTGGAAGACATGAAAGTAGATGGTAAATTATTTTATTAGCATTTCGTTGTTATCATAAATTCCATAATGGTGTTGTTTGCTGCTATTCAGGTCTTTGGAGAAAAATCGAAGAGGCCTTTGACTTTTTGGCGAGGCAGTCATCTAGCCTCATACAGAGGTTGGACAGCAACCTTGCCGAAAACTTCAATGGCGTGGTAGCCAAATTTATCGGTATTTTGGGACTAAGTCATGCGTGCAGTACCTATTACTCCATTCGGTGTTGTTTACGTTAGGGGGAAAGCGTGTAAACTTTTGCCTGCGAGGAAATTATCAGGCTCGCTGTTTTGAGCAGTAATATCCGCCAATTCTCGGTTGCTGCAAACCCGCCTTAATAAGGCAATGTTCGGTCGAAGCCCCGGGAAATTTACGAAGCAAATGGAGCAGAGACGGTATATATGGCTTCAGTTTGGACGTAGGATTTTCGTGCTAAACGTTGATAATGAATGCTTTAGTGTCAAGAGAGGAACGTTGATAACAAGGAAGAAGTTATTCAAAAGTCGAGTTATTAAAGAATGCTCGGACAAAGATTATGGACCGCTGGCCCAAAAACCAGACCTGGAACCGGAAGAGTATAGGAGGGAATGCGAGCAGTTCCTATCATCACTGATGTAAGAGTAAATGAAGAACGTAAATGTTTTGGGAATGATGATTTTTCCTTATTTACAGGCTGAGCAACGAGGACATAGCGAAATTAGAGAATAACACCAAAGATCAGTCTAATAATTTGCTATGGCGGGAAGAAAGGCGGAAAAGAATAACAGGTTTGTTTTACGTACTATGTATTGAAATCTTTAGGCCCGCTTTATCAATCGTTGTAAAAGAGCTGACCAAAAAATTCATCTGTTTCATGATCAAATATTTCGTCATGGTTCGTAGATATTTTTTTTTTTGGAAAATGTCGAACTTCCTCATTCCAATTTTGCCCAATTTTTTAATTGTTTACTCAACTTTTCATTCGACGAATGACTATTCGTAGTTCATGTTACACCCCGGTATTCGAACTTGTTTTCTCAGCTTCCAGATTCAAAGAAGTTTGTTGTCGGAGAGCCAAGACGCCGTGTGCCAAGCTCATTCAACGCCTCCTGAATCCGCCATTCACAAACAAAGCAATGGAATATGGTGGGCAATCAAATTATTTTCCAGTTGAATTATGTAATCATTGCTTAATAATAATGAGCAATGAATATAGTAATTCGAAGGAGTGTTCCATAGTACCCAAATACTCTGCTAACGCGGAACTTTTTTATTTAGGAAAGTCATGTGAGCCTAAAGCGGTCGAGGCCTTTGAAAATATTTATGGAGTTGAAGTCACTCCTTGTGGGTTAATGGTCAGCAGCGACTACCCACATTTAGGTATCAATTCAGAAATATTTTATTTTAAAGTGTTGAAAATTTTGTCTTTATGACTTTTTAATGCAAATTTTCTTCATTAGGAGCCAGTCCAGATGGAGCTGTGGGGGAAGATTCCCTAATAGAAATAAAACCACCCTACTCGTTGCAGCACTTGACGCCTCAAGACGCCATTAAAGCGACAGGTTGCCCCGAGAAAGGGGGGTGAGTCAAAATAATGTTCCCTTGTCCCTAAATTGAACGTGCATTGCTATTAGGTACACGAAATGACCCATAGGCCCGTATTCATAGTCGCACTTGAGTTAAAATTCGCCTAAGTAAAAATCAAATCAGCTTTTGTTGGACAAAATCATGTTTCGACGCCCACTTAGGGGAATTTGAGTTCAAGAAATATTTATGAATAGCGGCCTTATTGTTAATTTCAGATTCAGGGTCAACTGGCAATATCCAACAGGAGCGTGGCCTACTCCCTGTCGAGCCATTCATTGAAGTGACGGTTGTCCACAGGGATCCCTTATTCTGGGAGCAAGCCATGGAGAAACTTGAAAAATTTTACTTTCTACGCCTGCTCCCAGAACTAATCGATTCCAGAGTGGGCGGTCACTTCCGATTAGTGAGCCTCACCTGTCGCAAGAAGAGCCTTCAAGTAACATAAGAATATTATCATTTTCACGCCATAAATACGTCTGCTGCCTGTATTTTATTATTTTTACCTTGTTTCATATTGTGTCACCATCCCCTGGAAAGGCGTGCTGTGCTGTTCACAGTAGTGCATGCCGTTACCTATTCGACGCTGAGACATTGACTTCAAAGTTTAATATAATCACCGTACCGGTCAACGGTACGGTCGTGGATCGTGGAAGAGAAAGCAATGCTTGAAAATTGTGCAAGTTCCCTAATGATGATATATAACTATACAAATTGTGGATAAAATACCGTGAGTGGTTGAGTAGAACAATCCTGGAACTATTTTACGTTTCGCGAACCGCCCCTTCTCCTGGATAAACCGTTTAGACAGATGAAAACCCCTTGGGGCTCAGTACTTTCCCTGCCCAAAAAATCAGGCTTCGACACTCAAATAAAGGTGCTGTCGGACAGATCAATCGGTAAAATGAGTCGCCTATTTACTTAAGTGCGCTGAATCCGTTGAATAGAATAAAATAAAAAAAGTAGTTTGGTAATTCTTGGATTTGATTCAGAATGCCAGCGGTTGCCACTACGAGGTCAATCGAAGATGCACGAGTGAACCCGAATATTTCTTGTTATCACCATTCGACCTTGGCTTTCGTTTCCCTTCCCTCTTTAGTTTTTATTTTATTCCCGGCCCAGTAGTTCATCAACCTGTCACATTAATTCACAAAAAGCGCCCCAAGCGTTATTGGCCCCGCAAAGATTCACCTCAGTGCAACTGGTGGACTTTTTGCGAACTGATGTAGAGTAGACAGTGGACGTTGCGGGACGAGCGGGGTGCTTCAACAAAACTCGAATAAAATAATTGCAATGGTTACTACATGAGTACATGATTCAATAGTTGGAGTGCAGTGAAGCCACACACAACCACAAGCACGTGCGTTATAACATCAATTTTAGTTACCATCGGTAAATGGCTCACCACCATCGGTCACCGTGATAGTGAAGGACATTCGACGTCAATCGTGATCATGGACACTCAAATTCAAATTAAAAAAAAAAAAAAAAATTCGCTCCGGCAGCTGGCGGTCGGAAAGAGTGCATTTCATTTTGTATACGGATACCCTAAGCCGTCCCAGAAGTAGGAATGTTGAGACCATGATTTGTTTCGTTTATGTTTGACCCTCCCTCGTACTGTTTGCTGCCGGGTTTGTTTAAGCTGAACTTAATGGGAATCAAAGGCAATTTCAAAATGGAATCATCATACCGAATATAATGCTTCTGGAATCAACTGGTGATTTGTAGTGATTTTTTTACCATTTTAACCCCTATTTTCCCCCTTCCACCTTGACCGATTTGGCCCAAATGCTATACCGACCGGGGCCTTATGACTACTGATTTTTGTGCCAAAGCGCGTTCCGCTAAATTAATTTCTACGAGAGTTATCGTGCTAACAAGGCCTCACACTTACTTCCACCCCGGGGACATCGCCCCCTCCCCCTCGACTTTTTCAAAAAATTAAAATGGGAATCAAAGGCTAGTCTAACATGGAGTATACGTACCGAATATCATGCTTCTAGAATCAACTGGTGATTTTTGGTGATTTTTTGACGACTTCAAGCCGTATTTTCCCCCCCACCACCTTGACCGATTTGGCCCAAATGCAATACCGACCGGGGTCTTATGACTACTGATTTTTTTGCCAAAGCGCGTTCCGCTAAATTAATTTGTACGAAAGTTATCGTGCTAACGTGACCACACACTTATTTCCACTCCGGGGGCAACACCCCCTCCCCTTCGACTTTTTCAAAAAATTAAAATGGGAATCAAAGGCTACTCTAACATGGAGTATACGTACCGAATATGATGCTTCTAGAATGAACTGGTGATTTATAGTGATTTTTTTATCATTTCAACCCCTATTTTCCCCCCCTCCACCTTGACCGATTTGGCCCAAATGCAATACCGACCGGGATCTTATGACTACTGATTTTTTAGATAAAGCGCGTTCTGCTAAATTAATTTCTACGAGAGTTATCGTGCTAACAAGACCACACACTTACTTCCACCCCGGGGGCACCACCCCCTCCCCCTTGACTTTTTCAAAAAATTAAAATGGGAATCAAAGGCTAGTCTAACATGGAGTATACGTACCGAATATGATGCTTCTAGAATCAACTGGTGATTTTTAGTGATTTTTTGACGACTTCAAGCCCGATTTTCCCCCCCTCCACCTTGACCGATTTGGCCCAAATGCAATACCGACCGGCGTCTTATGACTACTGATTTTTGTGCCAAAGCGCGTTCCGCTAAATTAACTTCTACGAGAGTTATCGTGCTAACAAGGAAACGGCCATAATATTATATATATATATATGAATTCCGGAGACCACTGAATTCGTGTTCTAGAGGTTCTGAAACATGAAAAAAACATGCCATGACCCATGTTTGCCACCATCACGACGAGACCAATAGTGCATTTTTCAGAATGAAATGCACTAAAAATGATAATTGTTCATACGCTGTTAATTTGTAGTCAATGTTGAGAAACATCACTATAATTAACGCGGCTGCAATAAATAAAAACGCTTCTTTGCAGCTGAAAGTGAAAAAAAGTGCTAGACTCACTGCTGAAAAGGTAAAAAATTGCTAATTTGCAGCAAAAATTGGAAAATCAGGAAAATCTCCAATTATTTTCATCGATTTACTTGATAGCCAAGCCCAAGTATCTACAGTGTATTAGCGCTTTGTGCGCCCTGGATTCTGCATTTCTACCAATCTTTGTTATCTAATTTGTTCAGAATCTTATAGTTATGATATATTCGTAAAGCAAATGCGCTCTAGTTATATTTTTCTCGTCCGCCTTCCCCCCTTCATCATTTTGCTAGGCGCGCCCCTCAGGACACGGTGCCCTCGGGCAGTCGCCCGGCTCTCCCACCCTTAAAGCCGGCACTACCGACAAAATTCTAGAAAAAACTAAGACCGAATTTCTGCGAAACTTCATGCCCCTTTAAGGCCCGTTCACAAGCTCAGTGCAATGCGTCTGTGGAGTCCATGTAACCTATCAATATGCTTCATTTTTCGAGGGAATCAATTTGTTTGGTTGCATAGACTCCACACAACGCAAACATAGAGCTTGTGAACGGGCCTTTAAACACATCCATCAGAAGGCAAAACTGTAAACAATGCTGTAGCAGCAATAGCAACCAGTAACTACCATCATTGTGTGTCTACTCTAGGAATGTTCTTTCAGACGCCACCAGGGGCGGTCGCGAAATCTTTGCGGGGCCAATTGCGTTTTCTCACTCGAGGTCCAACTAACTAAAGGAGTTGAAAAATGTGATGGTTTATTAAAATGTGTCATCTGTTTTGAAGCGCTCAAAGAAGATGTAAAGGTTAAGGTTGGTTTCTGAATACGGGCCTCAGTCTCGGTATCGAAAAAAAAAAAAACAAGTAAAGAAAGAAGTACTGCACCCACAAATCATCTCGTACATACTTCCTGTGCGTGTGTAAAAGAACATGATTGTAAAAGTCATAAGATTAATATTTAATAATAAGAAATAACAGAGAATGTGGAAATAAGTAATCGCCTCATCGAAGCTTGTGATGAACGCGAAGTGGGTGGTGAAGGTACTAAGAAGGACGAGGGTGCGGCCGCGGCATGAGAAGGGACATTGTGTAGTAGTGTTTTTTGTTTTTTCCTCGCTCAGCTTGCCTGGAAGAATCGGCTGGTGGGGTGGCGCGTGCGATTGGAATGAAAGAACGCCTTTTAAGCATGCCGCCTCAAAAAAGCTGACGATTACAAACTGTCGCTGTTGCGGAAAGTGAGAGCCGAAGAGCAATGTATGAGGGAAGGAAAGGAGAAATAATATTAGTTCTCTTGTCCCACCCATGCAATTCTGTACACAATAGTGCCTGACCGATCGTTGTCTTCACCCGCGGTCGGTATATATTTTACAAACACAGTAGCAGTATTCTCCGTACTCCGCTGCCGTATGTTTGCTGAGTGGATTTCCATCATTAGTTCAGTTTAGTTTATAATTTTCGGTTGCGTTCCCTCGAATACGTCATGGATTCATCAAGTAATAGCAGCGACAAAGAACTCTCCCGCAATACTGCTGGCGAGAAACAAACGGCAAAGAAAAAAAGAAAAATTAATATAACACCCAGTGAAAAGATTGCACGTAGCAATTTTAGCCCACACTTCCAGTTTATGAAAGAGAGCGGTGGCCATCAGACAGCGCTTTGTCTGGAGTGCAAAAAGCGAGGCAAAACCGGCGTGATTTTGAGAATGACATGAGGGAACACTTCTGGGCTCCGCAAGCACCTAAAGACCGGACACTCTGGAATTTTTTTCGCAAATGTTTGGGGAAACGTCAACTAACATTAAAAGTACCTCGCAGACGTCACTCGACAAATTTGTAAAAATGAAAGTTCCAGCCCATTCAGCAGCCAACGTAAGTGACTAAATTTATAGAAATAAGTATATACTATTTTAAGACCTATGATGATGTATGAATGCTAGTCACACAGTCACACTCAAGTTTAATATTCTTCCCTGAAGTAGATAATTATGCTTTACACAGGATTTGGATTTCATGTTTCTCTCCACAGTTTTCATCCTTAGCTACTTGACCAAATGTCTTCATTTTTTCATTAAATAATATGTATTCAGGGTAAATTTTCGGTAGTGCTTCAATTAAAACATAAAATGACGAAACTAAATTTTTAAAAAATTTAAGTTTCACCCTTTTTTATACCTACTTATTTTGTATTTTTAAAATTTAAATTCGACCTTCTCGGGCATCATATCATGCACAGCACCGTTCAGGGGGTCAACCATGAGCTAGCGTTAAAACCTAACGCAAGCGGTAACTAAGGACGCTTCATCACAAATAATGTTATAACGTCATAGATACCGCAGTTGACGGGATTTTTACGCTAGCTCATGGTTGACCCCCTGGGGGTCTACAATGAGCCGGCGTAAAAAATTCCGAAATTGGATTTTAAAATAAAAACTCACTGGATTTTAAAATAAAAGTTCAAATTTGGCCACGTTCTGAAAGGTGAAAGCCTAAGGAAAAGTATCTTTCTGATTGGACTTCGTAATTCCTTGCCGAAAGCCGGCTCCACACAAGCGGTGTTTCGGTTTTTTTTTTTTTTTTTTTTTTTCGAGGGCTCGGACGGTCTCCCGACTCCGAAGGTGCCAAAAGCCTTTCGGCCCATACACCATACCCACTTGGGGCCCGGACTCGGGAGAGCCTAGTACGGCTCCTCAAACCTATTTATCCTTTCCAGCAAACTCAGGAGACGGGTCCCATTCTCCTTTGAGAAGCTGGGGAAGGGTATCCTATCGTCACCAAAAATGGTGTATCTGGCCGCCGCGTAGCCGTCACACTCGCATACGACGTGCTCCGCGGTTTCTTCAGCCTCCCCACACCTTTCGCAGTCGGGCTCCCCTACTGCCCCCATGATTGACAAATGCCTATTAAGGGCGTAATGCCCTGTATACATCCCTACTATCCGCATAAGCTTAACCCGTGTTAGTCCCAGCAACCATGCCGAAGCTTCCTGGTCTTCCTCATTGATTCCCAGTTTTGCTTGCCGGCACCCGGGTTCAGTCCGCCATCTCCTCAGAGCTTGGTCACTGGCCCAGGCCCTTATCTCCTTCAAGACCACCCTGCGGGCAATGCCCACCGATGGTTCAGGTCCTATTACCGGCTAGTCCGCGCCACGCGTGGCCAGCTCGTCTGCTTTTTCATTTCCCTGCCATCCTCTATGACCCGGGATCCATCCCAACGTTAGGGAGTTCCCTTCACCCTGGAGGTCCCGTATCCCTACTCTGCAACTCGCCACGGCCGCTGAGTCCACCACGGGTTTGGTGATCGCCCCCAGCGCCGCCCTGCTATCAGAGTAGATACCGATCGCCCTACCTGTCACTTTCCGCTTCAGTAGCTCCCGAATACAGGCATCGATCGCTACCACCTCGGCCTGGAAAACTGTGGTGTGTCCCCCTAGCGGGATACTTATTTCCACCCCCAGCCCCGGCACGAAAATTCCAGCTCCGGTCGGCCCTTCCTGACCCTTCTTGGAGCCGTCCGTATAACACACCAGCTCCCCTTGCCGGGATTCCCAACCTTCCTCTCTCATAATGACCCTCTGCTGGATTTTGGTGTTAACGAAATAACAAGCAAAATATTAATCAATTTCTAGCATTCTGGCAGGTTTCTAGTCTAGAGACTGACCAACTGGAAATATAAAAATATTTTAAAAAATTTTTTTGATTGTATCGTGAATGTTAAAAGATTTAGGTAAAGGACTGAGACAAGAGACACTGAGTGAAGAGACAAGTTTCCTGAATTACCTGTCTATCATCAACAGGATTATTGGATGTGTGGGTTTTTGACATGTGACGGGGAGATTTGTTTTTTTTAGACCTACGGATGCCTTGAAAATGGGGTGCATTTAACCCCGAAACTAGTCGGCATGTTTGAATATAATTAAAGAATGTTTTACTCAATTAATTAATCAATTACCTAAAAATGTTTTGCTCGTTATTTGGCGAATGCAGCATGTATGGGGGCATAAGCTTTCTATAATGACCCACCCCTCACCGTTTTGAATAATGTACTTCTCTTAATGCGCTAAAACATGGCACGGATGATCGAAATTCCGCCTGAATACCCCTATTTTCAATCGTTCACATTTTCACGAGTCGAATGTCTGTTTGTCTGTCGAACACATCTTTAGAGTTTCACTCATTTTTAGATTGCACACACGGATACGTTGTTTCAGATGAACCACGAGCTCATCGCAGAAACTGTTGACTGGGTTGCAAAAAAACGTCTGCCTCTGTCGTTCTTCGACGACGAGGAAACTCAACGCTATCTGAGTCTCGTTAGTTCTTTCAATTTTCCGAGGAGAAACGCTATGAGAACACACGTATTATCGAGGTACGAAGAGTTAAAAGGACGCGTGAAGATGGCCCTGAGAGAAAATGACTCAAAAGTTGCGTGCACTGTCGATGGTTGGACATCGATCGTCTGGGAGGTCCTATTACGGAGTGACAATTCATTACATCAATGAAGAGTGGATTAACAATTCGGTGACCCTCGATTTCATCCCCTCCCGCGGGAAACACTCTGGGGAGGACATTGCTAATATATTTTTGGACTCATTGACGGATTTCGGCGTCGAAAATAAAATAGTAGGAGTCACCACAGATAATGCATCGTCGAACTTCAAGTTCATGGAGGAATTAGCCCGCAAAAAACCTCAATGCTTTTCCCCTGACAGCCATTTTCGGTGCATGGGGCACATCATGAACCTCAGCGCACAAGACCTAATGAAATTCGTCTTGGAGGTCAATGAAAACTGTTCCACTGAAGAGGATGAAACCGAAGACGTCGAAGAAGGAGTCGAATATATACCATCTGACTTGAACGATACGAGGAGCGCTGTTACAAAAATAAGGCCAGTCTTCTCAAAAATAAGGCGAAGCGAAGTATTGGCTGCCGAATTCAAATCAGCCTGTGACGTCACTGGAGAGAAGGCTGTCGCTCCAATTTTGGATTGTCCAACGAGGTGGAACTCGACACACGATATGTTGGGAGTGGCATTGCAGTTGAAAAAAAGCATAAATTTCATTTGTGGCTCTGACACGTTGCTAAAAAATTACACCGTTTCGGATGAAGAATGGGCCATCCTTCAAACTGTCCATAAATTTTTAATTCCTTTTAAACAAGTCACCAACACTCTCAGTGGGGAGAAGTATGCCATTCTCCCTCTGGTAGTGGTGGCATTCAATTTACTTGTTGACAAGATTGAAAAGATTGTGAAGAACTTGGATGAGAAACAAGCTCTGTCGACGAAACGCTTCTTCTAGGTTTTCAAGCTGCGCGTGATAAGCTATTGAAGCACTATCGCTTGTCCAATTGGATAGTCTGCGCTGTGCTAATTCTAGACCCGAGGCACAAGATGGAAACTTTCGATTTAACATCCTGGGAAAAGGAAATGAAAGAGGAAAGCCAAAAGAAATTCGAAGAACTCTTTGCTGAATATTCACGTTCTGCAACGTGTGATTCTTCCCAGGAAGTCCTGCCCGAAGATGACACTGAAAATGCTGCGAATGAAGACCTTCTGGATTTTGACTTCTTGTATTCCAAGAGGCGGTCATTAAAAAGTACGGGAGAAGTTGAGTTACAGAAATACTTGAGTCTTCCCAGAGCGGACGCCAATGCAAATATTTTACAATGGTGGAAACGTCATTCCACGCAGTTTCCAGTACTAGCAAAGATGGCACGAGATTACTTGTGTATACCAGCCACGTCCGTTCCAGCTGAGCGACTCTTTTCAAAAGCATCGCTCACCATTAGAAAACATCGTAATCGCCTTCAGGACGAAACGGCTCGTTGGCTCATGTGCAGCTGGGCCCGTGATGATGCTCTTGCTAAACAAAAATAAAATTCCCCGAATTACTCTAATCTTCAGTTCTTACATTGATATTTTGTTGTTTTATCATAATGTACCTATTAATCAATTTTTTGTATATATACCTACTTAGTTTTCCTTTCTTCTTAAATTCAGATTGATAGCTAATTAGCTATAATGTCTTTTTATTATATTTCATTTATATTATATTTTGTTTTGTTTTTCTATCCGTAGTATCGTTTATTCCATGCCCACCCGATTTGAGGGGGACACTGTGAACCCTGCGGGGGAGGAGGTACTGATAATTTAAGGGGCGAGGGGTGTTACTATCACTTGTTCAATTATTGAGTACAACGTAAAAGGGCGGTGATCACCAACATTTTACACAAAAAGCCCTCAGACCTCCTTACTTTTCGAGACCGATACCGAGACTTTCGAGACCGAGACTTACAAGACCGATACCGACTTACTATGGTCGAGACCGATACCGATACCAACTTTTCAAAACCAAGACCGAGACCGAGACCACTCAAGTCTCGTATCGGTCTCGGTCTCGTGAAACACTAATACAGCAAAGACCATTGGGAATTCAAGCTATCGGATTTCCGGGTGAACTACTAGAAAAAGTACTCTTTTATCAATATCGCCCACAAAAGTGCCGGTTTGAGTGACTATTTTGTATTGTTATACTGTTGCTTCAACTATTTTTATTTTTGTTGGAGCTACTAGACGTTTTCCATGGCCAAGTATGTATTGATATACAATTACGTACATTTTCTTTTAGTGCATTTCATCCTGAAAATGCACTATTGGTCTCGTCGTGATGGTGGCAAACATGGGTCATGTCATGTTTTTTTCACGTTTCAGAACCTCTAGAACACGAATTCAGCGGTCTCCGGAATGTATATACAGGGTGGTCGGTTTTGAGATGCAAAAAAAAAATTGGGTAATAGTACACCGAAAATGGGATAAAAAAGTCTTATTCGGATAGTGGCCTATCTCTTTTTGTTTTCGAGTAATAATTTTTTTAGTGATTTTTAGGCGCAACTGTATTTTTCGCCGAAAAACTGTTATTTCTCAGCTTCTACTTCACGTTTTTCCAAAAGTGATGGCAGTTTCGTAATCTACAGAAAATTTTCTACGGGATGAATGCAAAATCAATATTCTAAATTGTCATAAACGCCTGAAAACGTTACGTTTTCGTTGCGTTAAAGCAAAAAAACCAAGAATTTGACTTCACAAAACAATTTACTGTGTCACCAAAAATGTCTTCACACGTTGTCAAACGACATAAAAACTTCTCCGTTTTCCCAGCTTTCCAACGGTGTACTCGAAAGTGGAATTATCTCCCTCCTTCGACGAGAAAATTCGAAAAGAAGCGAAAAAGTCATACATTTTGGGCTAAAAATGTGAATAATAAGAGGTGCAAAAATTCATTTTTTTGGCTCTCTTTCTTGAGAAATCCAAGCTCTGGCACTATAAAAATTAAAATGTATTGCATTTGAAGAATAAACAACAAACAAACAAATTAATAAAATTGACGAAGAGGTGGGCGAATTTAGTGCGTCTGCTGGTTTTTTATGGGTCTGGGCTGGGATCGTCGAAGACCGAAATCACCGTCTTGCTGGAAAATAATTTGTTCCCTCAGCTCTGGGTCCATTCCGTCAAGAAGACGTGGCAATTCGACTTGCAGGAAATGCAGGTAACCTTGCCCCGTTCCTTCAAAGAAATGTGGGCCTATTAATCGGTCTCTCCGACCCATAAAAAACCAGCAGAAGCCCTAAATTCGCTCACCTCTTCGTCCATTTTATTAATTAATTTGTTTGTTGTTTATTCTTCAAATGCAATACATTTTAATTTTTACCGTGCCAGCGCTTGGATTTCTCAAGAAAGAGAGCCAAACAAATGAATTTTCGCACCTGTTATTATTCACATTTTTAGGCCAAAATGTATGACTTTTTCGCTTCTTTTCGAATTTTCTCGTCAAAGGAGGGAGATAATTCCACTTTCGAGTACACCGTTGGAAAGCTGGGAAAACGGAGAAGTTTTTACGTCGTTTGACAACGTGTGAAGCTATTTTTGGTGACACAGTAAATTGTTTTGTGAAGTCAAATTCTTGGTTTTTTTGCATTAACGCAACGAAAACGTTACGTTTTTAGGCGTTTATGACAATTTCGAATATTGATTTTGCGTTCATCCCGTAGAAAATTTTCCGTAGATTACGAAACTGCCATCACTTTTGGAAAACGGTGAAGTAGAAGCTGAGAAATAACAGTTTTTCGGCGAAAAATACAGTTGCGCCTAAAAATCACTAAAAAAATTATTACTCGAAAACAAAAAGAGATAGGCCACTATCCGAATAGGACTTTTTTATCCCATTTTTGGTGTACTATTACCCAATTTTTTTTTTGCATCTCAAAACCGACCACCCTGTATATATATATATATATATGACCGTTTTCTTGTTAGCACGATAACTCTCGTAGAAGTTAATTTAGCGGAACGCGCTTTGACACAAAAATCAGTAGTCATAAGACCCCGGTCGGTATTACATTTGGGCCAAATCGGTCAAAGTAGAGGGGGAATAGGGGTTGAAATGGTCAAAAAATCACTACAATTCACCAGTTGATTCTAGATGCATCATATTCAGTACGAATACTCCATGTTAGAGTAGCCTTTGATTCCCATTTTAATTTTACGAAAAAGTCAAGGTGGTGGGGGTAGTCTTCCCGGTGTGGAACAGTAAAAATAGCGTTGGACTTCACTAGTTCATCTTAGCGCTCTGAAATTCGACTCAATAATTTAATGTAACAAAAGCCCTGAGATTTAACGAAAACTTTGTTGAAGGAGGGGGGTTGGGGGTGAAAAGGGGAATGAAATTTCAAAAAAATCGCTCAAATTCACACGTTTATTATAAAATACGGCACAAAAATTTAATATAACAAAGCCCTTGGAAAACTACCGAAACTTTTCGACATTTTGAAGAGAGGGTGGTGAAAATAAAGGAAGCAGTTCGGCTTAATGAAACAAATAAATTATTACTTCTGGGACGGCTTAGGGTATCCGTATAGGGAATAAAACGCACTCTTTCCGACCGCCAGCTGCCGGAGCGATTTTTTTTTTTTTTTTTCTGTCAGTGCACGTGTGAATCGTCCATCCCGAACAAATTTTTCTG
Source organism: Corythucha ciliata (assembly GCA_038030265.1). Classification (NCBI taxonomy): domain Eukaryota; kingdom Metazoa; phylum Arthropoda; class Insecta; order Hemiptera; family Tingidae; genus Corythucha; species Corythucha ciliata. The sequence goes on from CM075941.1 coordinate 41,934,465, forward strand.
TCTTCGGGTGTCTCTCTAGGCCTGCAATACTCAGTGTTGATTGGATTTTAAGCTCGTAAGCTCAGCTTAAGGCTAAACCTAAACAGAACTATTGGATTTGAGTGATGTGGTCGACTCCGGCCTAAGAAATTTGCCAAACTGAAGCAACGCCACAAAAGTCGTGTCGTGTCCATCGTTCAATTTTTAAAAAATGGCTATTTTTATGAAAAAACTTACTCGTGTAAAAGGGGCCTAACACAATTCCCAGTAATTAGTATCGCACCCCCGTAAAAGGACCTTTATTAGGCCCCTTTGACACGAGTAAGTTTTTTGAACAAATTAGCCATTTTGAAAAAAATTGACAGATGTTCCCTGCCTCAAATCGCCTGGTTGTGATCATATTGAACATATTTGTGAACACTATACTTACTTGTGTAAAACAGGTCTTACACCACTGGAGAAATTTTAAAAGAATACGCGGGCATGTGTAAAGGGCCGGTCCACTCGCTACTTTTTTCATAACATTTTGTCTGCACAATTCAACACGTTGCAGGTAAAACGCTGTGTCTGATCTGGAAAACTGCGCAATTTTGACTCCGTTGCGAAGACTGTGCAGTTGCAGAGACCCCTGAACTGCTCAGTAAAATGTTAAGAAAAACGTAGCTTAGTGTCTTGAAGCTCGCGCGCACAATGAATTGTTCGAAGCATGTTTACTTGCAAGAAAAAATGATCCCCTCTAGTGAGCGGACGGTTTTTTAAAACAGGCAGGCAATGCTGCTTGCTTGTCACTGCAAGCCCGAATGCCCCCCCCCCCCCACCTAAATAGAATATTGTGCACATGGGTCGCAAAGAAATTATAGAAGAATTTAAAGGGTCGCGAGCCGCACCACTACTTTATAGGACGAAATACGTATAGCAAAATACTCCCGTGGTGGGGTCCATAATCTCCTTATTTTCTATTTAAATTCGAGATTTTCCATATCTCCCGTCGCCTGATCTGTTTCAGGTTCAAAAATGGTTGGGAAACGAGAAGAGCCCATTGAAATTGGGATGGGTCCAATCACTACAATCATTTCCGGTCTGGGGTTCAATTCCGAAAAAAAGTCTAATGATCCTGCTCCCTCCCTACTCTGAAGATGGTTTCCTGCGCCTGCAAGAAGGGTTGTACAATGCATGTGGGTGCAGAAAAGCCCGGCCTCAAGTGTTCTACGCTCTGCATTAATTGCAGTGGCGAGTCATGTGCATCGACCGGACCCACTCGTGGATTTTGACTGTGTAGATATAGAAGACCCCACGGATATAGAAGGCGACACGGAGGACATTTCGACGTTTCTTATAGACGACGTTACAAGTGTCAAGGAGACGCGACTTCCAAGAGAAAAAGGGTGGATTGAAATATCGACACCTGAGCGGCAAAAGGGCCAACCTGCATTGTTTGGATCAAAGGGCCAATCTGAAATCGATCCAAGGTCAAAAATGTTTGGGGTCATACTGAATTTTCTCGAGCGTGTTTTTGGGGCCAATCTGCAGGCTATATTTTCTTGAAGGGCCAAACTGAAGGAATGAACAGTTCGATTATTCGTTGTCTGCTCTCCTATAGCAGCTGTAAAACATTCTGTGCAGCTGTTACTTCCGGACTGGAAATTTGTTGGCAGCAGTGTGAATGATTACGAAGAATTTACCGCGAGATTGTAAATATAGTGTTTCATTTACTTCACCTCGTGAATTGTTTTTTTAGACTAGGTAGTTGAATTTTTTTAAAAGAAAAAACCTGTGTGCAATGGTAAAAACACGAGGTGGTAAAAAAATATGTGCTTCAACGAGATCACAGCTTTTATTACGGCTTGCCCTGAAACGTGATAAAGAAGGTAAGCTTTTTACAAATAATTGGTTAATTTTCTGCATGCTAAAATTAATTTCACTCAGTCAAGTGCATGGGATTTTGAAAAATGGGTTCAATTAAGACATTTTCATGATCTTTTAGCATTCCTTTAAAAGCCTTGGTAAACTCAGTAAGTCAAGCCCTCCATTTCTTCTTATCCGTACGCCGTACCGTACGTATTAACTCGTTATTTTGTGTATTTTGATAATTACTTGCTTCGTTTCATAGAGCTTGTGCCTTTGTAAATCCCCTTAAAAATAGAACTTTTATAAATCCCCTTAAAAAATTATAATTCGTAGCTCTCAACTTCTCTCTGTAAAAGATCCCTGAAGAGACGTTGGACTCTCTAGGTGAAGAAACCGATTTGAGTTTATTTTTATTTTAAAAATGGAATTCAAATGTTTTGCATGCGAGGACTCGCTGCTTAAAGAAGATTTACTTAACTGTTCAAATTTTAAAAAACCCTATCATTATTTTTGTTGTTCTATGCCAGAAAATAGCTTTAAGAAAATGAGTCGGGAGTATCGGGCCAAATGGAAATGTATAAAATGTAGGGATGGAGAGAGTGGTGAAATAAAGAGGACAAGTTGGATGTTTTGCCTAAGGCTGTCAGCGCTATTAACACAAAGCTGGATAAGGTTGATATTATTGAGATAAGTATGGTGGAAGTGAAGGAATCCCTGGCATTCATCAGTGATCGTTTTGATTCCTTCGATAAGGAATTGAAAGAGTGTAAAAAAGAGGTTAAGGATTTGAAGGTGGAAAACGGAGATTTGAAAACTCGTGTCCGGGACTTGCAGTTGAAGGTGGACGTTATTGAGATGGATGGAAAGAGGTGTAACATGGAGCTTCATGGAGTCCCAGAAAAGGAAAAGGAAGATTGTGCTGCTGTGGTCCTCAAGGTGGCGGAGTCTGTGGCTACAAAGGTGACGCTGCGTTCGGCTTACAGAGTTGGCAAGGCTATGGAAAATGGGCGTCAGAGGGTAATCATAGTGGAAACTGAGTCGCCTAGGATGGCTAATGACTTCAGGGCGGCGGTGAAGAAACGGAGATTGGATACTCAGACTGTCGATGGAAACTGGCCGGCGGGAAAAATTTACGCGAATGAGAATTTGACCTATTTCCGGAGAGAATTGCTTAAGAAGGCTAAACTGAAAGCCAAGTCGTGCAATTACCGGTTCGTTTGGGTTTCTGGCTTCCGCATTTATGCTCGTAAAGATGAAAATGAAAGAGCGGTCGTAATTCTTAGCGAAAAAGATCTTAAAAATATTGTAGAGTAGCGTGGATTATTTTTCTTGTCGTTTAATACTAAAAAAATGGCTAATGATAGATTAGGTAACTTAATTGATTCTCAAAATAAGGTTAATTGTGATATTGTTAGTCTTAGTGATATGCAACAGTGTAAAGTTGCTAATTTAAATTTGATATGTTTTAATATTCGCAGTATGAATAAAAATTTGGATAGTTTTTTTGCATTCATTTCTTCGCAATCCATAGTGTTCCATGTGGTTGTACTCACGGAAACATGGAATTCTGATGGCGCTCAGTATGGCATGCCTGGTTATTTAATTTGTTTTAACTCCTCTAAGACAGGGCGGAAGGGATAGCTATTTTTGTACATGAGTCTATTAGTGTATTTGATGTTAAAATTGATCCGTTAGGCTTTTGTAATTCTGTGTTTGTTTCAATTTCCACTTCATTTGGGACAGTCGGCGTGACTGGTGTGTATTTGTCTTTCGACAGAGATCGTGAATTATTTGTTGATGAGCTGAACAATTATTTTAAGGCTAAGTCTGATTGTAAATATCTCATTTTTTGTGGCGACACGAACATCGACATTCTGGATGATGCCCGAAATAGTAGCTTCAGTAGTAATTACTTGAACTTATTGTATGAGCACGGCTTTTCCCCTGTGATTAAGAAATTCATCCGTGTTGGTAAAAATAGTAAATCGTGTTTGGACCATATTTTTGTTAAGGGGTTTATGAATTATAATGATTGTTCTGGGTTTGTAGTCACTACTGATATTACAGATCATTTCCCTGTTGTTTTTTCGTTTTTAGATGGTAGCATAAAGCAGGATAATTATCAAAATGTAAACTCATATTCAAAGTGTAAGGTAAACTTCGAATTATTGTCTCAGTTACTGCAGTTGGAGTCGTGGGATAAGGTGCTGTCCGCTAAGAATGTTGATGATGCTTATGAAGAATTTATGGCTATATTGGGTGATCTGGAAAAGTGCTCTGTGAAGCGTGGCAAGCCCGGGGTGCCTGGCTGGCCTCAGACTAACCCAAATTCCTCAGGTCTAGGTCGAACCCTTCCCTCTAACCTTATCCTTTCCTAGGCGGCGTGGCGCGTCTTCGGGGGCGGTGGGGCTCCTTGTGCTGTGTTGCTCCGTGGGGGGGCGTCTTCGAGGGTACAGCGTATGTCTGGGAGTTGATGGGACCTTCTCCCGGTGCCGCTACAATGCCCCCGCACCCTGACCTAGTCATGTCTTAGGGTGGGTGTGGGAGTCGGTGGGTGGGGCCCGAACCTCCTATTAGCCTTGGGGGAGGCTGCCCTGAACCACCAGCGAATAATCCCCCAGCGTGTAGTAGTGCCGGATGGCGACCGGCCGGGACCCTGCTGCACGTTGGGGGGGGGGGGCTGCGCCGAGGCCACGGATGCGCTTGGGGGCTCCCTCCGGGGGTTGGCTCGCGCTTGGGTACGTCCCGGCGCCTCTTGGGCTGCGTTGCGTCTGCTCTTCCTTTCTTTCCTCTCTCTTAACAAACCTCAATAAACATGAATTCAAGCACAAGAAAACTTGGATCAGGTCCCAAAACTTCTCCCCCCGCGGGTACTCCCGACCCGCAAGCGATACTGACACCAACTTCCACAGACCAAACAAACAACCCCGTCAACGCACCCCAACTTCCTGCTTTGGACAAGGCTCCAGCAGCGACCACTCCGTTAAATAAACGACCTCTAAGTAGAGAAACAGCAGAAAACCTACCCCCCGGGAAACGCGCTACTGAAACTAACTCATCTACTACCCAACCTGCCAATCTCATGGACCTCGAAATCGACCCAAAATCGTCTTCCTCAAATTACCAGCGCCCCACGCGCACTCAATGGCAACCACCAGTCTTACCAAACTCAGCCGAATCATTTTCGAGATTTTGGGTAGTAGAACCCACAGGTGATGTCAACTTTACCAACACATGCCCTTTTGCCCTTCACAAAAACCTACGCGCAGCACTTGGAAATCTGAAATCTGTTTCGAAAATGTACAATGGCCGGCTAAGTATTCAAGTAAATGATCCTCATCAAGCAAAAAAGGTCGAAAACCTCACTACCTTAGGTGAGATCCCAGTAAAAGCCAGCCCCAATATCCGCCTCAACACAGTGGAAGGAGTAATATTCTGTCGAGATTTTATTAATTCAACGGACGAAACTATCCTTAACGGCTTAGCTGAAGAAAAAGTTATTAAAATCCGCCGCATTACCCGCCGAGTCCCGGGCAGAGATGAACGAGAAAGTACAGGTCTCTTCGTACTCCCTTTTTACCTCGCTGAACTCCCCTCGTCCATAAATGGAGCCTTTTACAAGCTTAAGGTCCGCCCGTACATACCCGACCCGATGCGTTGTTCTCACTGCCAACGATTTGGCCACACCGCAGCCCGCTGCCGAACTGCAGCCAAATGCACCTGCGGCGCAGACCCACATGAAAACGAATGCTCCGCTTCCCCCTCCTGCGTGAACTGCGGAGGATCACATAAATCTACTAACCGTCAATGCCCCGTGTGACCGTTATAAACGCACACATTTAAAATTCGCGGTGATAGTTTCACCCCTCACCGCATCACCCAATTCTTTATTAGAATTATAAATAATTAGAAAAATAACGAAGGCCGTGAAGAAGGAGGAAGAGGAGAAAAAAGCCCCGCGGATCGCCACACACTCCCGCCGCAGGTCTCCGCCAAGAAGAAAGGGGCCAAGCCGAAGAAAAGAGCCCGCGTCCCTGGAAGAAAAAAGGAAATCAATCTGTTCCCAAATTTAATATTATCCCCAAAATACCAAATACAAACTTGGTTGTGGCATTTCCCCCTTTTCCCTTCACCAGAGAACCTCGGACGACATCTCCACGTAATCAATTGCCGGTTGGCCAACCTAAAGACAAATAGTGAGTGATTGTGTAGAATAAGTTATATTTTAGGACTTACCTTAGTCATAAGCCGTTCGTAGTAAATAATTTTATGTCATAAGTCCCTTGTAAAATATTTCGACCACTTAATATAATTGTGTCCACCCAACTCTCTTTATTATTATTTTAAATCCGAACCAATTTTCTCCCCTTCACCCAAGGTTCGTCGTTGATTGAGCCCTAGTGCTAGGCGACGGACTCCCTTAAATTGTTGGCCCTACGAACCCCTAGGCCACAATTTTGGCGCCCAAACTTCTATATCCATATAAAGCCCTGTTTCTCAAGCCCTCAAACCCACGGCCGGCCTATAAATTTCAAAGTTGTAATTATTAAGTTATTTTTTTTTATAATTTATCATTAATAGTGGCTACCGGACCAGTAAACCCCCCGATCGGCCAAGATCCCGAATTTCCCTGCACCCAGTGCCAAACACTAACTTCATCAAAATTACTCATCCAGTGCTCTCATTGTTCTCTTCCCCGCTGTGAAGCCTGTAGTAATATCACCCTGGTTAATTTTAAGAAATTACCCCACGAAAGAAGAGCTAAATTTATAAATCAATGTTGCCACCAAAAGGTCCAAATTGATGCCCTCCGTTCCCAACTCGCAGAAACTAACACTAAAGTCTCTAATTTACAAAATAATTTACCACAGCTTATCGCCCAAGCGAATCAGACAGACCCCACTATAATGGCAATTAAAGCGCAGCAAGAGGAATTGTCCTCAAAGTTGGACAAGATCCTTAGCATCCTTTCTACTTCCCAAGCCACCCCCGCAAGTAAACCAGAAGACCAACCTCATCCAAAATCCGACGCACCACTTCAACCACCAATGCCACATATCCCTCACACATTCACTTCCAATATTTCTCCTGCTGAAGCTCTTCTGGCAAGCACCCACACCGACCCCCAAGACCTCACCATCGACCCTTCAGGGAAAGTTTCCTTCAAAAACCAAAGCCCCATTGAACATCTCATAAATAATATACCACGTCCACAAAGTACCCCTACACAAGCACAACCAACACAAATTTCATTTACAGAGACCCTTAAACTTCCCAAATATTTAGAAACTGCGATTTATCAAATCCCGAACCTGCGAACCAATAACCTCCCCAGTATCGTCCACTTCCTCCTCAAAATTCAAAGACTGGAAAACATAGCACAAGAGCACTTTAAGCAACTGTTAATCCATATCTCCATCATTCAAAAAAATGACTTCCTCCAGAGAATAGTTTTCGGCCACGACATTCCAAATTTTAAAACTCTTCGGGACATTCTGTTCGCCGAACTCATCAATAACACCTCTAAAACCGAAATTCAAACCAAATATTTATTTCGTAAGCAATTTTATAACGAAAGTTTTAGAGATTTCACGGAGAATATCCGAAAAATTAATTCAATACTCGAGACGCACAGCGAGTTAGAAGTCATACATATTATTCTGTGCAACACAAACCTTCAAACAAAAGCCTACTTTTTCGGCCTACAACCCCCCACCAACTACGACCAATTGGAACAGTTCGTAACCCAGCTCGAGCGAATAGAGCTAAATTTCTCACATGTACAAATAAGGGAGAAACCACAAAATCAGTACCAACGATCATATCCACGACAAACACAACATTATACACACCGTCCCCCCAGCTCTCCGCAACTAACATCTCTCCCCCACAACGTACCCCCAAGCTCACGCAGTCCACCCGACAATAAATACAAAACATATTCCAAATATAATGTCAATACCATACAATCACCCGTCAAAAATACGACCCCTATTTATTTAAATCTAGACGGCACATACACCCCACACCCAAAACGATCACCCCAAATTAGAAGCCCCACTAGTCGTTCTCCTCCACCTTCACCCCACAATTCACCATTTTCACACCCAAAACACCATAACACTCCACCCACCCACCAAACCCACCAAAACACCAAATCTAAATCCCCAATCACACAAAATTACACTTCTCGTTACGTCCCAAAAAACTGAATTCTGGAAAGAACATCACCCAAATAAAGTTAGAATCCTTGTTTCCCGTCCCCTCAAACACCGTCACCGTATCACTCCCAAATGACAAAGTATTTCAAGGTATTATTGACACTGGAGCTACAAAATCTTTCGTAAACCCCCAAGTAGCCCAAACATTTTTAGTCCGGCACCCAAAAACCCTTAAAGAACCAGCAAATGTTTACACAGCTGATAACAAACACGTCCAAATTACACATCGCATCAAATTCACATTTTTCCTTGAAAACAAAAAATTCAAACATACTTTTCTTATCCTCCCCGGACTTTCACAAAATGTCATATTCGGCCTAGATTTCATATCCAAAGCCCGCATAATTCTACACCCCGCAGAAAATCAGTATTTCTATGAAAAGCAACCCCACATTAAGTACAATTTTCACACTCCAAAGCCCTCCACCATAATTATGACCAACCCCGTATCCACCCCCTCAGATGTTCTTTCCGCCTCTCCACCACCTCCACCACTACACCATAAACTGCCCCATAATCATCCAAAATTGAATACACCCGACGATTTTCGTCATCATTTCACAGACAAATACCCCCAAGTACTATCCGATAAACTGGGTAGAACCAACGTTTTACAATATAAAATTCAAGTCCTCCCCAACGCCAACTGGCAAAATAAAACAAAAACTTACCATCTCGCTCCCGAAAAACTACAAATTCTTCGTAGTGTCATTGACGACCTTCTTGAACAAGGCGTAATCCGCCCAACAATGGCATCGTACACCTCCCCTTGCTTCCTAGTGACAAAAAAACACGAAACCCCCAGTCCCCAAAATCATCGTCTCGTCGTAAACTACACCCACCTCAACCGCCAAATTCAACAAGTCCAATACCAATTACCAACAATAGAACAAGCCTTCATGTACCTCAAACACGCCCGTTATTTCAGTATTATTGACCTCCGAAAAGCGTACCACCAAATCCCCCTTGATAAGTCCAGCCAAAAATACACCTCATTCACCACCCCATTCGGCATTTTTAAATATACGACCCTTCCCTTTGGAATTTCCACCGGAGCCCAAATTCTAAGTCACTTGCTGGACAGTATCCTAAAAGACATAAAATTCAAAGGCATTTTCAATTTTCTTGACGACATACTAGTCTATTCTAAAACCAAAGAAGAACACTTCGCCCTCCTCAATTCCCTCTTTACCAGGCTACAGAGAGCCGGTCTCACCGTAAACCCGAACAAAATTAAATTCCTCCAAACTTCTGTGCATTACCTCGGCCACATAATATCAAATGGTACTTACAAAATCTCCGAAGAAAGAATCAAAACATTAACCAACCTCCCCAAGCCCCGAAACTCAAAACAAATCAGTCAAGTACTTGGTGCAATCCAATTCTTCGGAAAATTTATCCCAAATTTAGCCCAAATAACAGCCCCTTTAAACGCTCTCCGCAAAAAGGACACACTCTTTAATTGGACTCCAGCCTGTGAAACAGCATGGAAAACATTACTACAAACTATTTCTACTCCTCCTGTATTATCATTGCCAGATTTCACCCTACCATTCGCCCTGTTCACCGACGCCAGCAACACCGGCATAAGTGCGGTCCTCGTGAACATCCACAACGATGCTTATAAACCCATCGCCTACGCGTCCAAAAAGTTAAATGAGAGACAACAAAAATATTCTACCTATGACAGGGAACTTCTCGCCATACAATATGGATTGGAAAAATTCCGAATATATCTCCGAGGCCGTCATTTCCACCTCTATACAGACAATGCGGCCCTATCCTTCATGAATAACCATGCCACTCAAAATCCAAGAGTACTCCGCACCATGTTGAAAATTAACGAATTCCAATTTACCACCCATCACATTCCCGGAGATCAGAACACTATAGCTGACCTCCTCAGCCGATTCCCTCACGAAAATCCAGACGCCCAAGAAACTAAAACCTATACCCTTGCCACCATTAGCGCCCAGTCTCAACACCCCCAAAATGAATCAAACAACCTCCTTACATCCTTCCCCCTCTCGTACAACGACATTGTCCAACACCAAAAAGATGACCACGAACTTGGCCCAATTTACACCCAGCTGAAATCAAAAACTTACACAGGTCCATATTCCCTAATTCGCGGCAAAATAACCATAAAAAACCAGGCAGACCAGAACCCAAAAATTGTAGTACCCAAAAACCTTCAACATCTTATTACTTCATATTATCATGACTCCCCCATCGCCGGTCATTTCTCATCAGAGAAAACAATTCAAAAAATAAAAGAAAATTATTTCTGGCCTAACATGTCTACCTCCATCACTAGTTACGTTTCATCCTGCGACATCTGCCAACGAGCCAAACAAAAAAATTTTTCTACGCAGCCACCCCTCGCGTCATACCCTAGCGAATTTCCCCTCCAAAAAATTTATATTGATATCACCGGTCCACTACCAGCCTCCAACAATTTCAAATACATTCTAGTAATAGTCGATGCATTTACCAAATACACCATCTTAAACCCTCTTAAAACAGCCACAACCCAAAGCGTCATCACAGCCCTCCAAAACGAACTTATTAAAAATTTCGGATACCCAGTTTCCCTCGTCAGCGACAACGCCTCCATATTTACTAGTTCAAAATTTAGAAATTTCCTATTTAGCTCTGGGATTCGCCACATCCTCCTCGTTCCGTATCGCCCCCAACCTAACATCTGCGAACGCCAGATTAAAACAATCAAAACCATCATTACCACTTACCACCACTCAAAACATACAAATTGGTCCCAAGACCTATACCTCGTTCAATTTGCTCTAAATACGGTGCAAAATGCATCAACCAAGCACTGCAGTTCCCTACTAATGTTTGGAAGACATCCCAATACCCCCCTCGACCTGCAGTGGCATCTCTACGACCTCCCTAAGTCCGTTTCCCCACAAATATTTAACAAAGCGCTTCAAAACCTAAAAAAGGCCCACCAAAAGATGGAAACGCAGTACAACAAGAGCACTGGACGTGTCACATTCAAAATAGACGACATTGTAGTAATAAAACAGCACCTCCTTTCAGACTCGTCCAAGAAATTTACCCAAAAATTATCCTTAAAATATAGTCCTCCCCATAAACTTATAAAACAGATAAATAAAACGTCATTTATAGCCATACCTCTTGATAGTTCCGATGATCCCCCAAAACAAAGAATAGTCCATCAAACCCAAATTAAACCTTATAAACAACGGAAATAATTGTAAATAAAACCTTTTTTCACCCATAATAAATTATTCAACCCACAAAATATAACCCCCCCCCCCCCAAATCCACCTTCATGTTAACCATCCAGGCAACCCAAACCTACCATGTGCCCACGCTAAGCCCCGTTGAAGCTTTCTTTCAGCAACAACATCATCATCCTCATCATCACCACCATTACCATCAACAGCATCATCACACAACAACTCCCGTCCCGTAAAAGCAAGCCACCACCACGGAAGACCTTTCAGCCACACATCCCCCGCCAATCCAACCCAGCAACCAAGGAATACCCGGGACCAGCCACACCAGGACCCCCAACCTCCAAGCATCACTGGATCGATGATTGCTCCCGGATTTCGAGTTTCCCCACCCCCGGGGAGAGTGTGACCGTTATAAACGCACACATTTAAAATTCGCGGTGATAGTTTCACCCCTCACCGCATCACCCAATTCTTTATTAGAATTATAAATAATTAGAAAAATAACGAAGGCCGTGAAGAAGGAGGAAGAGGAGAAAAAAGCCCCGCGGATCGCCACACACTCCCGCCGCAGGTCTCCGCCAAGAAGAAAGGGGCCAAGCCGAAGAAAAGAGCCCGCGTCCCTGGAAGAAAAAAGGAAATCAATCTGTTCCCAAATTTAATATTATCCCCAAAATACCAAATACAAACTTGGTTGTGGCATTTCCCCCTTTTCCCTTCACCAGAGAACCTCGGACGACATCTCCACGTAATCAATTGCCGGTTGGCCAACCTAAAGACAAATAGTGAGTGATTGTGTAGAATAAGTTATATTTTAGGACTTACCTTAGTCATAAGCCGTTCGTAGTAAATAATTTTATGTCATAAGTCCCTTGTAAAATATTTCGACCACTTAATATAATTGTGTCCACCCAACTCTCTTTATTATTATTTTAAATCCGAACCAATTTTCTCCCCTTCACCCAAGGTTCGTCGTTGATTGAGCCCTAGTGCTAGGCGACGGACTCCCTTAAATTGTTGGCCCTACGAACCCCTAGGCCACACCCGTATTCCTAAAAGAAAAAGAAGTACGTCGCCTACAGGTGACCCAAAAGGTTTCATGGCGAGAAGCTCGCGCAATGGCTTCCAATCCATCCACCGTCAGACCAGACATCACATACTCCCCAAAATTAAAATCCCTAACCCCAAGACCCCAAACATCCCTCCCCACTCCAATGCCACCCCCACAACAATCTGACACCCCCGTCAATCACCTTTCCGAAAGACTACCAGCAGTCTCAATCCTGCAACTAAACCCCTTCGCACTCAACCCTCCCCCTCAACAACAACTACGGGTCTCCGTGGGACTCATGATCCGTGCTCCTCAATGGAGTACGACCCCGAGTCCGGCGAACTAAGCGGCGACTCCGACAAAACCTACTGGACGGATAAAGATACCCAAAGCAAAAAAAAAAAAGAAAAAAGGCTGGGCAAAGGGCAAGCCACGTAAGCACTCCGACACAAAACACAAAGAATTATGAATATAAACCCACAATCCCCTCATAATACAATCGACTGTTCGGCAAACCATAATATCATACAATGGAACATTCGAGGGCTTTTTGCTCATGTTGATGAACTCCGGGACCTTGTAAAGTCAAACGACCCCCTGTCTATAGCCATCCAAGAAACACATTTTGCCCAAAATCAACCGTATACAATCCCAAACTACACTTTATTTCACAAAGAACCACGTAATCCTGGCGCTCGACGGCGTCATGGAGGAGTGGCACTCTACATAAAAAGTTTTTTCGCCCCCAATCCTATAATTTTGCAAACTAATCTTCAAGCAGTAGCCGCCACAATTAACTTTCCTTTCAAAATCACTCTCTGCTCTCTTTACCTCCCAGATACTAATTGGGCGAACGAGGAGGTTGGGAACCTACTTCGTTCCTTGCCCAGGCCCATACTTCTACTTGCCGATATCAACGTCCACCACCCAGCCTGGGGTTCTCGACACACGTCTCCTCGAGGAAACGATTTCCATTCGATTATTGAGGGGATACCCCTTGTCCCATTGAACGATGGCACTCCTACTCACTTCATAGCCAGCTCGGGAAATTTCAGTTCCATAGACGTTAGCCTCACCTCCCCTTCTTTGGTAACCTTCTTTTCATGGCAGGTTACTGAAGACCTACGACACTCGGATCACTTTCCCATATTAATTCAACTCCGTTCCTCTTACAATATCTCTCAGTCGCCACCGAAATGGAAGCTATCGAATGTCGACTGGGGCGTATTCAACTCCTCCATAAATTTTCCCCCACTAATAAATAACTCCTGCCAAGATGTAATTGCATGCACTAACGCTCTCCACGGAGCTGCTCTTAGCTGTATAAAAAAATCACGACATCCTCCTAACCGGCCCTCGGTGCCCTGGTGGAATCGTGAAATTCATGCAACCAATAAACAAAAAAAATCTGCACTCAACCGACTAAAAAGAACTTACTCCCTGGAGCATTTGATAGCGTTCAAAAAGTTACGAGCCCAAGAACGTCGTGCCAAACAAGACGCCATAAAGCGATCTTGGAACGAGTACCTTTCCCAAATTTCTACCTCCGTCTCTGCGCGCGAGGTCTGGACTAGGATAAGATGTCTTAAAGGTAAACCCATTAACACCGTACCCCCATTCATCTGTACAAGTGATGGTAGCAAAGTAGTTGACCCGGAAAAGATCGCGGAGTGCTTCTCCAAACATTACTCTGAACAATGTGCTACCACCAACTATTCGTCTCACTTTCAGACCCTCAAACGCGAAATAGAAAATAACTCGCCTCTGAATTTTTCGACAAATAACACCCTTGATTACAATGAACCTTTTATTATCGATGAACTTAACCGTGTTTTGCAGAAACTCAAAAATCACAAATCTCCTGGCCTAGACGACCTTCCCAATGAATTTTTAAAAAATCTATCCGCTACAAATAGAGGTCTCTTACTAAACCTCTATAACCAACTTTGGTCCCAAGGAGTCTACCCTTCTGTTTGGAAGTGTTCTTTGATAATTCCTGTCCCAAAATCTGGGAAAAACCCCCAGCAAGTCTCTAGTTATAGGCCAATATCCTTGACATCCTGTATGGCCAAAATTTATGAAACCCTAATTTTTTTCCGACTAAACTACTATATTCAAAAACATAACCTTCTGTACTCTTTCCAAACAGGCTTTCGCTCCAACCACTCCGTCTTGGATAACCTAGTCAACCTGGAGAACACAATTCAAAATTCCTTTATTAATCGAAATTATACCAACGCGATTTTTTTCGATATCACACAAGCGTTTGATCGCGTTTGGAGATATGGAGCGCTAAACCAAATCTACAAATGGGGCCTTCGGGGCCGTCTACCTTTGGTTCTTCAAGACTTTCTGGAGCAACGCTCTCTTCGAGTTCGTGTCGGTTCCTCCCTCTCCCAGACCTACCCGCAGGATAACGGTGTGCCTCAGGGCTCCGTTCTGAGCATACCACTATTCCAGGCGGCCGTTAATGATCTAACGAATAACATTCCTCGTGACTTCCAAATTTCTTTTTATGCTGACGACATAGCGCTATACAAATCCTATCCTGCAGACCCCACTAGTGAACATCTCTGCTGTTTTCAAGAAGCCATCAACACCTTAACACAAAATGCTGCAAGCCGTGGCCTCACCTTTTCAGCAGAAAAAACTGTTGCAATACACTTCTGTCACTTACGCCGCCCTCACACTCCACCGCAACTTTACATCAACAACTCGCCAATATCATATGTACCACATCTCACATTTCTTGGCCTAATCTTTGACGAAAATCTCACTTGGAAACATCGTCTCCAAGACTTATACAATAGATGCCATTCAGACATGAGAGTCATACAAACCATTGCGGGACATCGCGCAGCGAGTAGTACCGCAATGATCCTCAAAATCTTTGAAGCCCTTATCCGTTCTAAAATAGACTTCGCTAGCGTCGTATATGGTTCCGCCCGTAAATCGTGGCTCTTACCGGTGGAGCGTGTCTACAACCAGGGCCTGCGCACTGCACTAGGGGCATTCCGCACGAGCCCGGTGGACTCGCTCTATACGTTATCCTCCCAATTACCACTAAGCCAACGCCGACAACAGCTACTTTTAAAGTATGGGGTGTCCCTGCAATCGAAAACCACCCATTTCCTTCATCCCGTTCTCTGTGACTATGACCCACAGTTTTTCTTATGCTTATCGCGAACAAGGCCTTTCCCTATCCGTTTCCACGAACACCTCACCCAATTACAGCTTGAACTCCCCAGACTACTACCCACAGACCACTATTCCTGCTATCCATGGCGATCACCCAACTTACACATAGACCTCTCTCTCCATTCAGATACAAAACAAAATTTAAATCCTACCGAAATCCGACAACAATTTCTCTCCTTCAAATCATCCTCCCGTGATTTTGGGCTGATCTACACGGATGCTTCAAAAAGCGACCGTGGGGTTGGCTGTGCATATTACGTGGAGGGACTGTTATCAAAAAAATTCCCGCTAAATCCTATAACAACTATATTTACAGCCGAACTCCAGGCCATAAGTTATGCTATCCTTTTTTGTCTCGAAACCAGTGTATCCTCAAAATTTTACATAATTTCAGACTCTGCAAGCGCTCTTACAGCCTTGGAAGACAAATTTTCAACCCACCCCCTTATTAAAAAAATGTATGATGACCTTCAGTCATTAATTACAGCCGGCAAAATTATACGTTTCAAGTGGGTCCCTAGTCATTTCCAAATCCCTGGCAACGAGGTCGTAGACCGCCTTGCAAACGACGCCTCCTCCGCTGTCGATCCATCCAGCCTCCTTATCCCTCCCCTTCCGGTAACTGATTATAATAACCATATCACCCAAACCCTCTGGAAGCAACAACAAGAAAAATGGGAATAAGTTCCTCCTCGTTGAGCCTCATTTTCCCTGAATTGTCCAATCTAAAAAACATCTTCTTACCAGAAACCAATAGAAAAGAGGAAATTATCCTCAACCGCCTTAGAATTGGTCATACTAGAGCCACACATAGTTACCACCTTGTAGGCCGCTACCGACCAACATGTGAAAGCTGTGATGTACACTTAACCCCAGTACACATTGTACTTGAGTGTCCCCAGTGGGCAAACACTCGTGAAAAGCACGGGCTGCACCATTTTTCTTATGTTGAGTTACTCCGATCGAAGGACACCCAGATCCAAAGAGCCTTGTTTAACTACCTACGCGAGATTAATTACTTCTATCAAATTTAAAAAAAACAAATCCTTCTGCTAGATCACAATAATTAATTACTCTCAAAACAATAGCCACATAATACCCCAGTCATTTTAATAACCAGTCATTTTAGTAACCAGCCTCAATCTTTGCAATCTTTTAGAAAAACAAAGTAGGAGGGCTAATGACCTTAGCAGTCGATGCCCGGAAAAGGGGGGGTGGTTTTAGCCGGTAGTCTGCCATTCGGCAGGAGTCCGGCACTCTGTGCGTAAAGGCATTTCCACCTCCCTGCTCCCCCCCCCAAAATAATAATAATAATAATAATATTTATTTCCCTTTCAGCATAATACAATAATTATGAATAGGGTCGTCACATCGTTTTCACTTAAGGATGCAGCAGCTCACTCAATGAATACGGCACCTTATGAATCAAATGCCTTTTAAATGATTTTAAATTAACGATCCCGTTTTCAGCTTTGAATAGTGACGGAATCCGGTGGTACAGCTGCAGTCCTCTGACATTCGGGTCTATCTGAACCTTATTAATTCGCATGAATGGTAAAGCTGGTTGTGCAGCAGATCTTGTCTCATAGCCATGACTTTTCTCCATCTAATAAGCCGCTGTTGAGCACCTTCAGACATTCGCATGCGTAAGTAGCGTACAATGTAGGAATGCCCAACTTAGAAAATGCGTCTCTACAGGCGTCACGAGGTTTCAGTTGTGCTATGATCCTCACGGCTCTTTTTTGAAGTTTAAATAAGGTCCGTGTCCCAGGAACACCTCCCCAGACAGCAATACCATACGCAAGTATGGAATGGAAACATCCAAAGTAAACCATTCTCAGGACGTCTTTTGACACGCTAGACTTAACTTTTCGTAGCATGAAAGTTACCCTCGTCAGTCTTTTCGAGAGTTCCTCAAAGTGCTTTTTAAACGTGAGTTTGGAATCCAGATGAATTCCCAGAAATTTCGTAATTCTGGGAAATTACGTAGGCAGAACACGATCCGGGAAGTCTTTTCGTCGTTCATTTCTAAATTATTTGCGTCAAACCAGTCCTTGGCTTTCGCAACTGATGCTGTCGACGACGAAATGGCGGTATCATAATCCCGCGAGCAAGTGAGAAGGGTCGTGTCGTCGGCATATCTGAGAGGTAAACAGTCGGAACAGCAAGATTCAAAATCATTAGTCAGTATTATAAAGAGAGTGGGACCAAGAATAGAGCCCTGGGGCACGTCCGTCTTCACTGGCTTCAAGGTCGAATTCTGGTGTAAATCCAAAGAGACGTACTGCAGTCTGCTGCTGAGGAAGGACTTCATTAAGTTATGAACCCTCCCCCCAATGCCACATCCCGCCAGTTTTCTGAGGATTAACCGATGATCCGCTCTATCAAAAGCCTTACTGAGGTCCAGAAAGTCACCAACAGCAATCCCGTTTGCCTCAAATGTTTGCACAATTTTAGACGTCAGTGCTTGAATAGCATTTAGCGTCGATTTTCCTGAGCGATATCCGAACTGAATATGGTGAGAATAGCTCGAAACTTTCAAAATATTCGGTGATCTGCTTGTTAGAAAAATGTTCAACAACCTTGGATATCACCGGAAGGACCGACACAGGCCTGTAGTTGCCCAAATCATCCTTCTTTCCCTTCTTGTGGACTGGCACAACCTTGGCTATTTTGAGATAGTTAGGAAAGTAGCTAGATGCCAAACTCGCATTCAACAGAACATAAAGCGGCTCCAGTATGAACGGAATAATTTCCTTGAAAAGATTCGAGGACATCCCATAATAATCCCGAGCATTTGAGGACTTCAGACCCCTAACGAAGGTCAGTATCTCTTCTCGTGAAACGTGCCGAAATTCAGAAATTCCACGGAGATCGTCGCTCGTCCCCTCCATAGCCGATGATTTAGCAGCTGATGAATTATTTGCGACTGGAACCGAAAATTGCTCACTAAACTGCTCAGCTGAGAACTCCCAAGACGAGTCAACCCGCCGTGCCGCTTCTATGTCTTGTTTTACAATGTCCCAGGCGGCTTGACACTTATTCCCCGAGTTGGAGATTTTAGCGGAATTGTAGGCCTTCTTTGCATATGCCAGCTTATTGAAGTAGCTTTTCTTAACCTCTTTATAAGTCTGCCGATTAATCTCAGACGGTGATCTTTTATTGATACTATAGCAGAGGTCCACTTGCGTCTTCAGTTGACTAAGCTCTACAGAATACCAGGGTTTTTTCCTCGACTGACCACGATGATTGAACCGTATTTTCAAAAGAGGAAAGCTACATTCAACGAGTTTTTTTAGTAGAGTCAGAAAGGAATGGCAACTATATTCCAAGTCATGAACAAGTATGCTAGCCCAGTTTTGCTCCCGCAAACTGGAGATTAATTTATCTTTCCCCTTGCGTGAGAAGGGTCTGGCGTACGTATGTTGTTTATAATTAATAAATTAATTAGACTGATATTATCCGGACGACGATGGAAGGGCATAGCCCAACACGATTCGAGTTTCGAGAAAAAATGGCTCCCCGGCGGGATTTGAACCCGCAACCTCTGGATTACCAGTCCAGCACGGCGTGGTTTACCGATCAGGAGAAGCGCCTAGAGTTTCGAGAAACAATGGACCTGGGTGGGGTTCGGCTTAGCTTATCCCTCGGAGTACGACTCCCATAGGCGTCTCCGTGGCGCAAATGGCAGCGTGCTGGACTGGTAATCCAGAGGTTGCGGGTTCAAATCCCGCCGGGGAGCCATTTTTTCTCGAAACTCGAATCGTGTTGGGCTATGCCCTTCCATCGTCGTCCGGATAATATCAGTCTAATTAATTTATTAATTATAATACCGGCGACAGATTTATTCATTATATCCATCTATGTTGTTTTTCTTTCGCTTTCGCTGCGTTAATATTTATAATAATTTGCTGAGCTTCATGGTCCGATAAAGCCGGGTCATACTTAGAGGAGAGGTACTCCTGTTTGTCCAGATTAGTAATTATGTTGTCGATGCAATTGTTATTGCGAGTGGGAACATCAATCGTGTGGAAAAACCCATAAGAACGCAGTGTGCTGATAAACTTCGTCGCAAGACTGTCATTTTTGTCGCAAAAATTAAGATTGAAGTCTCCGAGGACGACTGCTTTGTTTTTATTTTTACACAAAAACAAAAACACCGAGTTCATTGTCCGAAGGAAAGAGTCTTTGCACCCGTTTGGTGACCGGTAGATACACACGATGAATAAATATTGTTTTTCTTTATCGCCGACTTTTACTTTCACCGCAGTTATTTCGCAGTCTTTTTCTTTTGATAGTTTGTTTAGAGCACATACCCTCTCATGAATCAAATGGTTTTTAAGAAATATGGAACAGCCACCACACGCAGAATCCTTTCTACAGTAGGCCACGGTATTGTATTCCTCCAACGTATAAAGAGGGATCTCTTCCTCTTTAAGCCAATGTTCTGTGAGGCACATGACATCAGGGCGATGGGGGAGCAGAACATCGTCCAGAGCCAGGTACTTGCTTTTTAAACCACGTATATTCAGATGTTGGACTTTTATAGTCTCAAGTCATGCTACAGGACCCCTTGGGTGGCCCCAGAAATCTAGATGGGGCAAGAAGGCAACCCCTCGGCCACAGATCAGGGTTTGCAATGTCCTGAAAGCAATTTTCATCAACTACTATCCGAAACGATGAGTAGGAGTTGTGCCGAGTTAGTAGCTTCTGACATTCAGGTGGGTTTTCGAAGTCAAGGCTATCTAGGAGTTTCAATACAGATTCGACGGATGTTTCGGGATGAAGGCGGCTGATGAAAAGTCCTTTTTTACGCGGAACAGCTCTGATTTCCAAATTGTTATTGCCCCTTCCCAGACAAACCTTTCTAACCGGTCGATGGTCATTTTTGGTAGCACGAACGTCTATTCCCCCACCCATTCGCTGATGCTTGTCCGTTAGAAGAGCCGGCAATAAATTTTCACCACGGCGCTGCCTCCCGTGCCTTCTAGGCCTCCCAAGCATATACTCCCCTTCGAGTTCATCTTTTGGTTCAGACTTATCTCGAACCTCTTCCTCTCGAACAATTGGATTCACGTCGTTCAACGCACCGTCATTCACGCCCACCCAGGCATGGCGTCTCTTTCTTTGGCGAAGAATCACTTCTTGTGAGTCGTTATTAATATTTTGAGGAACGAGGAATAATTTTTCCTCGTTAGAGGGCATACTATTGTTTTCGGTTGCCTCGTCTCGTTTTGTCAACGTTGCATGAGAGACTGATCTTCGACCCGAGTTCGATATAAAGTTATGAGATAGGCCCGTCAACAACTTCCGCGTGTGTTCATTATCTTCAATCACATGTCCAACTTTTTCCAGCAGATGCATACAGTTCTAATCGGTAGATCGTATGCATAAGAGACTAATTGTAAGTAAATGTATGAGTGACGACTCCAAAATGTGTGAATTTAAGAAGTACCGAAACCTACTTAATTCTGTCATAAAGCATGCTAAAATTTTACATTATAAGAATTTATTTGAGAATGCAAATAATGATAGTAAAAAGGTGTGGTCTTTGATCAAACAAGCCACTAATGATACCCCAAAAACGGATAGCTTGGGCGAAATCGTTGGCAAAGATGGGATTACACTAAGGGATAGCGTTGAAATATCTAATAATTTTAATTGTTTCTTCGCTGAAGTTAGCATGAAAATTAAGAAAGTTATTGAGGATGATGCACAGTTCTCTTCTGTATCGGAGATGATAGTAGATTCTAATGATCGTATTAAAGATTCTCTTTTTCTGAGGCCCATTGAAAAAAATGAAGTGCTACATCTACTTAGTCAAATTCAATGTAATAGTTCTTACTATGTGAGGGGTATAACAAATTTGGTTCTTAAGGAGGCTAGTGTATATATAGCTGAGCCACTGGCGTATTTATTCAACTTGGTTATGGTTACTGGAAAATTTTCCACAGCACTGAAGAAATCACTAGTCATTCCGTTGCATAAAGGTGGTGATAAATCCAATATGTCGAATTATCGGCCTATTTCATTGTGTTTGACATAATCCAAGGTTCTTGAAAAATGTTTAAAAGTGAGAATAGTTTCATACCTGCAGAAATTCCGTATAATTTCTCGGAGGCAGTACGGTTTTCAATCAGGTTTATCCACTACACACGCCTTGTTTGATGTTACCAAAAAAATTGCAGAGTGCTTGGATAAGGGGGATTGTGTGGTTGGTTTATTCTTAGATTTGCAAAAAGCTTTTGACTCCATTTGTCATAAACTACTTTTGAGAAAGTTGGAAAATTACGGTTTTAGGGTGAACGTGTTCTCACTGAGTAGTGTTGTCAACCTTAGCTCGGGTATTCCACGACGATGGAAGGGCATAGCCCAACACGATTCGAGAAAAAATGGGCTCCCCGGCGGGATTTGAACCCGCAACCTGTGGATTACTAGTCCATGCGTGGCGCCTTTGGGAAGGCGGTGACGCCTTTGGGAATCGTACTCCGAGGAATCAGCTAAGCCGAACCCCACCCAAGGCCATTGTTTCTCAAAACTCTAGGCGTTTCTCCTTTTCCACAAGGTAAACCATGCCAATGTTATCATAATTATCTTAGATGAAATTCGATAAATTGAGAAATATGTTGTCGCCGGTATTCAATTAAATAAATTAAATGAAAGTGATATCTTTCCGGACGACCATGGAAGGGCATAGCCCAACACGATTCGAGTTTCGAGAAAAAATGGGCTCCCCGGCGGGATTTGAACCCGCAACCTCTGGATTGCTAGTCCAGCACGCTGCCAATTGCGCCACGGTGACGCCTTTGCGTCACCGGTGAACAATAAGCTATGTTTCGGCGTGGCTTCGGCCCCTTCCATTTTTCAAAAAATTATGCAGACCATGTTTTCTGGCCTGCCTGGAGCCACAACTTATTTAGATGATGTAATTATTACCGGTTCTTACGGAGAAGAACACTTGCAGCGTCTTGGTAAAGTCTTTCAACGAATTCACGACTACGGTTTCAAAGTGAACAAGCGCAAATGCAAATTCCTTCAAGATTCGGTTGAATACCTTGGTTTTACAATTTCAAAAGACGGTCTTCATACTTCTCGAAATAAAGTACACCCAAATTCCTCGCCCTCAGAATCTGAAACAACTAGAGTCCAATAACTTGTCAAAAAAGGCGTACCCTCTCAAACGATTGCGCAAAAAGGGAGTGGCATGAGAATGGACAGACGATTGTGAAACTTCTCTTACTTCCGCCCCCGTTCCAACTCATTTGGATCCATCTTTGCCGAATGCCGATTGTTGTTGCTGCAGACGCTTCTTCTGTCGGAGTTGGATGCAACATCTCTCATCGATTTCCTGATTTGACTAAAAGGCCTGTAGCATTCGCCTCAAAACATCTAACTCCGGCTGAAATAAAGTATTCGAAAAGTGAAAAAGAGGCTCTTGCAATAATATTATGCGATGAGAAAATTTTGTCAGTATGTATTTGGCCAAAAGTGCATCCTATAAACGGATCATCGGCCATTATTGTCGATTTTTGGTTCAACAAAAGGCATCCCCACGGTCACAGCATGCAGAATATAGCGATGGGCGCTTATTTTGAGCAATTTCTCTTTCGAAATGGAATACGTTTCCACTAGGAAGTTTGCCAAGGTCGACGCATTGAGCTGGCTTCCTTCTGGTATAAGGACGAGAAAGATAGCAGGGACAATGGTTTTGAAGGAGTGATCGTGGCGATTCACAACGAGATCAATAAGGGACTGCCTCTAAAAATTGAAGATTCAGCCGAATCTGTCATAGTATGAAAATAACCGCCAAGACTGATGAACCGAAGCTCTCCCCAAATCGATATCACTTTTTAACTGTTGTCGTCCACTCGTTCATGTCGGGCATTCTCTCTTCAGTCGCTTTGTTTAATAAATTCTCTGAACTTTCTTTATTGCTCATTTTTCCTCAAAAATTCTCAGAATCACAAAAAAAAAACAACAAAAAAAACGTAGTTTTAACTCAAATTCACGATATTAAACTACATGGATGACCGACGAAACTAGCATTCCGCAGTATAACACGTTTTACCGACAAAAGAATATATCTGTTACGGAATACGAGTCGTCATTCCGTCATAACTTCAGTCAAAAATTCTGAATTTTCTGCACGAGACCCACATTGGTATGTCAAGTGGGGGAGCATGTATGGTAGCCTGGGATCGACGCAGCCATTGAGAAAACATGTCACGAGTGTCAAGCCTGAAATGTTTTCGCTCGCTTTCGGTCGCTCTTCACTTGTTAGAGCGAAATCGGCCTCACTTTTTCCAATTGAGATACTTTACACTTTGTTAAACCGATCCCAGCCCTCAACAAATAATACAAATATCCCTTGCATATGGGACAAGAATTACCGTTTTTGTGTTTGCAGATAAGATTTTTCAACATTTTCGCTCAACAGTAACTCTGGAGGCATAAAAAATGATGGCAAGGTAACCAGTCATTCCAAGTAATAGGAGAATGCCCAATATCCGGACATTTTGCGAACACGGACGTTCGGGAACAACGCTGCTAACAATGATGTGACAAGGTAGGGATTAAGGATTAGAGTAGAAAAAAAAGGGTCAAGTGACCACTCACCCGTCCCCATCATCATTGTTTTGTTCCCAATATTAGGGTGACCAGACGTCCTACTTTCCACGGACTTTTCCTACTTTTTACCGCGTCTGGGGGACATCTGGGGCCGTGTTTCAGGTGTCCCCCTTTTTGGTTCTATACATTATATTTGTCCTAGTCACTTGCCGTAATTTGGCATTTCATGAAATGCATCCAGCCTCTAGGCACTTCATGAAATACGAAAGGGTTACACCATGTGGCCAGTCATTTCAAGAAATTACCCCCCACCCCACTCCCCTGTCATACACGTTCATCATTGAATCAAGTCTCGGCACTTAGCCGCAACGTCTCTCCGGTTTCCGTTTCGATCATCAGCCCTATTGTGACTTCGATATACCAGTGCCAAATCTAGACATTTTTCTAGGGGGAGGAGGCTAAAACGATTCCGCCCATGATTGTTTGACGCGTGTCCGAAGATAGAGGGTCTTGAGGAACAATTCACGTTCGCCACCTGTTGTCTTTTGGGTAACAGGCCCCAATATATTTTCTCGTATTTACAATAATTACGAAATTGTCACTGGGGAGAAGGCGTTGACCTTGGAGTGTTCGGTCGATCTTCTGGGCGCGAGCACCTCGAAGGTTAGGCGTCCTAAATTCTGCTCCTGGAACCCGCGGCTGACGACCTGCTGTCCGTAGGTACTCCTGGTCGACGGTCGGTTAGCGCCCTTGCGCTTGCCGCAGATCATCCGGGTGACGGTCAGTTAGCGCTGTAGAGTTGGCGCTGTATGTAGGTCTTCCGGGTCGTCTGCGAGCGTCCCTAGACGCTGTATGCAGATCCTCTGGGTCGACGTTTGCACCAGATCCTCTGGGTCGACGGTCAGTTAGCGCCCTTGCGCTTGCCGCAGGTCTTCGGGCTGGTGTTCGGTTAGTGCCCTTGCGCTTGCACCAGGTCCTCGGGGTCGACAGTCAGTTAACGTCGGTGAGCGTCCCTCGACGCTGACTGCGAGTCCTCCCGCGCTTGTCCCAGATCCTTGGGGCTGACGGTCGGTTAGCGCCCTTGCGCTGTTCACAGCCAGCCTTCCCGCTCCTGCTGTTAGCGTGAGGACATAAATGTGGTTCTGTCGCTCACCAGGAGTTCATGAGCAGCCAATTAAGGCGCTAACCCTCTCTAGTAAGGATTCACCCGGGTGAGGTAGTGGACGGGAAGGTGGGGCCTTTGTCGACCAATAGCTGGGAGAAGAACCCGCCACCACAGGGGAGGAGGATCGGTGTTCGTCACCCAATAGGAGGAGAACTACCGAGGGTACGACGGGGTTTCGCCGGGAGCTCTTCCGGTTGGATGTTAGCGCCCTGCAACGCGCAGTCCGTAGTTCGTCCAGGGTGGTCCCTTGGGTCCCCCTGGGATTAACCTTACAAATAGCTTTTAAATAGCCATAACCACAAAATTGGGTTCTGTAGGAGTCAAATCAAAAAAATTTGGGTTTGAAAGAGTGAAAGTACGCGAAATTGTGGTTTTGTAAGAGACAAATCCACGAAATTTGGCTCTTGAAAATCATAGCTTTCGGAATAAAAGAGTGAAATCGGCGGAACTTGGGATTTGAAGGAGACAAATGCGGAGGTTTTTCTTCAGGAAATCCGTGTAACTGGGGCTTTTAATAGCCAAAATAACAAAATTTGGCTTTTTGAGTTACCCAAATAAAAAAAAATTGTTTGTAAAAAAGATAAAATTTGTTTTCGAATCAGTCAAAGCTGCAAAAACAAGTTTAAAAAGAGCTAAAGCCACACAAATTTTGTTGATTTTGTTTTTCTTTGCTTTTGAAAGAGGAAAAACCGCGTAATTGGTGTTTGAAATGGTCAATTCTGTTTTGAAGAAGCCGAATCCAAGGCATTCGGTTATGGAAGAGCGAATTTCCGTGGCGACATTGTTGTCTGAAAAGGCCAAAGTCACGCCATTTGGTTTTCAAATGGGCCAAACTAGTTTTTCGTATTAGAAAAATTGTAGAAAGAATTTTTGCCCTGAAATTTGGTTTATCATCTATCGTAAATCGCCAAAATTGAATTTTGAAAGAGCCAAATCCAAAACCTTTGGTTTTAAAAAGTGAAAAATCTACAAAATTAGGGTTTAAAGGAGCTAAGTTCACGAAATTAGGGTGTTAAAGAGCTAAAGTTCGTGAAATTGGTTTTTGAAAGAGCAAAACCTACAAAATTCGGGTTTAGAAAAGAGCAAACCCCACGATATCGGGGTTTGAACAAGAAGAATTCGCAAAATTTAGTTTTATGAGAGCGAATAACCGCGAAATTGGGGTTTGTAAGAGCCAAACCAATGAAATTTTGTTTTTGAGAGATGAAAAATCCTTAAAATTTGGATTTCAACGAGCGAAATCCGTAAAATTTGGTTTTGAGGGAGCGAAAATTAGATTCAAAATAGACTCAATTGCGATATTTCGTTTCTGGAAGAGCCAAACGCGTTTTGTACCTGGTTTTTTGGTAGAATATTCTGGATTCTAAGGCAGTATTCCAAGATTTTTTGTTATAATCAAATTGCCAGCACCACATTCGCTCAGATTCTTAAGCAGATATCAGACACTGCAATATAAAATCCGGGTTTTGGGAATCTAAGACAGTGCGCTTTCGGACTACTTTTTTGTACAAGAAAATTAAGAAATTAGGTGAATGAGATAAGTTAGGGGGGGGGGGTGAGAACACATTTTACCGCCACCCCCGTCACGGAGGCCTAAAACCTTCCCTGGCTTTGCCAACAGCTAGCTTTGCTGTGAGCCCCTGTCCCACGGAAAATGTCTGGCGATCTCCGAAGTGTCACCTCCTGGACCATTTTTAATGTCCTGCGCAGGTGCCAGACGCGATCGAATAACCCGGATTTTTCATACCTACTGAGGGCTCCCGGACTATCATAATTATGTCTCTGGTAATTAATATCTTAATACATTTTAATTCATGTTTAAACTCGCTATGCTCCCCAAAGCCACCCCTGTTAAGGTACATCCATTGTTCGCAAAAGTCCTACCTATACAAATGTCCGTGTTTGCAAATGTCCGACAACTGAATGCCCAAGGGGGAATGGGAAAAGGGGGCGAAGAAATGTGACGTATACCCATCGACCCCCTCTGGTCAACATGTCAAGCGTCCGTATAAAAATAATTGTTTTTGTTCAGTAAGCCTCCCGGAAATTATATTATGAGACTGGACTGGCTTTCCCAGCGTTTGAATCTGTCGTATTCTGGGGCGCCTACCAGAATTCCGTCAACGTTTTTCTGATAGCTTTTTCCATTGGCACAAAAATCTGCGCTGGGGCAGTTCGTTTTAAACCGTTCGGTCTGAACTATAACCACATATTAATGGAGGAGAACGGGAGAAAACGAGCGGCCCTGTAGCCGAATGTATTGCAAATGGAAAACTCTGTAATTCTCCCCCCCCCCTCCTCCCCAAGAGTAAACAGACCGAGTAACACCATCGGTAAAAACCTCTGCATTTTTTAAAACCGGTCCGCCTACCATTATAGTAGAGAATATAATGCCTATGCCGCTTAATTAGACGAGGTCAATCTACCTTGTAATTTGCAGATTTTCCACCGTGATTTATTGCCTACTAATGGGCTTGAGCGTTATCCACCGAGTGGCCAATGCCGATAAATGTTCAGCGAAATGTAAAGACTTGGGGCCAAATGAGAAAAATATAAATCGTTTCCTGGAACATCTTAGTAATCATCTTAAAGAAGAGAATGCACAAGAAAGGAATTCAAAGGTTTACTCTCAAAAGAGTGAAGGCAAAAAAGAGAACGAAAATTGTGAAGATCTTCCTTATCAGCGTCGACTTGATTGGTATGACGATCTCGGAAATATGGTAAAAAATGTAAGTCTTATAATGAGATGAGGGGTGAGAAATGTTAGTTTTCCTACAAACACCCTCACAATTCAATTAACATAGTCCGTTTTGTGAAAGTTCACATCGCATCCCCGCTCCCACCACAACTCACACTACAATACAGATCGGACGTGTGAACGTAAGTTACGTATAGTACAGAAAATAAAGCTAAAAAAAGGCAGAATAGTGGCAAAATTCAGCCCAACGTGGCTTTAAAAATTCCTTTTGAAGCATAAGTTCAGGATTCAAAGAGTCCGCAACGATACGGGGTGGCAAACATCCTTTTATAAGGGAGGGTAGAAGTAGACGTTGGCCACCTCAACGCTATAAGGGGTAAAGAAATTTGCCCGAACGGGGTGTCTAATCTATGTAGTTTTGTGTGTCGAGTCCAAAGTTATATGGTCGAGTCGATAAAAATCAACCACAAGTCCGTGCGGCGATTATTTTTTGAGTTACGACGTAAATTGTACCAAAAAACTTGGTTTTTGGCTTAAATAATACCAAAAAATCCTCATGTCCAACATTTAGCAATGCAGTTGACGTAGATGTGATTTCTGAAGTAGTTTTTGGCGCTTAATCGAATGCATCCTTCCCGCTAACGACGTATGCAAGCGTTATTTGGGTCCTCCACACTAATGAAACCTATACAACAGGGTGAACGCCACGTCCATCTTCAGGTAAGAAGATTGAAAACATATATATTTAAATCTTTAAATCGAACCGACCTCCAAAAACTGGATGCTCAGTTGGAAAGCCAGGCTCACTCCCCTGGGTGTAGCATATCGAGAGGCTCAAGAGAAAATCCCGATTTTGGGCGCGTCATTTGGTAGCAATATGACAATTTTACATTTTTTGTTCGACAAATATGCCCCCCCCCCGCCCTATTTACCACACTTGGATTGGCCTTTCGTGAACTCTCCTCGCGTCCCCTTGAGGCATTGACACATTTACGCGAGTCGACACGAGTAGGGATGAAACCGGTTCCGGTCTTTAGCCTGGACCGGACCGAATTCGGTCCGGTCCTCGGTCTGGTCCCAGCAATTTTATTTCGGTCCGGTCTTCGGTCTGGGCCGGGAACCGGACCGGGTCCTGACAAGACCCGTCCGGAGTGACAAGTTGTTTCCATGTGACAAGACCGGAGGAATAGTCTGTCCTTAAATGGCGTATAGAGAAAAACGGAAAATTTTTATGTGGATTCGTTTCGTGCAGGTACTGCGTGCTTCTAATGTCTCGAGTTTGTTTACATGGAATACCGTGACCTACACATAACCATCAAAGGGCGGATCATATCCACCCTCCCCACACCAGTTTTCAGCATTTTGACTAGCTCTACTAGCCTATTAGGGACAATGCCGTAGTTACCCCCACTTTCGGATCGGATGTGAACGTGCTGTACATTTCTTCCCTTCAAAAGTGAAGCATTTAACTCCAGTTTTCAGTTGTACTTACAGACGCTGAAGATGGCGAGCAGCCGAAACCGGTTCGTTTCTAACGCACCTCAACGAGGGAAGACAGACAACGTAGGCTCCTATACGGCTACAGTTTCACGCATGCATTACCTTCTGTAACTTTAATGTATCTAATTTCCTATCGTAAGTCATGTGAAAACCAACTCTACTGATTTGAAAAATACCTACGTGAGCGTTCCGCTTCTTGTACGTTTTTAGCAGAAAACGCCCATAGTTTCTATCTGTGCACTGTGCGTTTTCAATGAAAATGACGCGCCCGCTACAAACGCTAACCTGCGTGACAAGCGATACCCTTAGTGTAATCCAAGGCAGCGTGGTATGCGGTGGTTTTGCTGACGCAACGAGGTTTGCTCGAAAAGACAAAAAAAGGCATGAGCTCGGAACTCCTAGGGGGATTGTAAATACGCCCCCGGGATTACTGGTCCCTCAGGGAGTGTGGGGTTCTACCCACAAAAACCACAGACCTTCCTCCAGGGGGCACCAGCCCGGTACCGTTCAACACATTAGTTCAGGCTGGGCCCTCATACTTACGGCTTTAAGCCTTAATAATAATAAGCCTGTAATAATAATAGAGAGATTTTGCAACCAGTCCCGCAAACGCTAAAGTTAATTTTTGTGTACGCGTTGCTAGGGTAGTAAACTTTTCGTTGGTTGAAATGTGAATTGCGTTAACGTTAGCGTTAGCGGAGTTGTTTGCAAAACCTCTCTATTAATAAATTGATATACGTGTACTTTTTGTTTTGTAGACGTTGATGAAGGTTATGACCAACGCAACTGTAATTATAAGCATGGTAGCTTCTTGCGTCAATGACAAGTCGCAATGGGATCGGTATCAAATCGGGGTTATCGGTAAGGACCCAGGACAACCGACAAGAGTAGGTGTATACTTGATCGTTATTAGGTAAGAAGGGTTTCTATAAACTTCTCTATAATGTTGTGCCTGTTGAACGCAGATCCCGTGAACCCGATCCCTTTGAAATTGAGTCACATATTATCCATGTACGTCACTGATATCTCACATGAGCAATATGCGCGAAAACTGGCGGAGTCAACTGCTGCCAAGTCCCATGACTTTCCAGACTGGAGTAACGACCCCAACTTTTTTTTGGTACATGTTGCAAGAGTAAACGTTGGAAGAGGCGAGCAAATGAAGCCAAGCGTGATACATATTTGCGGTAAGATTTAACAATAACCGTACATGACATAAAGAGTAACGAAAGTGGAACTTGACGTGCCCTCAAAGGGCTCCAATTTCGGGAGCTCTCTGAGTGGCTGCAACCATTTGAGAGAGCAGCCGTCACATTCTGTATGTGCAGGCCTCTTTATCGAGAGTTCAATAAGTCACATCACAACCACAAGTCACAAATAATATCCACGTTCGTTCGAATTATGTTCATTACTTTTCGTACGACTTGAAATGAAATACGAAAAACTTACCTTAAAAGCTTTATCAACGTATATTTTGTAAGCAATTTGGTTGGTTCCCACCTTCCCACCATGTCTCCTCCAGGTTCACTATTTTGATCGCCAAAGATTTTACTAAATCGAACAATTTGAAAAATCAGCCTCCTCAGGCTGATCACTTTTCTATCAATCGCTTGGCCCCTTTTACACGAGTCAGTTTTTTATTCAAAAAATATGTTCAATCTTATCACGAACAGATGATTTGAGGCAGGTAACATCTGTAAATTTATTTCAAAATGGCTACTTTGATCAAAAATCTTAAACCCTGTTCACACCGATGCAATGTTTGAAGTTATATTGCATGCTGGTTTTTTAAAAACATTTATGTTCCTCGGTAGTGACCGGATGTTTTTAAAAATCCAGCATGCAATTTAGCTTCAAACATTGCATAGTGTGAACAGGGCTTTACTCGTGTAAAAGGGGCCTAACAGCGGTTTTTCGTTGAAGTCGTGCACTATACGTTTCATTCGCGGGCACGCGTTTTGTAAAAACTCTTTGATGACTTTTCTAGTGCTTTCATTCGTCGTTCTCTTCAGCCAAGCCAAAAGTTTCAACGAGTGAATCACTCAAGTTGTCCCGTCATGAAAAACGTGTGACATGAAAAAGCAGCCGATTACAATTCACGACTATAAGACTTTCAAAATTATATTATTGTATTTTTTTCGAATTCATTTTTTCCTATTTAAAATTATCAATTTACTGCGTAAAGAAATAGTCAACTCAGTGGCGCACCGAACGGGGGGTTTTGGGGGTTTACCCCCCCCCCCCCCCCGAGCATGGAAAAATACACAATGCCAAATTTAATTAAATCACGGGAAAAGTTACAGTATAAATGGGCATACAAACGTCAACTTTTTGTTCGCAGAACATAAAGTGGAACAGAGCGCCCGCTTCCTTCTAACCGAAACCTTCTGACTTAGTCTAGAATCAATCTGAATAGTCCGGGAGCCCACAGTATGCAAAATCCGGGTCATTTGATCGTGTCTGACACCGGCGCAGGACGTTTTCTATGGTCTAGGAGATGACACTACTGAGATCGCCAGAAATTTTCCGTGAGACAGGGGCTCACAAAAGAGCTAGCTGTTGTCAAACACACCTTTGGGCTGTTTGAAAACGGCTGGCAAGTGTAAACATTGGTTGGAAATTGAGAGGTTTCACTGAAATTGAGAAGATTCACTGAAATTGAGACGTCTCACATAAATTGAGACGTTTCAATGAAATTGAGACGATTCACTGAAATTGAGACTTTTCTCTGGAATTGAGACGCTTCACAGATATTGAGACGTTTCAATGAAATTGAGACGATTCACTGAAATAGAGAGGTTTCACTGGAATTGATACGTTCCATTGAAATTGAGACGATTCACTGAAATTGTGACGTTTCACGGGAATTGAGACGTCTCACTGAAATTGAGACGTTTCACTGAAATTGAGACGTGTCACTGAAATTGAGACGATTCACTGAAATTGAGACTTTTCTCTGGAATTGAGACGCTTCACAGATATTGAGACGTTTCAATGAAATTGAGACGATTCACTGAAATTGAGAGGTTTCACTGGAATTGATACGTTCCATTGAAATTGAGACGATTCACTGAAATTGTGACGTTTCACGGGAATTGAGACGTTTCACTGAAATTGAGACGTTTCACTGAAATTGAGAAGTGTCACTGAAATTGAGACGATTAACTGAAATTGAAACGTTTCTGGTTCCTCGCAAACAATAAAGTAGAAAACTATCACCTACATCCGATTTCAAATGAAACCGTGGCTACTAGTGAGCCTCGAAATTTCACGTTTTCTAAAGCTCGCTGATGGAGTTACCTACGGTCAAATTGGATTGCGTTACGTATTGGACGTGGGAAACGACTTTTTACTCCCGCCAGTCTTTTTCAAAGCACCCTAATGTGTGTTTGTCAACGGCTAGCTCTGCTGTGAGCTCCTGTCCCACGGAAAATGTCTGGCGATCTCAGAAGAGTCATCTCCTAGACGTCCTGCGCAGGCGGCCAGCCACGATCAAATGACCCGGATTTTTCAAACGCTTCAAATGTTACTCATGAGTTTATTATTCATGCATGCAAGTGCATCTCAACGATCTCAAAACCTTTGAAAATCCCCATTTTGGCCAATGTTGATCAAGCTGATCAGGTGTCAGGACCAGCTAGATCCCAAATGGAGTCTATTGAGTGCGAAAAAATGAAAAATGAGTTTTTTCGAGCAATCCTATGGCCCAATATGGAGCAAGATATTGTCCGGATGGCGGACGGACATTCCAGAAATCGCATCTACACATATAACGGAGCTTCACGATTTTGCTGCGGAACGTTTTTTATTTTTATTTATTTTTACTAATAAATATTAAGATTTTCGTCTTTTTGTGCAATACGGCGCGTACTGTCGATACAATGGACCAGTCTGTGTTTCGAAACCCTCTTCCCCCGCCCAGGACCGATTCCTGTGTGCGCCACTGGTCAACTATTAAGGTTGAAACGATCGAAGTCTTCTAGGGCAAAATCTCCAGTTTTGCGGGCCCCTTTAATAGTTTCGCGGACAGTCAGTTTGCGGCCCAGGTTTGCTCCGGCGTACGTGTCCCCAAGCATCGGAGACGGTGCAACGGGAAGCTGCGTGACGAAAAAAAAATCGGGGAATATCACCAAATAATCGTATTGCGCGTGTGCTGAGAGAGCAGGCGCGGATCCAGAGTCGGCTTAAAGGAGAGGGCCATGACCCCATGAAACGCCGTAACTGTTTGGCTATAATATTCCTGGTCCCTAATGAAGTGAACTCAACCTATGGGTGGAGGGGGGGGGAAGGCATGGCCTCTCACGTCCCGCCGCTGGAACTTCTGAGTACTGAGGCCCTATTACGAAACCGCGGGATTTAACAGTGGGATGATGCCGCTAGAGGGATGACGTTACTCGCCCAAAATGCCACCATTCGGTATTACGAAGCCGCGGGATCTGGGATTCCCGCAAGTGGCATCATTCAGCTAGAGGGATTTTGTAGCGGCATTATCCCACCGGCTTTTCAATCGTGTGAAGAGACCCGCAATACGTGGAATCTTTAATCATCTTATCAGTCTGTTTTGTTTAGTGTTTTCTGTTTTGATTGTTTGACTGAAAGTACCTATTTGTTTCCTCAAACGAAAAAGAAAATGTCTTTAAATTGTGCATTGATTTATTATTACTTGAGGAGCAGGCAGAGGTAAGTACACTTATATGAAGATTTCTCTAACACTTTTCCCCCACTTAGGTACACGATTTTTTCTCTTTGATCATGCTCTTGCTTCCGTGATGTCCATTATAAATCATTACTCTGGGTATGAAATAATACAAAGGGGATTTTTATTTTTAAAGGCGAAGAATTCATGAAAATCGTTCTATCCGTAGACCGCTGTTGGTAGGGTACGCGCAGCATTCGATACTATGACCGAAGCAATGTAAGATGTAAATTGAAAAGATGATAAATTAATCGTCGGACTTGCTCAATGACATCGTGCCACGCATCTTCATGGAGAAGCAGATATTCAACTAAAATTGTATCTGCAGCCAGGTTCAGAAGTCTATTTAGACTTTCGAAACTTCTGGCGTGGGAAGTACTGGAAGAATTGAGGCCATTAAAAATTTCGCTGAACTGGCATAACTCCAGAAACAAAAGTGAATCACTGGAGTGGTTAAAAAAAAGAAAAAAAAGTAATTGCCTGTATTTTCTCAGTTCCTGACAGCGTTGCGGTTTTACGCGCAGGGAAGCTACCAGATGTCTGTAGCTCAACATCTGGAACTATCCCTGAGTCAGGCATCCGTGAGTATTATTTTGGGAGAAATTTCTTGGGCTCTCACCTACAAACTTGCTAAGAAACACATTCGTTTTCCGTCTCGTGAAGAAATTCCCTATAAAAGAGCACAGTAAATTCTGCATCTGCGAGTACTAACTTGTATCAATTTGGCATTTTATAACAATTCACATTTTAGGTTCTATCGAAAAAGTGGAATGCGAGGTGTAATTGGGTGTATAGACGGCACCCATAAACAAATCGTAGCACCGTATGGAAACAGGCATCCTGAAAACGTATATGTCAACAGGAAAGGCGTACATTCAATAAATGTGCAATTAGTAAGTACACAAAATCAGCTTTGTGATTATAGAAAATAATTCTCGTTTTATTTGGTTTTGCTAGGTTTGTGACGCGAATTGCGAAATCACCAGTGTCTACGCAAAATTTCCGGGGTCGACGCACGATAGTTTCGTATGGAAGATGAGCTCTCTTAGGGAGTATCTGCTCCAACACTACAATTCCGGCGAATTCGATTCTTGGTTGCTAGGTTGTATCACTTTCTTATCAGTCTGAGATGGACGACTTTGGTAAAATCGGCTTTCGTTGCAGGAGATAATGGGTGTCCCCCTAGAGCCTATCCTTCTGACTCCCTATCCAGAAAACACGTCTAACGGGGTAGAGCAGCGTTTCAACGTCACCCACAGAAGGACGCGGTCAATTATTGAACGGGTTAATGGTCAGCTCAAGTCGAGGTTAGTTCTGTTTTATAACATTTGCGCATTCGAAGCCACGAAGTATCTCATTGCAGGTTTCGGTGTCTATTAAGGCACCGAACGTTGCATTACCACCCGGAGAAAGCTGCAAATATTATTATATCTTGCTGCATCCTCCACAACATCTGCATTCGAGGTGGATTACCGGATGAAGAATTGTCAGTAGGAGTCGAGGATGTGAGTTTAAATGCTTTTCTCTATTCCCCCTTCCCAAGTTGTTCCCTACCTGGATGGAAGGGGATAAGTGTGACAAAAAAAAAATTGGGTGAAAATAGACCTCATTTGCGAATGAAATAACCCTATACACCATGGTCCGAAAATCAAAACTCTTCGAGATATGATTTTTCTAATGATTTTTAACTCTTGCATCACTTTTTTCAACTAAATGAATTTGAATTTGAATTTTTATAACTTTCGGCAATGGATTCGGAAAGAGCACACTATTTCCTGTCAGGATTAAAAAAATCATATCTCAAAGAGTTTTGATTTTCGAACCGTGGTGTATGGAGTGATTCCGGTCGCAAATGAGGTCTATTTTCACCCAATTTTGTTTGCCACACGTATCCCCTTCCACCCTGTATAAAAGCACCATGCCGTGGCTTCAATGGTCGACGTGCATCGTGCCACGTCTTGATGGGAGAGTATTTAATCTCGCATTCTTCAGGAAGTACCTCGTTCTGCGGCTGAGCCTTCCACAGAGGCGCTACTTGTCCAGGGAAAGCGACTACGCGACAGGATCGCTCTAGAAATGTCATGATCGCCGCCTGCAGTGATGATTCCTCGACCCCCCCCCCCTTCAATCCCGCATACACTTTCTTGTCTTATTTCTGCACCAATTCTGGTTTTTTTCCTTTTTAAAAAAATAAGTCGAAGGAAGACCGCGAAATTTCGAGGTAAAAGTTCAAGGCGGGTTTAAAGTCACTTCGGAGTCAAAATTAAAAAAAAATTGATCGTCTCGTTCACGTTTTTCAACTCAAGCTGCTGCCAAATGCCAAAGGTATCGTTCCCTAATCCTTTACGTCTTGCAATTCCATTCGTCTGATTTCCTAACTTCCTGTCTTTCACTGAATCTTCGAATTAGATCAGAATCCTTCACGTTGGACTAGCATATTTTTCGATAATCGTTTTTCTTATTACTTATTAGCAATTAAGTACAGTGGACTCCGCTTAATTGGGACACGTCGGGGAAATCCATTCTTGTCCCGATTAAGCGGAGGTCCCAATTAAGCGGAGTTCCCTGAAATGCGCTCTAAATTTCGTTGTTCCTAAAATAAAAAAAGAGTGGTTTTTAGTGATTTTCCAGTCTACTTTACGGTGAGCAAAATTAAAGGACAAAAAATATGTACACAATAAGGAATCCATAGAAAGGAAGGACAAGGCACACACTTCTCTCTTACACACTGACCAAGTTGCTTGCGAGGAGGTAGTGATCGAGAAGAAGACAGACCCAAAAAATGCAATAACAAGCAACAATTTTTTGCCACGCGATCATTGAAGTGGTCGGCGCGGGTCACAAAAAGAAACATAGGGGGAAACTTTTTCGGCTAGCTGTGCTAGCACCTTTTTTCTCCCTTCGAAAGAGGAAAAAGGATAGTCTACTAGATTTTTTTTTTTTTTCTTTCGACAAGTTTGTCCCGATTAAAGGATGTTTCGTCCCATTTAAGGCTAAAGTCCATAGGTCTCTAGTGAGTTTCTGTGTCAAGAGATCGCGCTACTGCGCTCGCCAAACGATTCTACTTCTCACGTCCGCAAAAATTGACCGATTTTGTTTTTGTAAATTGATTCCTACTCATTGATGCCAAAAATTTTAAGGAAATTGGGTCGCTGATTTTTCAAATGACTCTAGCCCATAAAATTTTAAATTCAAAATTTGAAAAAATAAATTTTTGGAGAAAACTGGATTATGCCACGAAGCAGCGTAAAATCTTGAATACGAAATGTATTTTGTTTTTTATTTTGGTCCAGAAACATCGTCCGAAAGAGAAAAATGCGACATCAAAAAGAATAGCCGCCCCAAGGCTAGGGTAGTTAGTCATGGTGGTGCGTACGGGAGGGGTCACTCGAACGCCTTCTCAGCTTAACTCCTTCCTTTGCACTCACACGATCCAGGAATTAGTTTCCAACATGCGCTCATTTTGTTAGTACAATTATGAATATTAGGCTCACTAAATTCCTTTTTTATTTATTTTGAGTTTCCATCGAGGAATATCAAGTTCCGTCGACATTCTTCGGCTGCTAATGTGAGGGTGTTCATGGACCATGTCCAACACAAAAAAATAGAAAACCAGCAGACGCCCTAAATAATTCGTAGAAATAATAATAATTGTCCTTCCGCCTGCTCCTATAGAGACCTTACGTACCGATTTCAGTGTTGGTACGCGGTGAACACCAAGTTCATAGTGAATAAGAATAACTGCAAAACAATTAAATGGGTTAAAGTAGACCTGATATACAATCAAAAAGACGAAATACACCATGGTTCGAAACTAGTTCATTTCCGAGGGACGATTTTTTTTTTTTTTTTTTTTCATACATACATATCTTGCTTTTCTTAATAAATGCAACTTTGTCATTTCCAAGCGAACTTTCGGTGACTCCCGACGCCGGATTCGAAAATATCACATTTTTTCCTATTAGGAATGACAGTTTTCTCCGGGAATTAGGCCCATATTTATGAACGTTCCTTACCTAGGCCTGGGCCTATGGAAATGTTGAAAGTCTTGACCCCTCAAGAACTGACTTATCTATTAAACAGTGAATTTGACCCAGAAAATGAACTGCCTGCCAAAAAATGGCGACTCATAACATACCGATAAGCTTTGCCTCCACTTGTGCCTTTTTGCGTGCGTCAGAGGCATGCCTCATAGCCGCACGGTGTGTTGAACGTGAAGAATGCGCTATTGCATGCCTCAAAAAGCTGGAAGGTTATCAGAAATTGCGTGGACAGCTTAGACGCATGAGTTCTTCAAAGTTGAAGCGAAAGTTGAAAAGGCGTGTGGAATTGAAAGAGGAAGACGAAAGGGCACAAGTGGGGACATAGCTGTAGAGGAAACTGACATTTTCACCACACATTGTCTCATATAATAAATTAGTCCACGGAAAATGACTTTTTCGGCCGATAAAATGAAAATTATCCCACGAATAAATTTGGTTTCTTTGTCCGGAAACTGTGGTTACTCAGTCGGAGGACGCTGCCTCGGAGGCATGACTTTCCGCGATATAAAAAAACTATACCACAAACTAACCAACTTTGACTGAGTTTTGGGCATTTCCCAAAGGACTCTTAAGCCGTGTCCGGCTCACATCGAAGCACTTTGAAAATGTTGTCCTGAGAATCGCTAATAACACCAACTTGACTCCTGGGTGAATTCTGAATTGGGCACCCGAATTTAATGATAAATGGACGAAATCTCGATAGTTTCTATGCACGAGGAGTCCAAAATACGAGTCGAATTTTGACCTGATGAGTCCTTGAAAGGCTCCATCAAGTGATTTTGACGTTTTTGGCAGCGTTTTACCGTTTTCAATGTCTGCATGACCCTTCCCGTGGACGGTGGCCGCGCATTTGAATGCCCTCAAGTCAAAAGAAAGAGCATCAGCGCTGGGTGGACCTCACTAACGCACTGTGGAGTGAATAAAATCTGTCGTTACTAACGATATCCGCCGCAGTGACGCCCCCTTAGGTGCTTTTTGATCATAGGACCTGCTGCATTCCACAACTGAACGTTTGCTCTTCCGGCTCCTATAATATTTTATAGAAATCGCCTACTTTTTGGTGATTTTGGTGTAGATAGATTACTTGAATGGACGAAACTTCATGTCTTGTGGTTTAAGTAAACGAGAAATCCTAAAATCGAAATGGATTTACGATCCGTCAGGGTTGACGAAGTTTTCCGGTGTGACACAACGGGTCAAAAATCGCCTATAATGGACCCATGAGTGGAGGTATAAATGGCCGAAATCTTGGGCAGATCTTGCTGCCTCGGCTCTTTGGGAGTCCTGATGATTACAATCATCTGTTGTAACTACTAACTAGGGTTCGCAATCCCGCATGAACTAGGGTTCAATCGTGCAAGATTGAATGCGGGATTATAACCCACTTTTAGCCCGCTTTTAACGACTTTAACAACAATGAAAAAACATGTCAATTTAATTCAAAGGGAGCGAGTGCAACGCATTAGCGTTATAAAGGGAAACATACCTGGCCAAATAGACAACACAGATTCGCCAGACTAAAAATTGCTTCCTCGAAAACTGAAGGTATGGGAAGCTATGTGATCGTTTCTCGAGGTGAAAAAATTGTTGGTCTTAATTTCATTGGTCTCAATTTGGTGGATTTCAAAAATTCCACTTGCCATTTGCGTTTCAGAGCTTTCTGAACAACTTTGGTTCCGTATCTGTCTATGTGTCTTTACACTTTATACCAACGCTCATATCTCCTAAAGTATAGCCAACCGATTTTGATGAAATCTTCGTGATACACGTAGGTTAGGCTACAGATGGTCTCATTTCAATTTGAGTTAAATCGGTCCAATAGGAGGGGCTCCAGGGGGGCGTAGTGTACACTTCTGACTAACGCTCATATCTCCTAGAATAGGCAACTGAGCTTGATGAAATATTCATGATTAACGTAGGTTAGACTATAGAAGGTCCCATTTAAATTTGAATTCAATCGGTCCAAAGGGGGTGGCTCCAGAAGGGGGGGGGGTTGGACTCCCCACCAACGCACGTATTTCCTAAGAAAGGCAACCGACCTTGATGAAATATTCATGATGAACATTGGTTGAGCTATAATATGGCCCCATTTAAATTGGAATAAAATTGGTCCAATTGGAGTGGCTCCAGGGGGGGGGGGGCAATGTACGTACACTTCTCACCAATAACGTACATATCTCCTAGAGAAGGCAACTCATCTTTTCGAAGTTTTCATGGTAAACGTAGGTTAGACTATAGATGGTCCCATTTCATTTTGAATTAAATCGGCCCAATATGAAGGGCTCCAGGGGGGCTGTGTAAAGTGCACACTTGACGTGCACGATTAGCCAAAATTTTGTTCTCGAATTATCTATGTTAATTTTGGCAGATTTGTCTTCTTAATAAGAGATCAATTGCTGCCTCTGGCGAGTGCTGCCTTGGAGAAAATACCCCTCCTCCCACTACCTAATAGATCCGGCCCTGTTCAACGAAGATAACGTTACTCGAGGAAGCATTGTGCTAACACCATTAGCAGACGTTTTTGGTTTTATTGCTTGTGCGCCGCCCGCGGTTGCCGTGTTATGAGATTGGTAACGTACTAACGTAACGATTAGACCATTTTCGTTGGGCCCTCGAGCCGAATACTTCACAATTTGATCTTCTGTCGTTCGTTTTCCGGCAATTAATTTTTCGAATTAACTGCCAAACTTATATTTTATAAATAGCAAAAGTCACGGAATTGGGCCCTGAAAGAGCGAAAGTCCTTAAAAATGGTTCATGTAAGAGCAAAACTCTCGAAACTTTGGTTTTTGAACGAGCTGGAACGAGAAGAATCCGCAAAATTTAGTTTTTAAACAGCAAAAATACTTTGAAATTAGGTTTTGCAGGCAAAATAACGACCATTTTTTCTAAAAGTGCCAAACGCGCGTGATTGGTTTTGAATCAGTCTGTGAGCCAAATTGTGTGGTTTCGGGGGGTCGACTGTTCAAGATTATAGGGAGAATGTATCATTTTTTGGGAGGCGATGGCGGTGTAAAGGAGTGATTCAGTGGGTGAAATCGCTGCCTTTTTCTTCACGCTACACGATTGTTGGCCCCGGCGCTCGAGCTGACCTGGAAACGAGTCAGCGACTCACCGAGGAGACCCGGCTCAGCAAGTCTAATGAGAATCGTGAGGGCGAAATGGGGATCGCGGACGTTGCGATCAAGCCCCATAACTATTTGTTCAAAGATGAACGTAAAAGATGGGAGTTGGACACGCCAGACGTTACCTTGAGAAGTAGGACAAAAAGTGGACAATTTTGAACTCTCCCCGGACGCTCTACAAAGACATGTCCGGGGAAAGCAAGAAGGTGAAAGCTCAGAAAAAGAGGAAGGAAAAAAATAAAATAGAACCCTAAACCCTAAAAATGAAAAATCGTCTGTATAGGTACGGCTTAAAACTCAATAGTAACAGTATATTATACCTACAAAGACGCATTATTTTTTTCCAATTAATTGACCCTATAGTCAAAATGTTCGATTTTGAATAAATAAAGCTCTATTTTTTGAAGCAAAATGGTTTAAATTCGAGCTTGTAACACAATAACCCAAATAAATGATTTGAACGAGGTTACATAATATGTATCTAACATAAGAAGTATTCTTAAAAGGGTAGTCCTGTGAAGTGATTTAGGTCTAACAAGGTCGGGTTGACTTTCATGACAAAATTAGAAAACTCGGATTTGTCCAGATTGAGACGCTGTCATCGTCACAAAAAAATGAATAACTCCTACCAGAAACTGTTATTCCGAACTACAAAAAAATTGTGATATTTTCGAATCCGATGTCAGAAGTCTACAAGCTTCGTGTGGAACCGACAAAGTTGCTAATGTATTGAGAAAAACGAGGTACCTATGCCTTAAAAACGCCTGAAAAATCGTATCTCGGAAACTATTGAGTTTCGGACTGTGTATGTAATTCGTATTTTAGAATGCAAATTAGGTCTACTGAGAAACAACTTTCCTTGCACGTCCGTCAGCAGGATTTTTAGGAATTTTGATTGATATGTGACAGACAGATTTGTTTCGGCCTGGATGCCTTGAGAATGGGGTGAAAGAAGTCGGCAATGTTCCAATAAATGAATGTTTTATACTCAAATAAAAATTAAAATAAAAAATAGGTACCAAAATCAGGTCTACTTTCACCCCATTTGTGTTTTGTTTTGCAGGTATTCTGAAACATCCTGTAGGCACCTGTTTTACATAATTATGTATAGGTATTATTCAATCAATCAATTAATTAATAACCTAGGCAAAGTAATAAATAAATGCGGTGATATATTGAAACTAATTTCTGGAGTGCGTGAGTGCAAAGGAAGGAGCTAAGCTGAGAAGGCGTTCGAGTGACCCCTCCCGTACGCACCACCATGACTAACTACCCTGGCCTTGGGGCGGCTATTCTTTTTGATGTCGCATTTTTCTCTTTCGGACGATGTTTCTGGACCAAAATAAAAAACAAAATACATTTCGTATTCAAGATTTTACGCTGCTTCGTGGCATAATCCAGTTTTCTCCAAAAATTTATTTTTTCAAATTTTGAATTTAAAATTTTATGGGCTAGAGTCATTTGAAAAATCAGCGACCAAATTTCCTTAAAATTGTTGGCATCAATGAGTAGGAATCAATTTACAAAAACAAAATCGGCGAATTTTTGCGGCCGTGAGACGTAGAATCGCTACGGCTATATTCCCTCTCTCTCGCACACTTGTCGTCCACTTTAGCCTTAGTTATCCCTAGTTTGATTCCGTTCCAGTGAAACTGTCTCAATTAAGCGGTTGTCCTAATAATCCGGTGTCCCAAATAAGCGGAGTCCACTGTATTGACATCTTTCATAAATACAGCAGCGCTCTTGCCGAGCTAAGATGAACTCACGGGAGTGAAACTTATACGTAAGAAAACCGAGGAACGAAGTTTAGTTTGGTCGCCATTCACGGGAAGCGCTAAATGTTTTTTAAATTACATTTCAAAGATACCCCGCGGCCCTCCTCACCATAAATGTCAGTTGGACGAATAAATTTGTGAAACTTTGCAATCCACTCCATTCACTCCAAGTTGACGCTGTCACTTTTGAGACATGTTCGAAGTTGAGCGAATTCAATGATATTTTATTTTTTTATTTTTTTTTCGAATATATTGTTTTTCGGCAAAATGGGCCACGAAAAATGTATCGTTCCCGGATGTTCGTCGATGAATGATGCTGGTGGCGTGATCGGTTTTTTTCGAATTCCAAAGGATGGCAGGTTCGCTGATTTTATTTTTCCAAAATTTAGACGACTCTAGACGGCAAGTTTGTTTGTGGTTTTACTAACGCGTACATTCATTTGTGTCTCTGAGAAGTCAAGTTTTAAAGAAATAAATGGGTATTCAAGCAAAACTTTGGTTTTTCATTTATCTATTTCTTTGAAAATTCAAGGCTGCACTGGAAAATGTTCTTCTCATACATTTTATTAGTGCATTTCATCATTTTTTAGTCGTTTTCCAGAAAAAAATTGGATGATTCAATTTGAACTTGAAACATCTGAATACGAAAGTGAAAATTAAGGTAGACGGTAAAGGCGAATGGCGGAGGGGAAGGGGATTCAGAAGTTCCCCCCGTACGTCGCATGGTCACGAAGTTTCGGTCGCTATTCACTTGGATCGCCACCGTCGCTCGAAATCGGCCTCACTTTTTCCTTAT
Organism: Corythucha ciliata; assembly: GCA_038030265.1. Classification (NCBI taxonomy): domain Eukaryota; kingdom Metazoa; phylum Arthropoda; class Insecta; order Hemiptera; family Tingidae; genus Corythucha; species Corythucha ciliata. Next base: position 41,978,349 of record CM075941.1, read on the forward strand.
TCAGATTCTTCTCTATAGAGTATTAAACCGCTCCCCGGATGAACTGACAATCTGGGGTAACATCTGATAGACCAAGAGCCAGCGACGTAATAAGTGCAACCATTTGCATACTTTTCTAACACACATCCCAGCTTTGTACTAGTGCTGTTGAGCATGAAAAAGCATGTCTGCCTTTCCGATCATATGTCGAACACCTTTATACGACGACGTAAATGTCGTTATGGTTGCACTTAAGTGCAACCATTTGCATACTTTTCTCGCTTAGCACATTAATTAGGTAATAAGTCACTAATAGTGAGAAAAATTGTCTGCCTCCATTTGGACGTGACAAAACCGGCGGCAGACGCCGTCAAAGGATGCAACTGTAGGGGAAAATAATACAAATTCCGGTCAGACGGGAAAAAATGTTTACTCAGCATACTCACTCGATAACATTATGTACATTGAAAAATATAGGGAAATGAGGATTTAATTATTTTTTTCACCGGACCCCGTGGCAATGAGCCAATAGAAACATTGTAAAATCCAAAAAGCCCTACAAATGTCAAGTACCGGTTTTCGGTATCATGGAACTTTTTGGGAGGGGGGGAATGGGACGAGAAAGTCATGTAAAATGTTTATAGTACAAAATCTATGTTCAACCGTTTTCATGCTAACATAGCAGCGCAAAATTGCCTCATTGCTTCGTTACGGAAAGAAACTCGAATTGATGATTTGTGAACGATACACATGTTTTAAATAGTTTAAAATCGACGCAAGCCTCACGGATCGTCAAATGTGTATTCGTCTCTTTTTGGAGCTTATTGTTAAATATAGTATTTATGTGAGATTAGCTGCCCTGCTCAGTAGCGCGAGTTCTACTTATGGAGAGGAAAAACAGGAAAAAGTGTGCACTTTGTGCTAAGTGTGATGGGACAAAAGTTATTGCGTTTAGTGAAGACACTCTTGAAAGACTTAATAATATTTTGCTAACGAGGATCAAATATGGTTTGAAGTATGCAAACATAAAATTACCCTCTGTTATTTCAACGAACTCTGGCTACCACCGGAATTGCTATAAGAAATTCACCGCAGTCAAGCGCCAGTATTTGGATATTGGTAAGGCCACTAACATAGTTTTACTGTAAGTCACATCCTATTGATCCTATATAATTGCAGGCGTAACAAATGTGGTAGAAACCCATGTGCAATCTACCACGACTCGAGTGAATGCCGCTCATCCATCTTGCCTTCCATCAACGTCGGCAGCTGGTGATTCACAGGTCAGTGAAGAATCAAAAGAATGCATGCCGTGAGATTGCATGCATATTTTGTGGGAAAAGTAGACTAAGAATCAAAATGGTTGAACACAGGTTGTTGTTTTGTGCATCAAATAAAATTTTGAGTTTCAAGAGCAATATACTGAGACACGCTGCTACGACGAATAACACCCAATTAATGGACAAGTTTAACGAATTAACTTGCAAAGAGGACATACCGTACCACAGAAGTTGTAAATCTGTTTTCTACTCCAGTCATCGGAAGGTCGTCTCAGAAAATGATGGAAGTAAATGGCACGAGAACCGAAAGTATCACAAAATGGCCTTCGATAAACTTTGCACTTTCATTGAAGAACATGTTGTTTATAACAAAAAATGTGTTTTCTTAACATTTTTAGTTCAAAGTTATAGATCTGCTTTAACGAGAATAATGGAAGAGAATGATTGTGCTATAGAAAACGTGGCCGCGACTGCCCAATCCTTGTTCTTGAAAGAAAAGATTATCAACACCTTCGACGGACAAATCAAATTTGTCTTACTACACAATCAAAATACAGTCCGAAATGGAAGAATCAAAACATATAAGTTTAGGCATGGCCATGAAGAGTTTAACGAGCTCACGCAATGTCATCGAGATTTTAAATCGGTACGGACACTGTTGCAGCAATTGAAGAGTTGGAGACAGAAACTACGTACTCTTCCATCGACCATTCCGAAAAATGTCCCGGGGGAATCAAGATTTCGTCGCAATTAGTAACTGGACTTGCTTTCGATAATTTTGACCGGTTTGTCGAAACAAAATCTGGTAAAGACACCCTGCACGACACGGTTGGGATAATATTCCAGAAAAATAGTGTGTGTGACACCCCAATGAAAGATACGCCTGGAAAGCCTCTCATTGACGACGCGGCGACGTTAATAACAAAGACAACAGGTTTTAAAAAAAGAAGAACTTTCGAAGCTTTGTGCCCAGAATTCGAGACCTACCCAAAAAAGCTCAAAATGGATGAAGCTCTGCTCCCAAATGATCACCAACTACGACTTTTTACACCCAATAACCTTAGTTGTGTCAAACAACTGGACACTCTATGGATGATGTCACTTGCATTTCAAGTGGAAAACACACCGATGTGGGTAGGCTTCAACAGTAAAATTTTATTGGACAATATTGACCAACAAAATGTAGCGTACCTCCCTCCAATCAATGTTTCACCGACTCAGTCATTTGTAGTGCTGGAGACTCTAAAAGAAGCGCAAAGGATTGCTGAAGAATGTCAACAGCGGTACATAGAAGTCACGTATGATCTGGCAATTGCAAAGGTTGCCCTCCAAATTCAAGCAACTGAGAGACCCCGGTTCAATAACAATTTCATTCTTCTCGGATCTTTCCACATCATGATGGCATATTTCAAGGCTGTGGGCAAATTTATTGACGAATGTGGATTGACATACATCATGGTTGAAAGCGAAATTATCGCAAGTGGTTCTGTCGGAGGCTTTGTAACAGGAAAACACTTCAACAGGTGCAAGAGGCTTCATCCCTTAGTAGCCGTGGGTATAGAGATACTTCACTTTAAACAGTTTTTACAAGATGAAGGATTTGAAATTGTTGACGATGTTCTGACTGATTTGGAACACATACAAAGCAAAAAATTAAGCACTACAACAAATCCTGTTGAAGGACATGGTCCGCTTTCGAATTTGTTGCTTCGCTATGAAGCTTACAAACTCCAAACTTTAGACGGTGCCCATGGTAAAACGGCCAAGTTTTACATGTTGTACGTTCAATTTATTGAGCAATAATTGATTTTAAAACGGAGTGTGCGGACTGGTGATTTCACATTGTTTAAATTCATACTGGCAAAAATGGTCAATCTTTTATTTTTGATGAACCAGCCAAATTATGCTCGATGGCTGCTCAAATACATTGATAACTTGCTAAAAGCCACAGAAACTCATCCCGGTCTAGAAATTAACTTTGAAGGTGGCAGTTTCGGAGTCAAACGCACGGAAAAGCCATTTTCCAAGCAACCAGTAGATTTGACGTTGGAGCAAGCAATAAACGCTGATGCAGGAAGACGTCTAACTGGTGTAATTCATTTCACAAATTCTATATCCGCGAGACAACGATGGGCCCGAAGTCACACCATACGCTCTGCTGTAATATCTCATGTTTTAGATGAAACTGGTTTGCAGAAAACTCAAGATGTCACCGCTGATCTGAAGCCATATAACATCAAGAAGTCAGTTGAAAGTCTTCATAAGTTCACCGAAGCTGTGATGAGCATCATGAATCCATTTGACAGTAGTTTGGATAAGGAAGTGTTATTCAACATTGCTACTGGAAAAGGTGCGGCAGAAGATGTGGTTGTAAGCCATTAACCGGCAGACAGAATTTCAAACAGGGGGGGTAATTTAAGTTTCAGCAGATTTAGCATAGGGGAGGACCACCTGATTTACGTTCAGGAACGCAGTATTTAAGAGCAATTGGCACAATTATATGGAACTGTAATAGCTTTACCTTGGGCAGGGTGAGAGTTCAGCTCTCTGGTCGACGTCAACCACTCGCGTTGAATTCGGGCGACCGTCAGAAAATATATGATACGCACTCAGACTCGCGTAATCCAGACTCCGTTCAGTTTTGGGATTTCCCGACGGAACACAACAGCTTTTCCAGCGAGAATTACAGTTTTCCAGAATTCCAGGGTGATTGCCCAATGGTCAGTTAGTTAGTTCTCACTCATAAACGGCACAGAGAAGGGGCTCAAAAGGGTTCCCCCCATTCAGCCTATATGAAGGTAATTCCCACCAACTACGCCAGAGGGAAGCATCTGACGGACATTTTCGTCCATTCCCCCCCCCCCCTAGAACGACACCCGTTCTACAGACAGAGATGAGCGCAGACAGACGCTAAGCGAGTATTACAGGAGCGGGGAAGGTAGCGGCAGGAGAGATATGATTCAGAATTCCCAACAGAGGAATAGGTACAGATTTTCAAGTAGAACAGAAGTTAGACAAGAATGTCTACAGAATAAACACTAATTAAATAGCATGTCAATAAATCAAATTAAGTTCTAGGAAAAACCAGTCAAAAAGTTAGATTATGTACAGTATATACAAGAGCAGGGGAACGTGTTGTACGATATCAGTCAGTCAGCAGAAGGGGGAAGCAAACAGAGCTTCACCACAGGTCGGGTATAAGTTCCCTCAGCAGTTCGCAGCTTTACGACACGAACTACATTGTCACGTCCCGGGCATAACCGGGTGATGCGGGCGATAGGCCACCTTTGGGGAGGCAACCGCTCGTCACGCAGGAGCACCAGGTCATCAACAGCTGGTCCAGGAACAGCCTGTGACCATTTATTACGGGCCTGCAGGGTCCGCAGATACTCAGCCGACCAACGCTCCCAGAACTCATGGCGAAGGCGCTGAACGACAGCCCACCTAACACGACTATTACGCGGATCAGACAAGGGATCTCGCTCAGGAGGAGCCAGAAGCGGCCCCCCTACAATAAAGTGTCCAGGCGTAAGAACGTCGAAAACCGTGGGATCAGAAGAGAGAGGGGCGAGGGGCCTAGAATTCAGCACGGCCTCAACAGCAGAAAGAAAAGTGACCCACTCCTAATAATTCAGAACAGTTTCCCCAAGTGTGCGACGCACATGAGACTTCATAGATTTTACAGCGCTCTCGAAGATCCCACCCATATGTGGGGCAGCAGGGGGATTGAATTTCCACTCAATAGTCTTCTCAGAACAGAAATTGGCCACTTCAGTAGTTCGTCCCACATTTCTTAACCAAGCTTCACCAGCGTCCAGACGCTTGGAGGCGGCTCGGAAATTAGTGCCACAATCAGAGTAAACAGCAGTGGGGAGGCCGCGGCGCGCGCAAAAACGCTGAAACGCCGCCAGAAACGCAACTTCAGACAGAGAGGTAACCACCTCGAGATGTACCGCTCTGGAAGCAAAGCACACAAAGACGGCCACATAACACTTCAGTACTTTGGAGGAACGAACAGCAGATGCCTTGTATAGAAACGGACCGGCATAATCCACTCCAGTATGCGCAAATGGTCGCGTCGGTCGCACGCGGGCCGCAGCCAGGTCGGCCATCAGAGGAGTAATGGGTTTAGCCTTAAACCGGTAACAGGGCAGGCATTGAAAAATGCGTTGTCTAACCACACTCCTAGCAGATATCACCCAGAACTCGCGTCCCAACAGAGCCATGACTACAGAGTTTCCGCCGTGGTGAGTGACGCGATGCAGATAATCGATATAAACGTGGGATAAGCGGCAGTGCTTCGGCAGAATTATTAGGTGTTTTTCCTCTTCGGAAATATCGGAGTTCCTAAGTCTCCCCCCCCCCCACACGCATCAGACCATTCGAATCCCTGTATGGGCTCAGACGCTGAAGGTGACGGGAACAGGGCTTACCAAGGCGACAGGCCAGCAGATCGTCAGCGAAATATTTTAATTGGGTGTATCGAACCCAGACAGCCTTCATTTTTGCAATTTCGGAGTAATCGAGGGGATTTTCAGAAATAGACCTCCGCATAGCGGGGTACTTAGACTTGAAGTTGTGAACAGCACGCAGAACAGTTGCCCCCACCCGTACAGCCTTCAGGTAAGAGGAGAATTTTTCCAAGGCCATACAGAGAACCTCGCCCTCGACCTCGGTATCGACCCGGGCGGCAAAGGCCATCCGGGGGTCTCGA
>CM075941.1:41984821-42030757 GCA_038030265.1 Corythucha ciliata
ATCCCTAGTTTGATTCCGTTCCAGTGAAACTGTCTCAATTAAGCGGTTGTCCCAATAATCCGGTGTCCCAAATAAGCGGAGTCCACTGTATTGACATCTTTCATAAATACAGCAGCGCTCTTGCCGAGCTAAGATGAACTCACGGGAGTGAAACTTATACGTAAGAAAACCGAGGAACGAAGTTTAGTTTGGTCGCCATTAACGGGAAGCGCTAAATGTTTTTTAAATTACATTTCAAAGATACCCCGCGGCCCTCCTCACCATAAATATCAGTTGGACGAATAAATTTGTGAAACTTTGCAATCCACTCCATTCACTCCAAGTTGACGCTGTCACTTTTGAGACATGTGCGAAGTTGAGCGAATTCAATGATATTTTATTTTTTTATTATTTTTTTCGAATATATTGTTGTTCGGCAAAATGGGCCACGAAAAATGTATCGTTCCCGGATGTTCGTCGATGAATGATGCTGGTGGCGTGATCGGTTTTTTTCGAATTCCAAAGGATGGCAGGTTCGCTGATTTTATTTTTCCAAAATTTAGACGACTCTAGACGGCAAGTTTGTTTGTGGTTTTACTAACGCGTACATTCATTTGTGTCTGTGAGAAGTCAAGTTTTAAAGAAATAAATGGGTATTCAAGCAAAACTTTGGTTTTTCATTTATCTATTTCTTTGAAAATTCAAGGCTGCACTGGAAAATGTTCTTCTCATACATTTTATTAGTGCATTTCATCATTTTTTAGTCGTTTTCCAGAAAAAAATTGGATGATTCAATTTGAACTTGAAACATCTGAATACGAAAGTGAAAATTAAGGTAGACGGTAAAGGCGAATGGTGGAGGGGAAGGGGATTCAGATGTTCCCCCCGTACGTCGCATGGTCACGAAGTTTCGGTCGCTATTCACTTGGATCGCCACCGTCGCTCGAAATCGGCCTCACTTTTTCCTTATTCAGATTCTTCTCTATAGAGTATTAAACCGCTCCCCGGATGAACTGACAATCTGGGGTAACATCTGATAGACCAAGAGCCAGCGACGTAATAAGTGCAACCATTTGCATACTTTTCTAACACACATCCCAGCTTTGTACTAGTGCTGTTGAGCATGAAAAAGCATGTCTGCCTTTCCGATCATATGTCGAACACCTTTATACGACGACGTAAATGTCGTTATGGTTGCACTTAAGTGCAACCATTTGCATACTTTTCTCGCTTAGCACATTAATTAGGTAATAAGTCACTAATAGTGAGAAAAATTGTCTGCCTCCATTTGGACGTGACAAAACCGGCGGCAGACGCCGTCAAAGGATGCAACTGTAGGGGAAAATAATACAAATTCCGGTCAGACGGGAAAAAATGTTTACTCAGCTAGTGATGGGTTTACACCGGGAAAATAAAATTTCGGGTTTTTTCCCAGGGAAAAAACCGGGAAAAACCCCAATTTGGGAAAATACTGGGTTTTTATCCGTTTTTCACGCAATGCTACAACAGACTCAGCAAATGAATAAAGCCGCCTTCACGTGCAAGCTTTGTTCAGGCTGAGCTGTGGGCTTCAAGTTTGAGCTTTGGGCTGTGTGGTGTAGAGCCCTTCACATTGGGGCGGTGGATCAACCAGCGATAACACAGAAATAAACTTCCTATCTCACACCGGTTTGTTTACTGCCTTATTTTAATTTTAAATCAATCGGAGCTTTCTTCAAGTTGGACAAGCTGCAAAATTTCATGTTGTTTCTTCAAAATAAATCATAAATGAGCGACCCTCATTAATGGGAGTGAAAAACGAATACTGAACCGCCTCAACCGCCGAATAACTCGCAGGAGGCGTCCGCTGAACTGGCACAGTCGAACCGTACGAAGTAGCAAGTAGAAAGGGTGGAAAGGGTGATAAACTTAACTAACACAGTTATCCCCCCAGAAGTAATGTTTTGTCTTAAAATGGGGCCCAAATTTAATTTGCCATATCAAAATAATTTCAAAGACGTCCCAAAGTTGATAGCGGATGTCGAAAATGTATTTAACGTAGTTGAAGAAGGAACATGTAAAAACCTTATTGCAGAAAGCCGATGTAAAATAATTAATGCCCTTACAAACCATTTGATAAAACAAAATTGTGCAAAAAATGTACCTATGATACCGGGAAGCACAGATGTAAAAAATAGAGCAATATTAAAGAATGCTTCAATGGTTAAAAAATTTTTCAAAGAAAACAATACTATAATCGCAGTAGAATCCGATAAAACAAGACAAACAGTAGTTATGGACAAGAATTTTTATAATGTTAAGATGGAAGAGATTTTTAAAAATGTTGACGCTTATAAAATACTTGATAAAGATCCCACTGAAACGCTAATTAGGAAAAATAATGAACTTGTTCGTAAATTAGAAGAGATAAAAGTAATTGATAAAGCGGAAAAGAGGAAGCTTACCACGTATACAGCAGTTATCCCAAAAGCGTATGGGGTGTATAAAGTAAAGAAAAAAGCTTTCAGACCAATTGTTTGTACGTTTTCAAATCCAAATTACAATTTGGCAAAATTTATTATAAAACACCTTCAGTGCTTAAATAACCAACATAATTTTTCAATTAAAAACTCAGAAGAGATTTGCAATTTTCTAAAAGGAAAACACGTCGATGAAGGGGATGAGCTTGTTAGTTTAGATGTTGGAAGTATGTTCCCTAGCATTCCGGTAACGGAGGTTTTAGCATACATCGAGTCAAAATGGTCAATCATAAAACATCATACTAAAATTCCAAAAGAGTTATTTTTTAATATACTACGTTTCTGTGTTTTTAATAATTATTTTATTTTTAATGGAACTATATATGAACAAAAAAATGGTTTAAGCATGGGAGGCTGTCTATCGCCTCTTTTAGCTGGTATTTACGTAGATAAGCTTATTAATGACGTTTTACTGAAAAGTAAGTTAAAAGTTGATTTTTTAAAAATTTATGTTGACGATTCCATAGCTTGCGTTAAAAAAGAACATATAATACCCTTAATTAACGAGTTGAATTGTGCTCACCCTAATATTAAATTTACGGCTGAACGTGAAATTAACAATAAATTAAATTTTTTAGATATGACGCTCACTAGATTAGAAAATGGTGAGATTAAAACGAATTGGTACAAAAAAGAAACTGCATCAAACAGAATATTGAATTATTACTCGAACCACCCGTACCACATGAAAGTTAATATTGTTAAGAACCAAACAAGAAAAATGTTATTGTTAAGTGAAGATTGTTATCATCAAGATAACATAAAAAAGGTGGAAAATATGTTTATAAAGAACGATTACCCTCCGGGACTAGTGAAAAAGCTTGTTAAAAATGAAATTAACAAATTAAAGTCGGTTAATAATATTGAAAGTGAGGTTATGAATACAAATTTAAGATGTAAAATGGGTATTACGTTTATAGAGGGTATTTCGTATACGATTAAAAACTTATTAAAAGAATTTTGTTCAGTCAATAATATAGATATAGCTTTCAAGTTGAATAACTCACTTAAGACTATTTTTCCAGCTTTTAAAGACAAAGATAATATTACTCAAAAGAATAATGTGGTATATAAAATTAATTGTGGGGGGTGTGAAGGTTGCTACATAGGGATGACTACGCAAAAGTTAAAAAATAGAATAGCTCAACACGTTTGTGATACTAAAAATAGAAAAAATAATACTGGGCTTAGTGAACATCATAATAAAACGGGGCATATTTTTAATTTTAAAGACGTTAGTATATTGGATCGGGAGAACAACTGCGAAAAATTAAAAGTCTTGGAAAAATTACATATAAATTTGGGGGAAAAAACTGTCAATTTTCAGTTGGATAGTGTTGGAGTAGAACCGTATAAGAACGTTTTGGCAATGTATAAGAGAAGCGGTGGAAAAAGCAGATATGGGAGTGGGTTGAGGGGGTGTGGCTCTCTGTCTTGAAAGATAAAAGGGTTTAAATCATTTAGTACAGAAACAAGTTTCCTTGTACATCCGTCGCCGGGATTTTTGGGAATTTTGCGTGAGACGTTTGTCAAAGAGATGTGAGTAAACGTTAAGCTAGATTTTTAATAATTGTTGAGAATTCTTGTTGATTGTTGTGATGTCTCCTTTTAGTTGTTTCGGCCTCGAAAATGGAGTGCAGTCTACTCCGAAACTAGTCGGCCATTAATAAAACTTGAATGTTTGTACTCAAATAATCTTTAATTACTTAATATTAATAACATTCACGAAACACTTAAAAATTCGTACGAAGTAGTCTTTCCGCAATTTACTGAACAGGATGAAAAGTTAATCACTGTGTCGTTAATTAAATGGTTTTTATGGCGTTCTTTTACGAGTTGAATAAGTTTGATCCCCCAATAATGAGGACTTGTTACTCAATGTTGAAGTCGGCGTTTTGACTCAAGCTATAAAAAGTAGCCAAACTCCCAGATTCCTCCTGAATAAAATGTCATCAAATTTTCCTATGTTGTGTGCGGAGACAACCAGCTCCAATAAATAATCATTTATTGATGAAAATAAACTTTTTTAAATTTCAAATGAGCCAACGCATTGTTTTAATGGTTTCTCGAAAAGCCGCCTTCGCTTAAAGCTGAGCTGTGAGCTTCAACCAATCAGAGCGCACCGAGTCTACAGCGCGCTGACACCGCTCGGAGAGAACAGCTCAAAGCCAAAGATGGTTCATGTTTATCTTTCACCGCCCAAAGCCCGAAGTATTATATACAAATACAAGGAAAAAAGGTTTTTATTTCATGGGTGGACAATTCTTCTAATACTCGTTTCAAGGAAATAAGTAAATATTTTGCTCACCAACACAAACTGAACTCACTTCAAGTCAACAGGAGCACTCCAATGAAACTCCTATACCGCAACCAAATCTTTGTTAATTATCATTATACATATAAATTGAAAAATACAGGGTGGAAGGGGATAAGTGTGACAAAAATTTTTGGGTGAAATTAGACCTCATTTGCGACCGAAATCACCATATACACCATGGTACGAAAATCAAAACCCTTCGAGATATGATTTTTCTAACGATTTTTATAGCTTACATAACTTTTTTCAACTAAATGCGAGAAACTCGCTTTCAATATGCATTTTTGCAACTTTTGGTGATGGATTCGGAAAGAGCACACTATTTTCTGTCAGGATTAGCCATTTGTGGTGGATATTAACTATTTTATGTGGCCTCAAATGCGGCTCAAAGTCGTGCAAGTCGGGGATTTTTTTTTTTTTTTTTTAAAAAAAGTCAGTCCCCGTCTGTCCACACTAAATCTGAGTGTACGGACAACCCGTGATTCAGAAAAACATCTTCAAAGTGTCCTTTTCAAAAATAGTCATAAGCGCTTTCTTAGTTGATTGGCGAGTTTTCGTCAGAAGTGACAATTTTTTAGAAAAAATAATGTTTTTTCTCTTTAAAATCGCTTGTGACCTGCAAAATTAGATCGAGCCTTATGACTTTAACATGCTAAAAAGGTATAAAATCACATCCAAAGCTATCGTTGGAGTGGAATTCAATGTGTGCGCCTACCAAAGTATCAAAAAATGTCGCTCCGGCAGCTAGCTGTAGGGTTAAGTGCATTACACTACTACAAGTTTCGAGGTTTTTAATTAATTACCAATTATTCGGCATTAATTGACATTTCCCTTTGTTAATCTTCATTTTTATAGCCATTCTTGCTGAGTAATCGCTAATTAAGTGAAATTAACGAAATTCGTATTTAGTGAAGTGCACTCTATCCGACACCCAGCAGCCGGAGCGACATTTTTTGTTACTTTGGTAGACGTGCATAATCAGTTTGATTCAACGTATAGCTTTGGATGAGGTTTTAGTGCTTTTCATCACGTTGAAATCACAAAACTTGTTCAAATTTTGCAGGTCAAAACAAGCGATTTTGAGGAGAAAAAACATTATTTTTTCCAAAAAATCGTCATTTCTGACGAAAACTCGCCAATCAACTAAGAAAACGCTCATATCTATTTTTGAAAAGGACACTTTGAAGATTTTTTCCTGAATCACGGGTTGTCCGTACACTCAGATTTAGTGTGGACAAACGTGGACTGACTTTTTTTGAAAAAAATAAAATCCCCGACTTGCACGACTTTGAGCCGCATTTGAGGCCGCATAAAATAGTTAATATCCACCACAAATGGCTAATCCTGACTGAAAATAGTATGCCCTTTCCGAATCCATCACCAAAAGTTGCAAAAATGCATATTGAAAGCGAGTTTCTCGCATTTAGTTGAAAAAAGTTATGTAAGCTATAAAAATCGTCAGAAAAATCATATCTCGAAGGGTTTTGATTTTCGGACCATGGTTTATATGGTGATTTCGGTCGCAAATGAGGTCTACTTTCACCCAAAAATTTTTGTCACTCTTATCCCCTTCCACCCTGTATAAACGAATCCTTCAAATTACAATTTTATGGGCTCTTTTTTAAAAAATTTACTGACCCTCCCTCATCTAACTGCAACCGTTTTCTAATTTCTTACGTTGAAAAAATAACACTCGATACTCGAAGGGTTATGCGGTCATTTCTTCGCCTTGTTCATTAGACGCTTTCAGCTTCGCATCGCGCTACACATTCAACTCGAATGAATAACTGACCCTTTTTTTCCCCTCTGTTTGAAATAAAATTATTTCGGAATAAAATTTCGAAATGAATTCTGATATTGTTGAGCTCGAACTTCTGACACTTCTAAGAATAAGGCGAGTATCCCCGTATACAACTTTAATGCTCGGGATGTAATTTGTATCGTTCATTTGATGAACTCTTGTTTCATATAGGCGAAAATTACAAGGAAGATTAAAAAAAATAAAAAATAGAATGTTCATCAAGGAAATTTTCATGGAACGAAAAAGTTATGGGATGTGGTATACCTTAATTCCCACCCTGAGAGCAAACGATCCAGTGGGATTCTTCAATTTTCACAGAATGGATCCGTCCACTTTCGACGACCTCCTTCGCAAAATTGAAAAAAGAATTAGGAAAGAAGAATTTGTAGTGAGAGAGGCAGTTTCTGTAGGTGAAAGATTGGCATTAACGCTAAGGTAAAAGTCATTTCATTATGGCAATATTTATGAAAATTGTTGCCAGAAGCCAAAGTAGGTACGTAGGTACTAATTATCAATATCACGCAGATTTTTGGCCTCGGGTGACAGTATGACGAGCCTGAGTTACCAATTCAGGCTGGGGCTGTCTACTGTGAGCTCTATCATTCGCGAAACATGCTCTAGCATGTGGGACTGCATGAAAGAAGAAGTTTTCCCGAAATTGACGCCTGAGTACTGGTCTACCAACGCATCTAAATTCGAGATCGACTGGGATTTCCCTCATTGCCTTGGTGCGATTGACGGGAAGCACGTACAGATTCAGGTATTCTGAGCAACCATAGAAATTGGCGTTGAAATGTGTTATGTATCTATTCTATGTTTTTTAGTGTCCGGCGGGAGCAGGCTCTGAATATTTCAATTATAAAAAAACCCACAGCGTCGTCTTGATGGCAGTTGCCGACGCCGATTATAAATTCGTGTACGTCGACATTGGGGCTTTTGGTCGAGAGGGTGACAGTGGAATATTTTCTCGATCCAACTTTGGGAAAAGGCTGTCATCAGGGTCGTTGAAATTACCTGGTCCCTCAATGCTGGGAGAGACGGATGTTGAAGCGCCATTTGTTTTCGTTGGGGACGAAGCATTCCCGTTAGGGATCAACCTAATGAGGCCCTTCGCTGGAAGGAAACTACCTGAGCTAGGGATAAATGGAAAAATTTTCAACTACAGGCTTTCGAGGGCACGGCGAGTTGTGGAGAACGCTTTTGGTATTTTGTCGAGTCGGTGGAGAATTTATCGAAAACCTATAATAGCCAGCACTGAGTCGGTTCTACTAATAGTAAAGGCTACTGTTGTTCTCCACAATTTTCTACGGATCCGAAAAATTGTATCAACGGGAAGTGACTACCGTCTGCTGGACCAGTCGTCAAACTGCGATGCCGACGAATGCGCATTGCGCGACATTTCAAGAGCAGGCAGCAACTCATACTCAGCTCAGGCCAACAACATTCGGCAAGTATTCGCTGAATACTTTGCGAATGATGGAGCTGTACCCTGGCAATTTAATTATGTATAGTAGCATAAAATTTTAATAAAAAAATATAAATTAAAATATATTTTTTCATGCAATTGGAAATGTCTGAAATGTTTACGTGCCCGCTGGGTATTTTGTCGCCAAGGTTTCTCCCAGAAACTTCACAAGTAGCCTTCCTGCTTCGGCTTCGGGAAGGGACTTAAGTAAAGCAGCAAGGCTCTGACACCCGGACTCCAAGAAATGAGTCTCTTTGGTCGTTGACTGATTCGCTTTCATTTCACTTAATTTATCCAAAATAGCCTTGTCTATGGGACACGTTTCTGGCTGGGTCTGGCGTCGCCGTTTCACAGGCTGTCCCAAAGACGTTTCAGTCGCGGCTGCAGTGGGGACACCAAGAGAAGAAACGTCTTCTTCAACAGAAGGGACGTTGGTGTAAGACGACGACAAAGGAAAGGTTATTATTTCCGACTCGGCGTCTCCGTTAAGGTGGTCCGACGCGTTTACACCACCTTGTGACTCTAGAAAATGGGAGATAAAGTTGCGTCAAAAAAAAAATCTGAAATATCATACTCTGAGGAGAACGTTCGGAAAAACTGTCATCAGTCACAGATGGCTGAGAGACCTCATCCAAAAATTCCATGAAATGGAAAAGTGGCCACGTAGAACTTCGGCTCTGTGACGCGGAGGCTCCGCTCGCTGGAATTTTTGAGAACCCCTTTTCTCTTTTATAGCGTTCTTTCAGGTTTTTCCACTTGGATTTCAATATTTTGACAGGATACCCTACATCCTCGCTTATTTTGGTCCAGGCTGCATCTCTATACGGTTAGCAATAAAATAATTATAAATCGTCGATCAACCTTCATTTTTTAGAAATTCTTATGATTACCTCTTGTGACGATTTTTATAGGATTCATCTAACACGTTCCACACGCAAGGATAACCTTGTATTGAGGAAATGAGTAATTCATTTTCCAAGTTGCTGAAAGTCCCTCTCATGAGCCCTTGGCGTGAATTCTCTGATGGTAGAATATGAATATGTTATGGCTAGAGTATTTACTTGGATAGCTCGTGAATAATTGGCCATCGAGCAAGGATTGTCCGAGGATTAGGCGGGGTCGTTTCCCGCCAAGAATAACGTGAACCCGCGGACAGCATTTTCATTCGAATAGGTACAATTTCTCCTATACATCTACTTTCGATATCGAAATGGCTCTCCCACTTTTCTCCTTAGATGAATTGTTTTTATCAAGCCGGGGTTTCATGGTGGGGATAAAGAGAAGTAGCCAGAAGGCTTCGTTAGTGAAAGACGGGGACCATGTTTGACTTGACGAGCTATAAAATGAAAACCAGTCAAGGGTCCTGCTATTTTGCTTGCTAATCAGGTTTATGTCAAAATGATCAACAGCTTTTCCTAGTTCATAAACTAACTGGATATTTTATGAACTACCCAATCATTTCTTGGTTATTTTGAAAACTAGACAGCTAGTTAGCGTCCAAAATGTCATAACTCCAACAGAAGATGCCACCAAAGCACAGGTTGTGCGAACAAAATACATATAATGTCTTTTGAGACGGGTTATTTCGCATGAAACTGTAAATAGGGTATGATTAATGTTATCTAACGAACGTCAGCCGTTCTATAAGCTATCCAGTTAGTCTATAAATTAACCAAAGCTGATGGGTGGTGGTTATTTCGTCGGAAAAATCGTCTTCTTACAATATAGCTTAATTAGTTTACCTAATTAGCTGGCTAGTTTCAAAACTATCCAAGTAAACACGTTAGCTGCAAATAATATTTACAAGAAATACCTACGAACTAAACGCATTCATTTCGACAAGTATATTCAAATAAATTTAAAAAAAAAAAATGATTCAGTTCGTGCAAAAACTGTACGAAACCCCAAAAGATACGAGCCGACAGCCTGGAGTCTATTTTCAATTCATTATAACACTTACCAGAGCTAGCAGCAGTAGTCATCTTCACTTCAGGAGGCTCTTCAACTATGAACCCGTTTTATTTAATTTAACTTTTTCAAAAGAAAAACCTTCACTAATGACAACGAAATAACCTCCACAGCTCAAACAAAGCCCATAAGTTATAAGTTTGGGCTGTGGGCGGTGAAAGATAAACCATCTTTGGCGTTGATCTGTTTTCTTTGAGCGGTGAAAAGCTGGCTGTGGCTCGGAGTCCTCTGATTGGTTGAAGCCCACAGCTCGGCTTTTTAAAGCTTACATGTGAAGGCGGCTTAATAAACAAACGACTGTAGGTATTTATTGCACCCATAGAATCATACGAACTCACTGTTTGCACAAAAATTGTTAAAATTCTAACCGTTACGGAAGACAAAGCTGAAGCCGAGCCTTGCCACCAAATGTCCATTAATTTTTCTATTGGAATTCATCGCCAGAGGTTTCCTCGTTTGATGACGATGATGATGATTCAGATGATGTTGCATCAGTTTCATGGGTCCTTTGAAAAATGAAGTGTGAATTTGCCTGCCGAACGTGCTTTCGGTATCCCAGCGTCCAAGAAGGTGTGAGGAGTCACTGCATTCTGTATTACTACTTCGACGATTTTGAATTTTCCAATTGTGGGACAGATAGGTCAGTTTTTCGGCTTGATCAGTCGTTAAACGGTTTCTTTTTTTGATGTTCATTCAAGAAAACGTGCTAAAGGATCTTTCTGTCGCAGCTGATAAAATTCTAACCGCAATGGAAGACAAAGTTGAAGTCGAACAAAGTCGTTTCCACCCACCAAACACTTGGCGTGACCGCCGAGGCACTTTCCCACAAAAATGTCTTCCCCCAGAGTCCATCCTTGGAACGATAGTTGGCCAAATCCACCATCCCTTCGTCGACATTAACCTTCATCTGTGTGGCAACCTTACGAATTTTTCAATTCCCTCTATTTGCTCGTCTTACTCAGCAGCGCCCCCTTTGATGATGGGCCCAGGAGTGTCGCAGCGTAATGAATACTTTTAACGCTGGAGTCTATTCTATCTTTCAGTTTTCGTAGAATCAGGGAGTAATCATTCTTGGAAAGTGGCGAGGTAAATTTTCAGCGAGCTTTAGCTCAATGTGGCGTAATGCGAGATGAATTTATCTCTATGGAGCAAATAGAGAATTCTCAGAGTTGAGGGAAAGGTTACAAGAGGCTGCGCAAGGAAAAAGACTCAAGCTTCGAGGCTGAATTCTCTAATTTCTGCTTTGATAAGTTTTATTTAAATTGAACGAATAAAAACCCAATTCGGGTGGGAAAATACTTTCTTGGAAAAAAACCGGGGTTTTTCCCAAAAACCGGGAATATTCCCGTTGGGTTTTTTCCCTTGACCCATCACTATTACTCACTCGATAACATTATGTACATTGAAAAATATAGGGAAATGAGGATTTAATTATTTTTTTCACCGGACCCCGTGGCAATGAGCCAATAGAAACATTGTAAAATCCAAAAAGCCCTACAAATGTCAAGTACCGGTTTTCGGTATCACGGAACTTTTTGGGAGGGGGGGAATGGGACGAGAAAGTCATGTAAAATGTTTATAGTACAAAATCTATGTTCAACCGTTTTCATGCTAACATAGCAGCGCAAAATTGCCTCATTGCTTCGTTACGGAAAGAAACTCGAATTGATGATTTGTGAACGATACACATGTTTTAAATAGTTTGAAATCGACGCAAGCCTCACGGATCGTCAAATGTGTATTCGTCTCTTTTTGGAGCTTATTGTTAAATATAGTATTTATGTGAGATTAGCTGCCCTGCTCAGTAGCGCGAGTTCTACTTATGGAGAGGAAAAACAGGAAAAAGTGTGCACTTTGTGCTAAGTGTGATGGGACAAAAGTTATTGCGTTTAGTGAAGAAACTCTTGAAAGACTTAATAATATTTTGCTAACGAGGATCAAATATGGTTTGAAGTATGCAAACATAACATTACCCTCTGTTATTTCAACGAACTCTGGCTACCACCGGAATTGCTATAAGAAATTCACCGCAGTCAAGCGCCAGTATTTGGATATTGGTAAGGCCACTAACATCGTTTTACTGTAAGTCACATCCTATTGATCCTATATAATTGCAGGCGTAACAAATGTGGTAGAAACCCATGTGCAATCTACCACGACTCGAGTGAATGCCGCTCATCCATCTTGCCTTCCATCAACGTCGGCAGCTGGTGATTCACAGGTCAGTGAAGAATCAAAAGAATGCATGCCGTGAGATTGCATGCATATTTTGTGGGAAAAGTAGACTAAGAATCAAAATGGTTGAACACAGGTTGTTGTTTTGTGCATCAAATAAAATTTTGAGTTTCAAGAGCAATATACTGAGACACGCTGCTACGACGAATAACACCCAATTAATGGACAAGGTTAACGAATTAACTTGCAAAGAGGACATACCGTACCACAGAAGTTGTAAATCTGTTTTCTACTCCAGTCATCGGAAGGTCGTCTCAGAAAATGATGGAAGTAAATGGCACGAGAACCGAGAGTATCACAAAATGGCCTTCGATGAACTTTGCACTTTCATTGAAGAACATGTTGTTTATAACAAAAAATGTGTTTTCTTAACATTTTTAGTTCAAAGTTATAGATCTGCTTTAACGAGAATAATGGAAGAGAATGATTGTGCTATAGAAAACGTGGCCGCGACTGCCCAATCCTTGTTCTTGAAAGAAAAGATTATCAACACCTTCGACGGACAAATCAAATTTGTCTTACTACACAATCAAAATACAGTCCGAAATGGAAGAATCAAAACATATAAGTTTAGGCATGGCCATGAAGAGTTTAACGAGCTCACGCAATGTCATCGAGATTTTAAATCGGTACGGACACTGTTGCAGCAATTGAAGAGTTGGAGACAGAAACTACGTACTCTTCCATCGACCATTCCGAAAAATGTCCCGGGGGAATCAAGATTTCGTCGCAATTAGTAACTGGACTTGCTTTCGATAATTTTGACCGGTTTGTCGAAACAAAATCTGGTAAAGACACCCTGCACGACACGGTTGGGATAATATTCCAGAAAAATAGTGTGTGTGACACCCCAATGAAAGATACGCCTGGAAAGCCTCTCATTGACGACGCGGCGACGTTAATAACAAAGACAACAGGTTTTAAAAAAAGAAGAACTTTCGAAGCTTTGTGCCCAGAATTCGAGACCTACCCAAAAATTCCCGTAGGGAACATGGAAGTAAAAGCCCAAAACGGATGAAGCTCTGCTCCCAAATGATCACCAACTACGACTTTTTACACCCAATAACCTTAGTTGTGTCAAACAACTGGACACTCTATGGATGATGTCACTTGCATTTCAAGTGGAAAACACACCCTAGGCCTAGGGGGTAGGCTTCAACAGTAAAATTTTATTGGACAATATTGACCAACAAAATGTAGCGTACCTCCCTCCAATCAATGTTTCACCGACTCAGTCATAGTGCTGGAGACTCTAAAAGAAGCGCAAAGGATTGCTGAAGAATGTCAACAGCGGTACATAGAAGTCACGTATGATTTGGCAATTGCAAAGGTTGCCCTCCAAATTCAAGCAACTGAGAGACCCCGGTTCAATAACATTTTCATTCATCTCGGATCTTTCCACATCATGATGGCATATTTCAAGGCTGTGGGCAAATTTATTGACGAATGTGGATTGACATACATCATGGTTGAAAGCGAAATTATCGCAAGTGGTTCTGTCGGAGGCTTTGTAACAGGAAAACACTTCAACAGGTGCAAGAGGCTTCATCCCTGTCATGACATCCGTGGCATGACAAAAAAGTCTCCGTGTGAACACGAAAAAGTCATAACATTTGATGTCATACCATATCTGTCATAACAAATTTTGAGAATTCTACGGTAACATCTTTCTAGACAGAAATGTCTAGTAACCTTCCCTTTTAACCCAACCTTCGTGCTCAAGCCGAAGGGAAGGGAATAGGGATTATTAAAACCGTGGAAGTGAGCTTGTAACTTGTTGTTGTTGAGCGTTCTGTTGTTTCAATGTTCAAGTGAAGTTTGGAAAAAAATGGATTGGAGTCGTGAGTCAGTAATGGCATGACACTCACATGAGATGCGTGAGTGCCTTTACCTGTACTAAACAAGTTTGTAATAAAACAACTAGATGTATTTCAATAAATTGCATTAAGAATTTCACGAAACAGCTACTCTTATACCGTCTATTTGTCCATCCTTATCTTTTATTTTGGACAGTCTTTATTGCGTGAAGAGCAGAACTAGCTGCCGTGGTGCCAGCTACCGCTTTCAACACCACCAAATAAATTGGAATGATGAATTCTCCTTGTAGGAACACGATTTTAGCAAACTACTCCACCAAAACTATTGAACTTCTGAGCACAGGAGGAGCGGACAATTTTTTTTTTAAAAAAAGAAGGTATGTACTTCAATTGCGAACGAAAGAAAATGGTATTGGGGATTTCGTTCTGAAAAGAATAGTTAAAATTAAAAACAAAGTGAACACAAGAGCTATAAAGCAATGAGACAATTCATTCGATTCATTCACTGAATCAGAGATTACCAACAGGCTACCATGTCATGACATAAATGTCCTCGTGTGAACACAAGGGGCTTGACAGAAATGGCGTACAATATCTTGCTTCGAGATGTTATGACTTGTGTTATGACATTTCTGTCTCCGTGTGTACAGGGCTTTAGTAGCCGTGGGTATAGAGATACTTCACTTTAAACAGTTTTTACAAGATGAAGGATTTGAAATTATTGACGATGTTCTGACTGAACATCACAAACACATACAAAGCAAAAAATTAAGCACTACAACAAATCCTGTTGAAGGACATGGTCCGCTTTCGAATTTGTTGCTTCGCTATACGGTGAGTCAGGCCGATCAACATGTTCGGTATTGGCGGCCCTTACTTTGCGGATAGCCAGTTTTATTTCTCTAGTCCATGTCTTCGCTTCAGCGAAAGACGCCTCCAATTGTGAAAGAGGAAAGGCCTCTTTTACCGCGTCAGACAATTCAGCATAGCCCGATTTCATGTCGATAAAAGTAGAGTTAAGTGTTTCAGACAGTGAGAAATCCTCCTCACAGTTTGCCAAAAATCTATCACGATCAAGCTCGTCAGCAGCTCCCCCCCTCAACGCCAGAACTGACAGATCAAACACTGCCTTCAAGTCGTCTACAGTCACAGAAAATAGCGTATGAGACGCTTTAAATGCCTTTGCCATTTTTACAAATCAGTTTAAATTTTCTTTCAGAGAAAAATTAAAATGCAGGCCCTTTAGTCAGAAAGGGAATGGTCACTACAGATGTTTTTTCCTGACCCACACCAAGGGGGGGGGGGAAATGAAAGACCCAGAAATAGAAAAAAGTGAGAAAAGAGAAGAATCACGTCCTTCTAACCAGATGTTGAGATTTAGAAAGAGAGAGAAATATGTTTCCAGAGAAGTAATAAAGAAATACACAGAGGTGCAAAGTTGCAGTTTATAATCTCTTTCCAACTCGAAGATGGGTGAAGCGGGAGGGGAAAGGAATATTTTTCAGGAATAAAACCCCTTCGTCCCTCGTCTGCGCTAAGCTCTATCCCAATAATTAACCCCAGATTTTTCGCTTAATTTAGCGTACATTTTAAATTCAGAACTACAGCAATACCCTTTTAGGCTAGTTAGGTGGTTAACAGTTACAAAATCAGGACTTGAATTGTGCCAGTACAGTTTATGCAAAAAGGAAATGAATTTAAGTTTTATAGAATTTATCCAAATTTTACAGAGTGGTCTATAAATCCAATTGGCTGATTTTAATTAATCCGGCTCGAGAGGAACACTTTAATGGTTGTAAGCCATTAACCGGCAGACAGAATTTCAAACAGGGGGGGGGTAATTTAAGTTTCAGCAGATTTAGCATAGGGGAGGACCACCTGATTTACGTTCAGGAACGCAGTATTTAAGAGCAATTGGCACAATTATATGGAACTGTAATAGCTTTACCTTGGGCAGGGTGAGAATTCAGCTCTCTGGTCGACGTCAACCACTCGCGTTGAATTCGGGCGACCGGCAGAAAATATATGATACGCACTCAGACTCGCGTAATCCAGACTCCGCTCACTTTGGGATTTCCCGACGGAACACAAACAGTTTTTCCAGCGATAATTCCAGTTTTCCAGAATTCCAGGGTGATTGCCCAACGGTCAGTTAGTTAGTTCTCCCATAAAACGGCACAGAGAAGGGGCTCAAAAGGGTTCCCCCCATTCAGCCTATATGAAGGTAATTCCCACCAACTACGCCAGAGGGCAGCATCTGACGGACATTTTCGTCCATTCCCCCCCCCCATAGAACGACACCCGTTCTACAGACAGAGATGAGCGCAGACAGACGCTAAGCGAGTATTACAGGAGCGGGGAAGGTAGCGGCAGGAGAGATATGATTCAGAATTCCCAACAGAGGGATAGGTACAGATTTTCAAGTAGAACAGAAGTTAGACAAGAATGCCTACAGAATAAACACTAATTAAATAGCATGTCAATAAATCAAATTAAGTTCTAGGAAAAACCAGTCAAAAAGTTAGATTATGTACAGTATATACAAGAGTAGGGGAACGTGATGTACGATATCAGTCAGTCAGCAGAAGGGGGAAGCAAACAGAGCTTCACCACAGGTCGGGTATAAGTTCCCTCAGCAGTTCGCAGCTTTACGACACGAACTACATCGTCACGTCCCGGGCATAACCGGGTGATGCGGGCGATAGGCCACCTTTGGGGAGGCAACCGCTCGTCACGCAAGAGCACCAGGTCATCAACAGCTAGTCCAGGAACAGCCTGTGACCATTTATTACGGGCCTGCAGGGTCCGCAGATACTCAGCCGACCAACGCTCCCAGAACTCATGGCGAAGGCGCTGAACGACAGCCCACCTATCACGACTATTACGCGGATCAGACAAGGGATCTCGCTCAGGAGGAGCCAGAAGCGGCCCCCCGACAATAAAGTGTCCAGGCGTAAGAACGTCGAAAACCGTGGGATCAGAAGAGAGAGGGGCGAGGGGCCTAGAATTCAGCACGGCCTCAACAGCAGAAAGAAAAGTGACCCACTCCTCATAATTCAGAACAGTTTCCCCAAGTGTGCGACGCACATGAGACTTCATAGATTTTACAGCGCTCTCAAAGATCCCACCCATATGTGGGGCAGCAGGGGGATTGAATTTCCACTCAATAGTCTTCTCAGAACAGAAATTGGCCACTTCAGTAGTTCGTCCCACATTTCTTAACCAAGCTTCACCAGCATCCAGACGCTTGGAGGCGGCTTGGAAATTAGTGCCACAATCAGAGTAAACAGCAGTGGGGAGGCCGCGGCGCGCGCAAAAACGCTGAAACGCCGCCAGAAACGCAACTTCAGACAGAGAGGTAACCACCTCGAGATGTACCGCTCTGGATGCAAAGCACACAAAGACGGCCACATAACACTTCAGTACTTTGGAGGAACGAACAGCAGCTGCCTTGAATAGAAACGGACCGGCATAGTCCACTCCGGTATGCGCAAATGGTCGCGACGGACGCACGCGGGCCGCAGGCAGGTCGGCCATCAGAGGGGTAACGGGTTTGGCCTTAAACCGGTAACAGGGCAGGCATTGAAAAATGCGTTGTCTAACCACACTCCTAGCAGATATCACCCAGAACTCGCGTCCCAACAGAGCCATGACTACAGAGTTTCCGCCGTGGTGAGTGACGCGATGCAGATAATCGATATAAACGTGGGATAAGCGGCAGTGCTTCGGCAGAATTATTAGGTGTTTTTCCTCTTCGGAAATATCGGAGTTCCTCAGTCTCCCCCCCACACGCATCAGACCATTCGAATCCCTGTATGGGCTCAGACGCTGAAGGTGACGGGAACAGGACTTACCAAGGCGACAGGCCAGCAGATCGTCAGCGAAATATTTTAATTGGGTGTATCGAACCCAGACAGCCTTCATTTTTGCAATTTCGGAGTAATCGAGGGGATTTTCAGAAATAGACCTCCGCATAGCGGGGTACTTCGACTTAAAGTTGTGAACAGCACGCAGAACAGTTGCCCCCACCCGTACAGCTTTCAGGTAAGAGGAGAATTTTTCCAAGGCCATACAGAGAACCTCGCCCTCGACCTCGGTATCGACCCGGGCGGCAAAGGCCATCCGGGGGTCTTGAACCTCAGGCAGATCGCCCAAACTGTGAGCAGCACCAGATGAGTCCCCCTCTCCAGCAGGTCATTCATCCTGGGGAGAGGAAAGCCAGTCAGGACCACTAAACCAAGTGGTGCTATGGAGAAATTCAGAAGAACAGCCCCGCGACGCCAAATCAGCCGCATTTTGCGCTGACGCCACATATCGCCATTTCTCAGGCGGGATAAGATTAGTAACAGCAGCCACACGGTTCGCCACAAACTGCTTTAACTGATGTGGGGGGGGGTACGAAGCCATGACAAAACCACCCGGGAATCAGTCCAGGCGTAGACCTCAGAGACCTTCACATCAAGACGCCAGGAATCCCGCAGCATCTCCCAGAGTTTGGCCGCCAACAGAGCACCCTCCAGCTCCAAACGATTCACAGTCGTCGGCTTCAGAGGCGCGACCCTAGTTTTCGCTGCAATCAGGCTAACAGAAACAACCTGATCCGAATCAGCCGCAATACGCCACAGCTGCGTACGCAGCGATACTAGCGTCACAGAAAAGGTGGATCTGCCGAAGTGATGCACCAGCAGGGATCACAAGTCGGGGAATTCTAACCTGTGACAGAAGAGGCAAATCAGCAGTAAACGATGACCATCTTTCCAGAACAGATCGAGGGGGAGTCTCATCCCACCCCAAGCCCAAGCACCACAGTTCTTGCATCAGAATTTTGAACTTGACAGTAAGTGGTGCCAGCCACCCTGCGGGGTCGAATATGCGAGCAATTTCCGACAGTAATTCGCGTTTAGTACAGGCAGAATCAGAAAACGCAACCCTATAACCGAAACAGTCGGACAGAGGATCCCACTGGATCCCGAGAACCTTAACAGCCTCATCCTCACCGAACCCAATACACGGGCCCATGTGGTCAGCAGGAATGTCCTTTAACAGATTAGGACAGTTTGAGGTCCACTTCCTCAGTTCGAAACCTCCATTAGCCAATAACGCGATAAGCTGTGTCCTCAGTGACTCAGCCTGCTCGAATGACGAACATCCCGTCAGAATATCATCAACAAAGGTGGATGTTAACAGCACCTCAGCAGCTTCAGGAAACTCAGACTTATGGTCTGCAGCCAACTGATGCAAAGTTCTAATCGCCAGGAATGGAGCAGAGGCCACACCGAAAATAACCCTAGTGAGCTCAAACTCCTGGACGGGCTCATCAGGCGAGCGGCGCCACAGAATTCGCTGAAATTGTCGGTGATCAGAATGGACAAATATCATTCGATACATTTGTTTGATATCGGCCGTAAACACGATTTGTGGTAACCGAAAATTCAGGATAACGGACAGAATGTCGGCTTGCAGGGGTTTCCCAATGTACAGAATGTCATTCAGTGACTTGCCAGAACTAGTTTTAGCCGAGGAGTCGAAAACGACCCGGACTTTGGTGGAAGGTCCAGCCCCTTTCACCACAGCATGATGGGGAATATAATAGCCAGGAACAGCGGGATTTTGAACAGTTCTCAAATGACCAAGCTCAATATACTCCTCCAAACAGTCAGTATAGCGTGCCCTAAGCTCAGGGTCACGCACAAAACGCCGCTCCAATGCAAGAAGACGCTTTTCAGCCAAGCCACGAGACTGCCCCAGAACAGCGGGGTCCTCCTTGAACGGCAGGGCGACAGAATATTGGCCGGTGGGCAAGCGACAAAGTGTCGAGGTGTACAGTTCCTCACACTGGCGCTCCTCAGGGGGCTCGACAGAAACAGCAGAAACAGACTCCAGCTCCCAAAAGCGCTGCAGTAGTGGGCTCACGTCAGGCCGAGACACAGCCGTTAACAGAACGCGAGCAGCAGATTGACCCACTCCAAACAGATGTCCCCCCATCAAAACCCACCCAAAAATGGTTTCAGATGCCATGGGTAGGCCGGGAGACGGCGGAGGTCGAATAGCCCCAGTAGTAATTCGGGCAAAATCATTCACGCCCAAGAGCAGATCAATCGGCTGGGGCTCATAAAAACAAGGATCGGCCAACTCCAGATCCGAGAAGTGACGCGCTATATCAGAAGAAACAGGAACAGACGGCACATTGCCGGTAAGATGCTTTTGTGGGAGGACTTCAGCATCAACCCACAAACGAGGATCAGTTTTCTTCCGAGAGCTCACCCAAAAGTGAACACGTCCTTTTGAGGTGGCCAGTGGGGTATTCAGGACCCCAGAAAAAATAACAGAAGATTTTGAGCGCGGAAGCTTCAACCGAGCGGCACAGCTCTCGGAGATCATGCTCATCTCGGCACCCGGATCGAGCAGAGCACGGACAGATTGAGTGTTACCTGCAATATCGGTAACAGTGACCTGAATGGTTGCCAACAGGGACACAGTTCGACAACTTCCTACCAGGCGCTCAGAGGAGAGGGCAGAAAGGGCGACAGAGGGATTTTCAGAGGCAGAAGTTGGAGGCGGGGTCGACGCAGCGTCGGACCTGGCCAAGTGCGAACCGGCATTCGAAACAGCAGGAGCACCACCAGCAGAGGAGCTCCTAGGATGTAACAAGACATGATGAGGACCAGAACACGAGGCCCCAGATTTACAGTCCTTGAAAGAATGCGGTGCCAGACAGCGAAAGCACAACCCGGCTTTCCTAGCGGCAGAAAGACGGTCGTACACAGACATGTGACGAAACGTAGAGCAGTCCTTGACAGTGTGATCACCTTTACAGATTGAACAGGATGAACCAGCTTTATCAGTTTTCACCAGGGCGGCTACCCGTTGCTGGGAGTATCGCTTTGATTGGGCTTGGCTTTGCCCACTCGAGGCCTTTCGAGGAGGAACATCCAGCTGAGCACCCCGAAGGGCGTTGCTTGCCTCAAGCACATTACACTGGCTTGACAGAAACGCCAAAAAACCCTCATAAGTTATATTTTGTGGTTCAGGATGCATCTGAGAAAAAAGCCTTTGCAGATTGGCAGGCAATTTTCGGACGAGCCAGTAACAGACCAGGTAATCAGATGTGAGAGCGAAGTCAAATTTCTCCAACAATCGTAAACTCTCAGTGGTTTTTGCGAGAAAGGATCGTAACTCCTCCACGCGTTCAGCAGCAGGTGGTTGTGAAAACAAGTCGTTCAAAAAGGTGTCCGCTAACAGTTTAGGCTTATGATAAGTCTGCTCTAACAACTCGAGAGCTACAGTTAAATTGTCCCCGCAGTCAGCTAAATTTTTAATCAGTTGGAGGGGCTCACCAGACAGTGATTGCTTCAGGTACCGCAATCGCTGAGTATCAGACAGACCGGTGTGATTCATAATGCCTTCACGAAAGGACATCTTAAAACTCCACCAATCCTTGAGCTGCCCACTGAATTTGGGAAGCTCCAGTTTAGGAAGGAACAAAGAATTATTGTTCGCAGAGCTAATCGTGCTACACGGTGAGTCAGGCCGATCAACATGTTCGGTATTGGCGGCCCTTACTTTGCGGATAGCCAGTTTTATTTCTCTAGTCCATGTCTTCGCTTCAGCGAAAGACGCCTCCAATTGTGAAAGAGGAAAGGCCTCTTTTACCGCGTCAGACAATTCAGCATAGCCCGATTTCATGTCGATAAAAGTAGAGTTAAGTGTTTCAGACAGTGAGAAATCCTCCTCACAGTTTGCCAAAAATCTATCACGATCAAGCTCGTCAGCAGCTCCCCCCCCTCAACGCCAGAACTGACAGATCAAACACTGCCTTCAAGTCGTCTACAGTCACAGAAAATAGCGTATGAGACGCTTTAAATGCCTTTGCCATTTTTACAAATCAGTTTAAATTTTCTTTCAGAGAAAAAATAAAATGCAGGCCCTTTAGACAGAAAGGGAATGGTCACTACAGATGTTTTTTCCTGACCCACACCAAGGGGGGGGGGGGAATGAAAGACCCAGAAATAGAAAAAAGTGAGAAAAGAGAAGAATCACGTCCTTCTAACCAGATGTTGAGATTTAGAAAGAGAGAGAAATATGTTTCCAGAGAAGTAATAAAGAAATACACAGAGGTGCAAAGTTGCAGTTTATAATCTCTTTCCAACTCGAAGATGGGTGAAGCGGGAGGGGAAAGGAATATTTTTCAGGAATAAAACCCCTTCGTCCCTCGTCTGCGCTAAGCTCTATCCCAATAATTAACCCCAGATTTTTCGCTTAATTTAGCGTAAATTTTAAATTCAGAACTACAGCAATACCCTTTTAGGCTAGTTAGGTGGTTAACAGTTACAAAATCAGGACTTGAATTGTGCCAGTACAGTTTAAGCAAAAAGGAAATGAATTTAAGTTTTATAGAATTTATCCAAATTTTACAGAGTGGTCTATAAATCCAATTGGCTGATTTTAATTAATCCGGCTCGAGAGGAACACTTTAATGGTTGTAAGCCATTAACCGGCAGACAGAATTTCAAACAGGGGGGGTAATTTAAGTTTCAGCAGATTTAGCATAGGGGAGGACCACCTGATTTACGTTCAGGAACGCAGTATTTAAGAGCAATTGGCACAATTATATGGAACTGTAATAGCTTTACCTTGGGCAGGGTGAGAGTTCAGCTCTCTGGTCGACGTCAACCACTCGCGTTGGATTCGGGCGACCGTCAGAAAATATATGACACGCACTCAGACTCGCGTAATCCAGACTCCGTTCAGTTTTGGGATTTCCCGACGGAACACAACAGCTTTTCCAGCGAGAATTACAGTTTTCCAGAATTCCAGGGTGATTGCCCAATGGTCAGTTAGTTAGTTCTCACTCATAAACGGCACAGAGAAGGGGCTCAAAAGGGTTCCCCCCATTCAGCCTATATGAAGGTAATTCCCACCAACTACGCCAGAGGGAAGCATCTGACGGACATTTTCGTCCAAGATGTGTCAAATTTCCTTTTGTCTGCGGTGGAGATTGGAGAAGAACAAAAAAATAGATTTATGAAGGAATGTGCTCTTGACGTAAGCCGGTTTGAAAAGCCCATTTCAAGAAATAAGATAATTAACTTCGCAGCCAAGTCTGTTAAAAAAAAAATCATAATTGCCAGTAAAGTGCAGGATGTGAGAATGCAAAAAGATTTATTTGGAAGAATGGTTGCACTTTCCCTGAATGAAAATATTGACGTCCCCAAAATTCTTTCCTACCCGCTGACTCCTGTACCTTTGTCCCTTTGCCATTCCGATGGTACTATGTGTAAAACAGACAAATCAGTGCTGATGAGAATTTTAGAAAAGAAAGTTGCAACTCAACCACCTGTAAGAAGTGATATAAACATCGTAGATGGATTTTTTATTCTTCACCTTCTGAAAGAAGTCCCTAGAACATTTGGGGCTATATCCAAACAAATTCTTAGGATAATTACAAACACGTCAGCGTCCAGGATAGATATAATATTTGACAAATACGACAAGGGTCCCCCCATCAAAGATAATGAGCACGTGCGAAGAGGAAGAATCGAACAACGTCGCTACAGCAGAATTACTCCTGGTGAGACCAACTGAGTTTTCCAAGGAACTGAACAACACAAACTTCAAGGAGGCAATTGTCCATTTTCTGCTTGTTCACTGGAGCAGCGACGAAATTGTTCCATTTTTGGGAACGAAGACTGTTCATTTGAATTTCGATAAGTGCTACCGATTCAAAGTTGTCGACAACCATGTTGAAAAAATCGAAATTCCTTCCCTGACCTGCATAAACCATGAAGAAGCATATACGAAAATTGTTTACCACGTTTGTGGAATCAGTGATAGTTGCAATGTTGTCATAAGATGCTCTGACACTGACATTCTCGTCATTCTACTCGGTAACATGGACCGTTTACAGTCTCCGTCGTTACAAATTTGGTTGAATGTTGGAACAGGGAACAACCAAAGGTTTATAGACGCGACGTCACTCTATCGAAGTCTAGGAACATCACTTTCGAAGGCTATGCCAGGGTTTCACGCTCTGACTGGCTGTGACTACAATCCGGCGTTTTTCAAAAAGGGTAAAACAAGGCCGTTCAATCTGATGGAGCGAAATACCGAATACCAAAAAGCTTTTATCAAAATTTCGGAAGCTTGTTTACCAAAATCGGAAAGAGACAACGTTTTTGGTAAAATTGAAGAGTTTGTCTGTCAGATGTACGGCAAGCAGTGCTGCAAATCCGTCAACGATGCAGGGAGCGACATTTTTACCAGCATCTACGAGGCTAAAAATCCTGACGAGCCGTTTGCAAAAAAGTTCCGAAATTTCGACGCGACTTGCCTACCACCGAGCGGAGCAGAGCTGTATCAGCATTTGCTGAGAACGCGCTACGTCGGGTGTTTGTGGAGTCACGCCTATTTGCGTGTGCCCACCTCACTGCGTCCGGAGGAGCATGGGTGGACGCTGAACAACGAAACTATGCTCGAGTGCCAGTGGTTTGATGGTGATCAGTCACCACCTCTTGTTAATGACGTCATCGTCCAGCCCTCAACTATCGGCGATGAAGCTAACGACGAAGGTGACTATAGTAATGTAATTTACCCGTAATATTTCAGAGCTTCTTTCTCAATCATTTTTACAGACAATGACAGCAATTTTGATATCCGTGAATATGGGTCGGACGACGAATACCATTAATTAATTATTTTGTCTTTAATTTTCAAGCAAACAATAAATTATTTTGTCTGATATATTTTTTATATTGCACCTTTTTTTTAGGGTACCTACCCTAGTTTTTATGAATAATGTATATTTCACGGGGAATGCTGTGAATCAGGGAATCACGTGAATTACTACACGTAGCAGGGAATAACGTCAGTTTCTAGCAAATGACGATATTTCCTAAAGAATTCAGGGGATCCATATCAACATTTCCTAGCCATTCACGCCAATTCCTAGCAGTAATTCACATGAATGACTAGGGGATGTCGTGAATTCTATGGAACGATGTCAAGATGAACAACATTGACTGACTGTGTTAGGTATTGACGCCAATCTTTAGGAAATTCAGGGAATTCAGGGAATAACGTTATTTCCTAGTAATTCACGTTATTCCCCGATTCACAACATTCTCGGTAACACAAGTCGCAGCAGAAAATGATTCATCATAGATAGAAAACGGTTCATCATAGATTTTTTTATTATATTTTCCATGAATTTCTCGTCCCATTTGCCCCCAAAAAAGTTACTTTACACCGAAAACCGGGTTTTCCTTATTTTAAAATGTTTCTATTGGCTCATTGCCACGGGGCCCAGTCAATGTACATAAATTATCACGCGAGTAAATATTTTTTCCCGTCTGACCGGACTTTGTGTTATTTCTCCCTACAGTTGCATGCTTTGATGGCGTCTGCCACCGGTTTCGCCACGTCCAAGTGGAGGCAGACAATTTTTCTCACTAGTAGTGAATTATTACCAAATTGATGCGCTAAGCGAGAAAAGTATGCTAATGGTTGCACTTAAGTGCAACCATAACGACATTTACGTCGTCGTATAAAGGTGTTCGACATATGATCGGAAAGGCAGACATGCTTTTTCATGCTCAACAGCACTAGTACAAAGCTGGGATGTGTGTTAGAAAAGTATGCAAATGGTTGCACTTATTACGTCGCTGGCTCTTGGTCTATGACCGGTGTCACTTGCTTTGTTTTGTTTATTGTGGTAGTGAGAGTCAGAATCAGAAAGAAAATTTTTGAAGTAAACCCAATTGAAAATTGAAGGACACCCCAGGAGGTCGTTTCACTTAGTCGCCATATGAGCGCTGGTGTATTTATGAAAGGTGTCAATAGTTGTAGTCTATTATAGCACTTTCCTTCGATTTCCTAGTTATATTTCGTTATCATGCCCCCAAAAATGTACGATCTTACCCCTCTCATCAAGAAACGGCTCGTCCTTGATTGCAGATTAAAGGCTTTCGATGCATATCTGTACAAGCTAGATGAAAAAACTGCGTGTGACGTAGAACTTCTCATTCGACAAGAAAAAATAAACGACATTTGGGATGAATTTCATCAAGAGATACAATCTAAAATCGAGGAATCGATCGAGGACAAGGATGAGGAGGCTTCGCATTTAACGTTTCGCGAGGAATTTGAATCTCGATTTTATCGTTCTGTCGGCCGTTCTCGTGAATTACTGAAAGGCAGCAGCAGTCCAGTTGACTCATCGATGACTCGGGGGCCCGTTCCTCTCTCAAATTATGATGACCTTCGACTACCACCCTTGTCTCTTCCCAATTTTGATGGTGACATGGATGAGTGGACATCATTTTTTAGTATTTTCACTGACTCCTCTAAACTAAAGTATTTGAAAAATTTATTGCGTGGGGAGGCTTATAGTCTAATTGAGTCACTTGAGTTGACGTCAGCCAACTACATCGTAGCTCTCAACTTGCTTAAAGCCCGGTGCACACGGCGCCTGTTTTCCTGCCTGTTTTCACCCAGGCAGGTTTCTCCGCTTGGAAGCGTGCCTGCTGGCGTGCATGATGTGTTCACACGGTGATTTTTTCTTGCTTGTCAGCCACCTATCAACCACCTCCTTTATAGCCTTCTTCGAACTTTTTCTTCTAGAAGGTCACCCTCGTTCATAACCATTTTGATACTGTGTTTGATTTTTGATATCCTGCGTTTTTCCTTTCTAGTTTTGGTTTTGTTTTCCATTTATTATTTTTTCGTACCTACGTACAAACTCGTGAAAGTTGTACAGGTATAGCCCTACTGGAAATATAAACCTTCAGAGTCGAGCGACAACGTCGAGCCCTCTGATTGGCTGTTGGTGAAAACAGCCAGGCAGGTCGGCCAGAAAAATAGAACCGCTTCTATCTTGAGAAATAGGCACAGCTCCAGCATGCGCCTTACCATTTCATGAAACATGCATCTAGCGGGGCAGGAAAACAGGCACCGTGTGCACCAGGCTTAAGGGTCGCTACCCTGTTCGGTCAGTTTTAAATCACGTCAGAAGCCTCTTCGATCTTCAAAAATTGGAAAGGGAATCGCTCCCTCAAATCAGAGCATTGCTAGATTTGTCTCAAAAACACCTTCGAGCCCTAAAGAGCCTACACCAGCCGACTGAGAGTTGGGATGTTTTGGTCTTTCACCTCATAACAAGTAAATTCGAGTCAAACACTTTGAAGGAATGGGCAAAGGTGGCCCCTTCGCACGAGCTGCCTACGGTAGCCAGGCTTTTCAAGTTCTTGGAGGGCAGATGCAAAATACTTGAAGCCATTGATAACCAACGCCCCAGTCAGAATCCCCCTTCGTCTCGTCATTTTGAAAAACAACTCAAAGTTTCTGCTCCTCAAAGGTCATCTCGTTGCTTGGTTGTCATCAACAAAGGCAGAGAATGCGCGCTCTGCCACGAACCTCATGCCATCTATTCGTGCTCTCAGTTCATATGGAAAGGGTGGATGCGTCCATAATTGCATCATCGACATGTTATTTTGTACCCCACCACGCGGTTTCCAAAGAAACCTCATCAACCGTAAAGCTGAGGGTTGTATTTGATTTCTCTTGCAAATCATCGTCTGGATACTCCTTAAACGATTTGTCAGCAGTCGGCCCCACAATACAACCGTCACTTTCACGGCATCTAATTAGAGCTCGCATCTATCCCGTGCTAATATGTGGAGATTCACCCTCTGAACAACTTGACAT
Source organism: Corythucha ciliata (assembly GCA_038030265.1). Classification (NCBI taxonomy): domain Eukaryota; kingdom Metazoa; phylum Arthropoda; class Insecta; order Hemiptera; family Tingidae; genus Corythucha; species Corythucha ciliata. The sequence continues at coordinate 42,012,624 of CM075941.1, forward strand.
TTTCAAGCTTCTTACCGTAAGCTACGGAAATAGTAGTGCTCTGTGGCTTGCCACTCGAACATTGAAACAGATCACATTAGACCACCATCATAATGTTTCATCCCACATTTTGCAAAATCACTTTTACGTCGATGACCTCATAACCGGTTGTAACAACGCATCAGAAGCATTAGCCATTATTTGTCTCTCGGAGGTATGCATATTAGACAATGGAGCTCGAATTCAGACACGTTCGTGGAAAACGTGCCATAACAGGACAGAGAGCTAAACTCGACCATTTCGTTTGATGAAGACTCGTCGGTCCGAACTCTGGGCTCTTTTACTCGCAGAGCTTATTGAACAAACAATCCCGTCGTTCGAAAACTTGGACATAGACACGACACGGTCACTTACTGGACGGACTCTCAAATTGTATTGTCATGGCTAAACGGGCCTCCTTCAAAATGGACAACATTCGTTGCAAATCGTGTTGCTAAAATTCAAGACTTATCGCAACCAAAGCAGTGGAAACACGTAAAATCGTCTGACAATCCAGCAGATCTGATTTCTTGAGGCACATTCGCAGATCAGCTCGTCAAGTGTAATTTGTGGTTGAAAGGGCCTTGGTGGCTCACAGATGATCAGCTAAGTGACAATTATGCACACTTCGAACCTCAAGAAATTTCAGAGTTGCCTGAGACCAAGGTTGTCAAATCTACCGTTCTAATGACTACTGGCACTTCAAACATTGACGCGAAAATGCTTTTAACAGAATACCTGCAAGAACTGCATCGACGCACCAAGTGGAAAACTATTTCGAAGAATCTTCTGACTGGAACGCTTGTCTTAGTCAAGAACGATCAGGCGCCACCTCTCGCTTGGAATTTGGGCCTGGTCGCAGACACTCACAAAGGACCCGATGGTTACCTTCGTGTCGCCACCGCTCGAACAAAGTCTGGGTACTTCAAGCGGAATGTTCGAGACCTTTGCCCTCTGCCAATCAAAGACAATTATGAAGACAATGTTTCATGGCATGGAAACGTAGCGCCGATAACACATTATATTGTTCATTCATTTGGCATCGTTCGAAATACAAATTGTGACTCATGTGTTAACCAGTATTTTTCGTGTTTTACTTGTTCCAATAAATTCATAATAAGTTACAACAAAGGCAGAAATACAGTCAACCTCAGGATCCCACAGAGTAGTCGATGGATTATTGGACGGGGGTCGAGGAATTATCACTGTAGCCCCCCCTTAAAAGAGTTGTATCTTCAACACCACGTACACGCTTACGATATTTCTCGCACGAAAACCTAAAAACTAGATTAATGTTATATTTTTAGGGGTTTGGCTTTTTTCTTCTTCTACTTTTTCTTTTCCTTCTTCCTTTTAAAAAAAAGCCAAAACCCTAAAAATATAACATTAATCAAGTTGTATGGCTTAAAAACTATTAATATTAATAACCTAAAAACTATTTTAAAATTATATTTATAAATTGTTTTCTAATCGTTCGTTAAAATTGAAGTGTATCTGTGTGAAGTAAGCTACTGATTTCGCGTGTACGCGTTTATGAAAGAAGTCGCCGTATCCAAAAAAGTCTCCAATGTTGTCAGAAATTGATTCTCCCTTTCTCTTCGAGCATCTTCGATTTCAAGTAGTCTGGACAAGAAATGATCCATTTCTGAGAAAAGAATAAAGATATTTGAATGAAACAACTGTGCCAAATAATCATAAGACATACTGACCTTCTCCCACCCTGACCCATCGCCTCCTTCGGCCACCGCCGGAAGATGCCCTTGGACTATTCTAGAATGAGCTGAAAATTGGTTGTCGAATTATTAACACAACTCCTTCCTCAAGCTTACCCGTAGTAACCTCCGACGAGGAGTCCTTAACACGCCCAGGGATGCAGGGTTCTCCTCTAACCCCTCTGTTGGGACTGGCAACATGGAATGGAACGGCGAATTCGACCAGCTGACATGAATTCAGGAGTTGGTGGTACCGTAATGGGGATAGGATTGTATTGTTCAGTAGTGAGCTGCCCTTCATCATTTGGCTCGGTATCTGCCACTGTTATACCAACAAGGGCTCAGTGTGATTGGTGTTACTCAATCCGCTCGGACCGGCAGTGTTCTCCGTATTCTACAATGGAAATTATTGCTTAAAGCCCTCAGCAACACATACATTTATATTACCGAGGAAGATGGGTGGCCAACTTCTGGGGCTGCGTGTCCTTCCACCATGATTTCCCCTATTATAGCTAAATTCTTCTCTTCTAGAGGGGTTAGTTCATCACCACTTGGACCAGACCCGTTTGGTTTTGAGAAGCTCTAATCTTAGCGGCATTTTCTTTGACGGCCCTTTTCATATCCGACCAAGTGTGTGAACAACAAATGCTATTAATTCCATCAACATTACGAGTCAATGACAACAAACTTGCCTATCGCCGATGCTCTTGCCACGAGGTCTGTCGGGGCAGCTCTCCAACATGGAGATAACTTCTTCCCATTTGTTTTTTATACGATGGGCGGTAAATTTTGGGGTTATTTTGCCAGCGGCGAATTCGGGATTTGCAAGAAGGAAATCGACAAGTATGACTTTCTGCTGCTGGGACACCTTTTTCTTGATTTTTCTGACCGGAACTGACTAAAAATTAGGAACCTCATGTTACATGGACATCTCACCAGTACAAAACCAAGCTAGTTTTATCCAGTTTAAATGTTAGGGGCTTGAAATGTTATAATATACTTATGTCACACTTCAGGCTAACTTGATGAACGATGAAAAGTAAAGAAAACGTGTTACCATCTTCTGTCTCTCTCTTTTTCAAAACACCCCACAGTTTTCTGCCAATCTCATTGGCCGATGGTGGCGAAGTCTTCTTTTCGCAGTTAGAACCATGTCGTTACATTAAAAACCTAGAAAACCTACTTTTTTGTTGTTTTTTTTTTTTGTTAAACGGGGAGGGAAGCCTAGAAGAAACTATCTCCTACCAAACTCGACCTATAAGATCTATGGTGGTGTACCCTCAGGTTGCCCTGCCAAGAAAGACGCTAGTTTTCAAGCTTCCTCCACCACCACTCCTTAACGAAGATGGGGATGTTCCCCGTAGCCATCCTGGAGATGTCTTCCGGATTGAAGCACATCATTTCCAAGATGGTGAAAGCGTAACCACCCCAGAGCCTCGCACTCACACAGTACGTGCTCTGCTGTCTGTCCGTGTCAGACTTCTCCATTAGTCTGAGTGTATATCGATGGCCATAATGTCTCGTTAGTCCCACCAAGATCCTAAGGTCTTCTCGGCTCAGAGAGATCAGGCCCTTCTCCGATCGTCGCTTTGGAGTGAAAAAGAGCTTGGCTTGCCTGAGATCTGGTTGTCTAACCTAGTGTTCACGACGCCTCTCGTCCAACCACGCCTGCACCTGCCTCTTCGTGAAGGACTTCGTGACCCCGAGACTTGGCTCCGGGCCCACGTAAGGCATCTCTGATCCTCTCTTCGCGAGTTGATCAACCATTTTATTCCAGTCAAACCCCTTGTGACCCGGCACCCACATCAAATTAAGGCTGTTTACCGTTGCCACAGGCCTGAGGGCTTCAAGACGTGCCTAAACTAGTTTCGAATTCACGACACTTGAGCCTAGGGCTTTAAGAGCCGCCTGGCTGTCAGACAGGATGAAGATCTTCGCTTTCCGAAGGCCCCTCTCACTAATCTTCCGTGCACAGGCTTCTATAGCATAGATCTCCGCCTGAAAGATGGTGGAGATCGTCCCAAGGGTCTCCCAATGCTGAAGCCTGGGGCCAAAGGCCCCAATGCAAGCACTTCCATCCTCCACAGATCTCTATCAGTATACCATACTTGCGTTCTGGGCTTAAACCTCGGCAAACCCTTATCCCAAAGGTCGCGGTTACCTATATCGTCTTTAAACGGTTTTTCAAAATCCATCCTCACATGCATGAGATCCGTAACGACTTCAGCCGCCTCACTACATGCAACTTCCCCCAGAACACGCAAGTGCCCAACCTGGACACCCCGTTTCACGTGCTCCGCCCGCAGCAGTTTTACCGCCGCCATGTATGCGGTCGCCTGCACATAAAGGTGCAGGGGAGGCATGTCCAGTAACAGCTCCATGGCCGCCGTCGGGCACGAGTGCATAGCACCCGTTACTCCAAGACAGGCCTGGCGCTGCAACTTACTGAGCAAGGCCTGGACTGTCCCTTGTTTCGTTCTCTGCCACCATAGGAGTGAGTTATAGGTGACGATAGGCCTAACAACGGCTGTGTACAGCCACACTACCATTTTTGGCTTTAGACCCTATGTTTTGCCAAACATTTTCCGACCAGCCCAAGTTGCGAACGTGCCCTTATTCAGCATCCTCTTGATATGCGAGGTATTATAGAAATTTTCAGCCATATCTGTCATCATGGCGTTTGTTTGAACGTCCCCTACAATTTGTTTCAGGGTTTCGGCAAAAATATATATTATTTCGTGGTCGGAGCGATTTGATACCAAGAAGGCAACGGGAAATCCTTGATGATCATCATTTAGCACAAGTAGAGTGGTGAGGTCGAAGTTGTACTGGTTCGTCCCGTGAGTTGAGTCGAAGCAAATACATTTATGCGCATGTTTGGCTAACATCTCAAGTTGTGTGTCAGTACAAAAAATTAAAACGAAGTCTTCTTCTTTCAGATTATGTGAGTGAGCTGAACTGCTGCCTTGTTGTTTGAAAAACCTGATGTTGTTGGATTCGCCGTTCATTTGTTTGACCCAAGACTCAACGCTTACCCTATCATTTTCGTGGATCGTCCCATCCGTGTTTAGATTATAATCCCGTTCAATATTCCATAAATCCTTTCGGGTTACCAAATTTAACCGTTCCACTTCACTCCCTAACCCCAATTCCCTGAAATCGTCTAAAATAACGTCAAAGGGGACTTTGGCAGCAATTTTTCGCGCTATTGAATTTTTTTCGTCCTTGGTCAAATTTAACCGACCAACATCTGTCCCATGGCCAGCGTGAGCAGCAATGTAGCGAACTTTTACCAAACTCGAGTGAATGTCCTCAGACAGTGTTATTGAGGACGGACAGACCCCATTAATTTTACAAGATCCTCAAACTTTTAGACTCCACTTACCTTTTCCTTTGCTGGTGTAAAACCCGTCTCGAAAACATCTGTAAGTTCGAATTTTTTGGTTCGCAGTTTTAAGAGGCCCGGCTCTAGCTACATATCTGATTTGCTCCGATTTTTCTAGGTTTGATTTCCACGACAAAAATTTTTCAAAATTTTCGAATTCCATTTTTTTTGGAGCCAGGCAAACGTCATGACCAGTCTTATAGTGACGCAGCATGGATTTGCGGTCTTGAACCCGCATTGAACACATCACACACGACGGCATAAATTTGAACGGTTTCGCTGGACTAGATCATGAACTTTCATGTGCTTCGCCAAATCGAATTTCCTTTTTGTTACGTGTTTACAGTGGAAACAATAGTATCTTTATTTTGGGTGCACTTTCGGTAGATGATCTTTAAGACCGCTTTGCGTGGAGAACGTTTTTTCACACTGGTCGCAATGTTTGACCGGAAAATTCTGCGTGTTTCTAAAGGGAAAAATAAATCGGTCATAATAATAATAAGAAAGACAGCATGGTTCATCTTCAACTGATCCCTTCTAGTGACAGTCACGTTTTATTATAAACTCAAGAAACAAAAATATCCAAAATTCAAGCCAAAGCTTGCAGTAACGATTTACGAGCGATAACTTCTAAATTTTTTGCGGGGTATCAATTCATTTAAATCTCAATCTAAGTCTAAGAATACCTCAGGATGCTAACTAAACAAGAATAAGAGGAAAATAAAAAGTCCTTGAGCATGCGCAAAACCGCGGCGGACTCAACTCTCGAGACTCTCCTGTAAAAATGCCGCATAAGGAATCCAAGGACGCTGTTTAAGACGCCGTGGCAACCACACCGCTGTTTTTGTTACCAACCGCTCGTACTACTTACTGACCCTGGAGTCGATAAAACCGGCTGATACCCAACGACCACGACGTGAAAAATTCATTATTGGATCGTTAAAGGGGCTTCATTTCTCGATTAAACATGGTTCGGGGACTTATAAATCACGTCTGCCTCAGTCTAGAACCTTGGACCCTAGACTTTGAGAAGGTGATAATTCCTCGTTAGTGTTTGGGAGGTGGTTTTGATGATGTTTTTGCGCAAGTGACCTTGCGACTCCTTCGATCCTCCACTGTAAGGGAGACAATTGTCCCATGCCTTCAACAAAGCCACTAATTCATTTGCACACCTAAATGACGGTTCGGATTTATTGCGTACGTGCGCGAATTGTGATTGGATGGCTGGGAAGGGGGAAGGTAGGCTGGAAGCCCTTCTTTCGCTCATTCTAATTAATAGCAAGTCCCAAAAGTGCCCGGGGAACAAGTTTTATCAGGCTCGTTCCACTCCACGTACTCGTCAACTCGCGTCGGATGTTATTAAAATTTACTCATTCACGAGAGCACCCCCCACTCCCACCTAACTGTGGCCACCACACAGCATTGTTTGTCGCTAACGCTTCGAGCGTGAACTTATATTTCATCGTTATTCCGCTACAACGAAAATATACTGCCGTTTTACGCCTTCTTGCCCCACACCTACTCTTAAACTTTTTTTGACTCTAAAAAAAACATTCTTATCGCTTTTGTCAAACCTTACAATTTTTCTTCCCAGTTTTATATTGTTTACGACCGTTCCAATTTTAAGCTGCGAGAGTGAAGCGCATACAGTCGAGTTTTAGAGTCACATCCCTGCGAACCTGTTGAAAAACAGTAAAGTGATAATAATGTAAGGGAAAATGAACGCCGCTGTTGGTTTTTCAACGAACTTGTCCCCCTCCCCCCACCATTCGCTCATTGGGAAGAAAACTGGTACAATTCACAAAAGTGTTTCAGACCTATCCAGTTTGGATTTAAATTAAATTAAATTAATCCAAACTGGATGCGTCAAAAAACGTTTTTGAGTTTTACCTGAGTACTTATTCTTCCCAGAGAGCGATTTGTTTAAATTGTTTAGCACTTCCACACATTTTCCTGCCCCACGTTTTGTTTTTTGCTTTTCATTCAGCGTTGTCGTCATGCGTTTTTGTTATTAATTTTTTTTTCTCGAGGGGCTGAATATACAAGTCTTCGAGTTACTAAATAAGATTGGAGAGATGCCCAGCCCTTGGCAGCTAACCAACTCTTCGCCATACTTTATTTATTGCCTTACAAACCCCCATTTCTGAAAAACGTAGACGAGAGGGGAAAAAACCCTCTCGAGTTCGAGATTTAATGCTCAATATATTCCCTAAAAACTGCTATTTTTGCCCTACATAAACCACTTCGAATTTCCCACGAAAAGGGTTTAATGGTGAAACCGAGCCTATATGAAGGGTGGGTGGGTGGGGGAAGTGGTCACAGTGTCCTTTTATTCCCACCCTTCATCACCAAACCAAAACGAAGAACTCCAACTGATTAAAATCAAGCGTCTATAAAGTTCCGTCGAATTTCGCGCGAATCAAACCACAATGAACTTTGGATAGGGGAGATGATGACACATCATTTTCGTCCGTGATTTGAGCGAATTCTCGTTTTTAATGGTGTCAGAGGGGGGAGGGTGGTCTCTCGAGTGTTTTTTTGTTATTCCTGTTAGGGGCAATGCTCGCGTCTCTGCGGTTATGGTCCGGCCATGGAGACCACGGACGACAGGACCGAGACGAAAAGTCATCAATAAGGGCTGAATATGGTCATGGAAGTGAAGTATTTTATGGAAAGGGAGTATTTCAAGGGGGAGGGCGGCTGATGAACTCCGATACACTTTGTATTATATTATGTGCAACGAAAAGAACAAGTGTACCTAAATGGGTCAAAAATGCTCTCCATCACTGCCCCAACCCCCTTGAGTCATACGAATACAGACAAACAACAAACAAGTTTCGGAGGCAAACAATCAGCGAAATTACGAGTCAGCGTGTAGAATAGTCACGAAACTGCAATGATTCAGGGTTAAATAATTATGTAATCGCCATTTTTGGGGCTAATGAGATGCAAAAATTACGTGTATTGGTCAAAGAGGCGCGATTCAACGGATAAATAGCCGTAAAATTGCAATGCGGGGGCTACATTGTGGCGAAAACTGCTCGTACAGGGGTTAAACAGCCGCAGAATCGCTATTTTGCTTTTGAACGTGTTATTAAATTACTATAAACATTTTAAGGCTAAATTTTCGTGGAATTGTGCAACATATTGGAACTAAACATCACTATAGTTGAACCACATTCTAATGGAACCTAAAAATCAATAAATCCAACTTGTTTTCACATTTGATTAGGTTCATTTAAATCTGGAAATTTTGTTAAAAAATTCCATCAGAGTTTGGTTCAGCTATAGCAGCAAAATTGCCACATTCGGAGCTAAATATCCGGGAAATTGTAAGTAACGGGTCGTCATTTCTGCGTTAAATTGCTATAGTTTCGGTGATAACTACCCGAAAAATTAAAAATGGTGGCCATAGAGTCGAATTTCAAACCGAATTTTCCTCGAAATGCAAGTATAGGCCTTTTTTTTTTTTTTATTGAGGACACCACGGGTACCCAAAGACTGATGTATACAATAGCGTACCGAGGTGTTGCGAAGGGGTCACCGTGAAGCGTGGATTCGCGGCTAGTATAGCATATTGAAAATAAGTGCGTATTTTCCTTCAAAATTGAAATAAATACACCATATCGAGGCATCTGAAAGCAACTTCCCGGCTAAAATAGAGAAAATACGCCATCCACAAGCATCTCTAAGCAAAAATTGAGGAGACGTGCTGACGTGCCAATCGCCTGGCATGTACGCAGCCAAAATGTTAGGAAAAAACGCCAATATTCATGGCTAAAATAGCCAAAAAGCGCTAATTCGTAGCAAAAAGCGAAAAAAATAATCGATTCATGGCTGAAAATAAAGAAAAAAGCCACGGCCATAATTGGGAAAAAGCGCCATAATTCACATATATATAAAATTGGGGGAAAACCGCGATTATTCGCTCTCAGCAGGGTCAGCTAATATCGAGAAAACGCCAATTCGTGACTTCTGGAGGCAGCTTTGTGATTAAAATTGAGAAAAAGCGCAAATTCACGTGGATTAAAGTGAAGCAAAATCGCTAAATTTTCGGCTAAAATTGTGAGAAAGAGCGGAAAAATGGAGAAAACACAGAAAATTGTTAATTTATAGCAAAGGTTGACAAAAAGAGCTCATTCGCAGCTTAAATTAAAATTTAAAAGACGCCAATTCGCTGATATTTTTTTAAAAAAAATTCGCTAATTCTGCCAGTACTCAAATTGAGTAAAAGATAAAAAAGAGCTAAAGCTAAAAATGAGTAAAGGCTAAAATTAGCGGCTAAAAATAAAAATTATTTCACGCATAAAGTAAGGAAAAGTATTAATCCGTGGTTGAAATTGAGAAAAAAATGATAATTCGAGGATGTAGTGGAGAAAATCCGCGAATATGAGTGAAATCCCTAATTCACGGGTAATTCGGGGGAGGAGGTATTTGAGAAATCCGGCTAATTCGCAGCAAAACTGAAAAAAAAAAAAAAAAATCGGTAATTCCCGACAAAAATATAAATAAAGTGATCATTCGCAGTTGTAAGCGAAAAAAAAAAGCGTGATTTGCGGCTAAAATTGACAAAAAGTACTCATTAGCTGATGCAAAAATGGAGATAATCCGCGAAATCACGGCTAAAATTGAGTTGAAATTGGATAAAAAGCGCTGATTTACATGCTAAGAAGTAACAAAATTGAGATAAACGCCGATTCGCTGATCAATTTGACAAAATCCGTAGATTCACGGCTAAAATTGAGTAAAAGCGGTAATTCGTGGCAAAAATTGAAAAAAAAATGGCGGCATATACATTCGCAGCGCAAACTCACATAGAAGTGAGAAAAAAAAATCTTATTTGCGGCTAAGATTGAGGAAAAGCCCTAACACGTTGCTAAAATAAAATTGAGAAAAAATGCTAATTCACGATCACGGGTACAGTTGAGAAAACTCTCTAATTCGTGGCAAAAACAGATAAAACTTGCTAATCTCTGGCTAAAGTTGAAATAAAGTGCTTAAGAAAACCGCTTATTTGTGGGTCAATTTGAGAAAATCCACTCATTCGCGTCTAAAATTTGAAGTTGAGGAAAAGCGCTAAGAATTCGCATGGCTAAGAACGGCCTTAGTGAAAAAAGAAGTACAGGCTAAAACAGAAACATACGCTTATTTACAGCTACAATTCAGAAAAATCGCGGATTGAGTGAGAAATCGGTAATAAAAAACCTCTAGAACTGAAGGGCTAGAATTAAGAAAAACGTTAATTCTCAGCTAAAATTGAGAAAATTGCTAATCGACCGCTAAAACCGAGAAAAACGTTAATTCGGCGCTAAAATTGAGAAAAATCTCTGATTCGTGGCCATAGAATTGAGAAAAATCAGCGATTAATCACTGCAACCGCGAAATACCCCCATTTTGTGGTTTCTTTTAAGGCAACTTCATGACTAAAATTTTACTACTCGCGGCTAACATTGAGAATATGGACTCATTTGCCTTCAAACTTGGGAAAAGTACACAGAAAATTTCTCAAGGCAACCAGTACGGCGCGGCACAGGGGGTATCTGATGGCAACTTCCCTGCTAAGATAAAGATAATGCGAAAATGGAGAAAATGGGAGGCTAAAATTGAGTATGCGGGCAAATGTGCTAGTCTAGGGGCAAGTGCGTGTCAAAAAGATTCGAAAAAAACGCTAATATTCACGGCTGAAATAGTGGAAAAGCGCCAATTCACGGCTGACATTCAGATAGTATGATAATTCGTGGATACATTTGAGAAAATTCACAGTTATAAAAGGGAGAAAAGGCGTAAATTCGCGGCCAAGTTTGACAAAAAACACTCATTCACGTCTAAAATGAAGAAAAATAAATTCACGGATAAATCTGAAAAAAAAAAGCTACTGATGCCACCGGGACTTGACGAGCTTTCTGAGACCACATTCTCTCCGCGGTCCAGTTCGTGCTCGTCGCTCACACCAGCGACGGAGTTGTCCACGTAGAAACTTTTGTGGAGTTTATCAGCGACATCACGGGAGAAATTTGACGAATTTTGTTGACACTCTTCTATGATTTTGTTAAGATGGAAGGATATGATGGCTCCGAGAAGAAACGGGCTGCAGGTGGCGCCGACCATGTCGGTACATGCGTTGTTTACCTTCCTCATCCATCCAAAGAAGCCTCAAAAAATCACGATCAGTAGGAGACAGGCTGATATGCAAAAATACACGGCGTATGTCAGCGATAACTCCAATTTTCTCTAGACGGAATCGAATTAGTATAGTATAGACGGAATCTGTTCGATTAAATAGACTCCCTTCTCCAGGCACGAGAGGTTTCGACGGTTCTGCAGCTGACGCGTCGAAGACGGGTCGTATTCGTGTTGTGCTGCCCTCTTTAATGACTGGACGGTGAGGAAGGTAATGCCCAGGGTTTTTCCATTCGTCGTAACCAACCTTCTCGATGACCCCCCTCCTGTTCCCATTCATCAAAGACTGACGCGTACTCTTCATAAAGGTTCTAGGGGTTTTAACCTTTTCACCATGGGATAAAGTCCTTTTGATGGCTAAACTGTAAGTATACCCGGTAACGTCCGTCCGTGTCAATCGAAACTGTACTCAAAAAATGACGATAGGCGATGTCGTGAAGCTCGGAACTACTTTTCTTCTCGCAAGGGTCCTTGTTCCTTGATTCCCAGAACGTCGAGCGTCCACAGAGTATACACGATGTCTTCTTTGATAAGCTTTGACGTGAACATGACCACCGAACTGACTCTGCTTGGTGTCTCTGGTATTCGTCCCATTAGGGTCCAACCGAGTTTGGTTTCTACAGCTACGACGTTTTCGTTCAGCCTTTTTAATTCACCTGTCAACAGTTTCCCCGCAACGTCTGCCCCAATTAACAGTTCAATGGGCTTTTCTTGACGGCCTGAAATGTGAATACGATGTTTTTTTTGAGTTCGCCTAGACAGAGCTGTGCTCGGACTGGTGGAATCAGAAGGCCCAAGCCGTAGGGTTTGATGCGTAATGATCTTGAAAATATTTCCCAAATTTTTCTGTGTCGTCGTCTTCAACCATTTTCTTCGCAGCCTCGATCAAAGCTGCCTTGAACGCTTCAACATCTGCTTCTTCCATCAAAGATCTGTCCTGATCTGATGATTTTATAGGTTTCCTTCTTTTTATCGGCAGTTCTGATTTTGGCAAGATTCTTCCACCACGCTCGCTCCGCCTGCCAAGTACACCAGAGCCTCCGATCTGCTGAACCAACCACCTCACTCCATGCGTTGGAAAGCGCTGGTTCCATGTTTGACATAAATACACGCGGCGTCAGAAATTCTGATACTAGTTGGAATTTCATTTCAGCGAAAAATATTTTTATGGCGTCTTTATCGGTACGATTAGTAAAGAGGAAGGCACAGGGAAACCCTTGACTCAGGTCAACGATGACGATAACAGTTATAAGTTGAAAATCGTAAGGGTTCAATCCGTGGGTACCGTCAAAGCAGATTGCGTCGCCCCCGAGTCGACTCAACATGTCTCGCTGTGCCTCATTCATTATTGCTAGCATGAAATCATCAGCAGACAGGGTATCATAATTTTTGCATAAGACGCCCTGGGGTTTGTGAAATAATGTACAATTCTCTGTGCATTCCATCGTATCCTTGACCCTTGCGTCAACACTCACAGAGTCAGATTTGTGTCGTACGGCCTCTGATGACAAATGAAACTCCTCCTCGATATTGTGAAGATCCTTTCTTGTGGTGAGATGAATCCTTGATAAATCCTCTGGGCTTTCGATGTGATGGCCTATAATGTCATTTAGAATCTCACTAAACGGTATTTTGGACGCAATTGTTCCGGCTATTGTCATTCGTTCACTGGATGTGAGGGTGAGGTGAGGTAATTCGTCGTGGTTATGACCCCAATGACTAGATATTACAGTTACAACGCACTCGTTTCCTTTGAAATTTACTTTTATTTGCGCAGGGCAGTATCCGTTGATCTTTTTGGATCCTTGAGTCTTCAAGTGTCGAATTCGAATGCCATTCCCTTCCGGTTTATAATAACCAGATCTATGACAAACAAAATATAAATTTTTCTGGTGCGTCTTGATCTGATGACCAGAACCACAAATAGTAACGAAAATATTTTTCGTCTCAGCTTCAAATTGACTTTTCCATTCTTGAAATTTTTCGAATGACGGGAGTGTTTTTGTTTCTTGTTTCATCACCCAACCGTGAGCATTTTTCAAGTGATTGAAAAAATGAGATTTTTCTTTAAAGGACGATTCTTCTTGAATGTTAGAGCACACACTGCACACGTAGGCCAATTTCGGATTCGAAGTGTTTGTACTGAAGTCATCATGAATGTTCTTTACGTGGCGATTCAGATTTTGACGGTTTGAAAAGAGAATCCCACAGTGCCGACACTTGTCACTCATATTTATTCACAAGAATGACTTTTTTAAACAAACTAGACTACACGAGATCACAGTTGAAAGAGAGGAAAAACAACGCGAAAGCCGGTAAAGGTACTAAACCCGGTTGCCGCTGTCATGGAGATAACAGAGTGTGACACACAAACCTACTGATACGAGCGCCATGAACTGGAGCGGCAAGGAATCAAACTAGGGATTTGACTCGGGGGGTAGACGTTTGTCTCTTAACTCACAACACGACTTCAAAAAAGTTCAAGTACCGACTAACCCCTAAACTCTGTTCGACACCCCGGGAAACATAAGCTTTGTTCGTTGGCTGCTTCCAGGGACTATAATGCGCAACGTTGGTTTTTTAGTCGATGAGTCACACCCGCCTTACTTCGTGTCGCGAACTTCAGAGAGATTTTTGTCCTTTGCGCACTGAAGTAAGGATCTTGTGAAATGACCTCAGTCACGTGACTGGTGTTTATTCCCCCTTCCCTTGTTTTCGCTCCAAGTTGCTTTGCAACCTACTTGAGTAACCTGTATCAATAACACGGCCGTTGCTATGTTTGCTCCATAGAGATAATATAACTAGAGCTTGAATTGTCTATTGCGCAGCGGTCCATGATTGACGTCACCAAGAGCTTGAGTTAGCTCCGAAAATCCCTTGCTATTGGTTGAAGAAGTACCTGTGGGGATGTGGATGGTGTGAAGAGGGACTTTTTGAAACCCCACCTTTTGAGACAGCCAATGGGAAGAGACCTAAGGAGCCGCAACTGTATCCGGATGACGTTAATCCTCGCCCCAGTTCATACTTGTTTACGCACTCAATGTCCCCTCTAGAAGTTATATTATCTCTATGGTTTGTTCGCTTTTGTGTCGTTTGTGTGTTCTTCTTTTTTCCGTTTTTCCTTTGTCCATTAATCTTTCTTGCATTTCAACCGTTCTTTTAAGAACGTTCCCCGAACTGCTCACACCCGATTCAATCGTTGGACCGAGTTTTTGCGGAATATTAGTTAATTTCCGAAGTTGCAATGGTGTTTCCGTATAGTGGGATCCGTAAAGGGACAGCCGAGGACAGTATCGTTTCATTGGTGAGTAATGGAAATAATTGATCATTTCCTCAGGCCGTGGTTATTGGACCTAATATTGTTAATCTTCCTTGTAGTTTTCTCAAAGACAAATCAAGGCGGCTTCTATGGGCTAGAATGCTCAGAAGGGCCAATTTTGTTTCCACGGACCACACAAGAATTTGTTCGAAGCATTTTTCGGAAGATTGTTTCGACCATAACAAACTGGGAGCACGTTGGTTAAAGCCTACCGCAGTGCCAAGTCTATTTGATTTCGAGCTACCTGCCTTTTCGCGCCGTCGGGGTCTATCTTCGAAGAAAATGACTGTATCAAATAGCCAAGTCAAATAGCCAAGATGAGATAAATTAATTTAATTGAATGCTTGTGGAAGAGTTTAATGAAACGTTGTTTTTGTTGATGACAATTCTAACGTTTATTAATTCAACACATGTTTCCACCCCTTTTTCTTTTTGTTAAATAAACCAAATTGTTCTCAAACGTCCTTACCTCCTTTATCTCACGGACCTTCCATTCTTGAAATTTTTTGAACTTGACGTTGTCAAGTTCACTGTCGCTGAGCATCTAACCTCTCTGCTCTCCAGTGACAATGTCCTCGTTCACCGACGCATGGGTCACAGTTCGGCCTACCCCTCAAAAATGCCATGTGAGGTGTGCTTCCGGGGTAAGCAAACTAAAAACGTTTTTCATCGTCTTCCAGATGAGCGCAAGGCTAAGAGAATTCTTGAAGTAATTTCGACAGACGTTTGTGGACCGATGGAGGTGCCTACCCATGATGGAATGCGATATTTCGTCACGTTTATTGATCATTGGTCACACTTTACGAGCGTTTACCTCATGAAAAGCAAGAACCAGGTATTCGAAAAATTTAAAGAATATCAAGCAGCTGTCGAGACGAAATTCGCCCCTTTAAAAATCAGTAGAATACGGTGCGATTCTGGGGGAGAATATACGTCTCACGTTTTCAAAAATTATTTAAAAGATAAGGGCATTAATGTAGAGTACACCATTCCCCGCACTCCTCAACAAAATGGTTGTGCCGAAAGGTTTAATCGGACACTACTTGACATAGTTCGGTGTCTCCTTGCCGATTCCAAACTTTCAAAGTCCTTTTGGGGTGAAGCTCTTTTCACAGCGGTATATCTCGTTAACCGAAGGCCAACTAGAGTTTTGGAAAAGGGCGTTCTCCCTGCCACAAAATGGTTTGGACATTCACCTGATCTTTCAAAAATAAAACTTTTTGGGTGTGTTGCTCACGTTCATGTGGATAAGGAACAACGCCGTAAGCTTGACGATCGAAGTCAAAAGATGGTCATGGTTGGATATGCGCCAAATGGGTATAGACTGTGGGATCCAAAATTAGAGAAAGTTGTTTTCAAGAGAAATGTAGTTTTCGATGAATCAAAAATTTACTTTGAAAAAGACATCGATGCCGATGAATGTCCGTCTGTCCAGGTTTTGCCGTTCGTTGAAGGTGCTGAAGGTGCATCTAATGATTTCCGACCTGATGATGACGTTTTATCTTCGTTCGATGATCAAACCGTGGAAGAACAAGAAAATAGTGGCGAACTTAATTCGAATACACACGTCGCCAGCCGTCTTCGTAGATCTTCTCGAGAAAGAAAACTTCCGGAATGGCTAAATGATTATGATGTCAATCTGCTTGCTGCACTGTCCGTGAATGCTCTATTCGAAGGAGCTCCGGAATCTTTCGAGGACGCCATCCAAGAAGGGTGGCAACCGTCAATTGACGAAGAGTTGGCTGCTCTAAAGAGAAATCATACGTGGGATTTGGTTGAACCACCAGAAGGCGTTAAAATTATTGATTCTCGATGGGTTTTCAAGGAAAAGAGCGTCGGAGGTCAAAAAATTCGTAAGTCTCAGTTGGTGGCTCGAGGGTTTCTTCAGGGGGAGGTATTGAAAGAAGAAATCTATGCTCCGGTTGCGAGAATGATTACAGTGAGAACTCTTCTGTCGTTGATTGTTAATCAAGACCTTGTTTTTTCACAGCTAGATGTCAAAAACGCTTTCCTGAATGGATATTTGACAAAACCAGTCTACATGTACCCTCCCAAAGGTTTGGCCAGTGTCGATGGGCTTGTATGTAAATTAAAAAGGTCTCTCTATGGTCTAAAAGAATCTCCCAAATGCTGGTATGACAGACTTAACATTTTTCTGAAAGGTTTAGGTTTTACCAGGTCAAGTACCGATCCATGCCTGTATATCAAGAAATCGACTTACATACTCGTTTATGTAGACGATATGATTTTAGCTTCGGGATCTACTTCGGATCTGGATGATGTGAAACTGGCACTTACGAACGAATTCGACATGAGGGATCTAACTCGTGATAATTCGGAATCATTAAGCCCCGTCTACATAAGACGCAAGGACGCCGCCGCAGGACGCAACGCAGAACGCAGGAAGCAACGCGAATTTCAGCCAACTCTCGCGTCCGCGGTTGCGTTCAGCCAATCGCATTTAAGTTTAGAAGGCAGGGTCTAGGTTTGAGGTTCTTTCCACTGCTACATTGATTGTTAAAATTTTCAAAATCCCGAAATTATCAAAAACAAATGTTTAATCATATTTTTAAACACATAGAACTCCACTCGCCCATGGGTCCCTGTTTTCTTCTTCAGTTTAGAGTTGTTAATTATTTTATCTAAAAATGCTCATTGTCGTCTATATAGAACGTTTAAGTTAGCGTTGTGGGACGCTGCACAGAACGCAGGACGCAACGCAGAGTTGAACCAATGTCAACTTCTCGCGTCAACTTCTTGCGTTCGGCCAATAGCATTTGATGTTGAGTAGCCGTCGTCAAGTTTGAACCAATAGAATTCAACTGTGGTGAAATAGGCCCCGCCTACTAGAAGATATTTCCGGCTCACTTCAAGATATTTTTGGGCATCTCCAATATTTTTTTTCTTCCATGAGTTTGGAGGTTCTTTCTACCCGGCAACTGCTATCAAAATCAAATAACTCAGCTCGCCATTTCCTTCTAGATTTTGTTTTAAAAAGTGTATTTATCAAAAAGTGTATTATTTCAAAATGAAAAAGTGGTCTACTGATGAAGTGAGAAGAATTATATATATTTTTTTATAACTGATGCAAACAAAATTGATTTGCGAAATCGTGTCTCTCATTTGCCCTATAAATAGGGTTTGTTGGGTCTGGGAATGAAATTCGCACAGATACCGGCGAGTCCGGTAACATTAGGCATTTGCTCAAACGAACTGCTACAGGGGGCCTGTCTTGTAAGATTTCAGGGTTCCTAGGAATATCCTTTTCCAACCGTCCGCCCCAAATTAAATCACATGTTAATGGGGAGGACGGGCGGAAACAAACAGTGATAGTGACATTAAAAAGTTATAGAACAGGCACTCAGTAGTCACTCAAGTGACAAAATCACTGGTTTTTGTCACAGTGACTGCACAGTCACCGGAGCTAGTTGTCACTGTGACCAACAAAAGCTGTCACGTCACACCTCTAGAAGGCAAGTTGAGTCGAATTGACTTAACGACTCGAAAAGATTTGCTAAAT
>CM075941.1:42031257-42092307 GCA_038030265.1 Corythucha ciliata
ATACTTCAAAACTGTAATCTGTTCCGTCTCCAAAAATTGCTCACGATTTTATCTCGCTCTCTCACTTAGGGCATATAATAGCCCCATGCGCGCATCAAATTATCGAAAAGCGACGAAGCCTTTGAAGGAAATTACAATACCCAGGCTACCTCTTAATAAGCAACTATGAGCATGATTTTAAAACTGGAAGCGAATCTTGGTTTATTGAATAACGAGTTTAAAATTATAAGCCCATCATAAACGCGGGTAATCACAATCAGGGTTATTTAAAGTTTTTACTAGTCATAGATTCTGGTTGGAAATAATTCGCAGGTTATTTGCGTCTTGCATCTGCTCTCCCTCCTCTTCGTGATTTTCCAACGTAGAACAGCAATTTCCTTCTCTAAAGACATGTTGAATTATGCAGAACTTTAAAATATCCTGTAATAACCGGGAATTCGGATAATTTCACACCTCACCGTGAGCATTTTCGCCTTGCTTTTTAGCATTTTGGAATATTCTTGTGATCTGTTTCCTGATGAAGAGAGCGGGGAGGGGCGTGAAAGGAAGACTTATGCCAGGGGTTCTTGACCTATTGTAAGCGTAAGTGGTATACGCTATGTATTTTAGGGGTAATAATAGTATTGAGTCAAGTTCAACGATTTTGTAACACTGCTCTCTAGCAGCATACGCTATGACTTTCTTTTATGGGGTGAATCTCGAGGAGATGCATATTCTGGAGTGTTATAGTGCTAAGTATTTGCCACCGAAATCACCCTAAGAACATAGGGTCGCAACAGCTATGAGATGGACGTACAATTTTTTTTTTTCGGCGACTGGCTACTTTTCCTCCAAAAACTCGATTTCGCGGCCCAACCACTGGGCTTAGAAAACAACTGTTGCCGTTTTCAAAAAGAGCGCAACATTTCACTTCATAAAAAAGTGTTTTACATCGTTGCGATCATACTTGAGTATTTTTCTGATATTCCACAAATGACGAAAGTGACTTTTTTGAATAAAATTTCATGTTTAGGGCTTTGGCTTTTTGCAAACGTAAGTTGGGTTGTTTAGTAAAAAAAAGTGTCTTTATGTACAAACGGGCAATAAAAGCCAACCTTGTTGTTTCACCTCCCCCCTCCAGGAAACGACACGATTATTCCCAAGGGATTAAGATAACAATACTCCCTTCTGATAACATTATTCCCTCTTTTTTCGAAAGTAAACAACCAGCGCGACGCGAAACCATCACCGAACCCCTACTGCTTCTCATAAGGGAACAGTTCAAACGGCGTTTTTTGTGTGTGCGTATGATTGTACTTTGCCCAAATAGTCCGGAAGTTGAAGGCCGAATAGGTCAACTTTGCAAACAATCAAGCGATGCCACTTGGTAGGAGTGTTCTACATATACACCCGAAAGATGATTTGAAGGCCAAGTCCCCACCAATGCCCACCTGGAAACACAGCCTACCACCCCCACAAAAGTTAAAATTTGACGTAACTCAGCAACCAGAGCAGATAGAGAAATTCCGTTTGCGCCAAAATGTGCGTCTTACTCAGGTTTAACAACTTTGTATCGGGCAGAAAGACCCGAGGGCTCTTAGTTTGGGCTCCACGAGAGCCAAACGACACAACGCTAGGCATATATGAACCAGAGAATGATTCATTTTTTCTGGGGCAGGATCAACTTTTTCATCGGACTTTTTTGCCCCAATTGGTGTGGGTGACTTCTACGAGACCTCACAATAACCAAAAGGGATATCCAATTGACCAGCGTGAAGGAGTACTAGTAACAGCCACCCAGATCTTGGTCACCGAATCTCGTATTCTTACACAAATTTTCGCGTTCGATTTTGGCAAGAATGTTCTATATGCCTGTAGGATGATTTTAAGACCCAAGTCCACCAATGCCCACCTGCAATCACACCCTCAAAAGTTAAAATGTTATATAACTCGGCGTTGCGTCGTGTTTGGCTCTCTTGGAGCCCAAACTAAGAGCCCCCGGGTCTTTTGACCCGATACAAAGTTGTTTAACCTGAGTCAGACGCACATTTTGGCGCAAACGGAATTTCTCTCTCTGCTCTGGTTACTGAGTTACGTCAAATTTTAACTTTTGAGGGGGTGGTAGGCTGGGTTTGCAGGTGCGCATTGGTGGAAACTTGGTCTTAAAATCATCTTACGGGTGTACAGAACATTCCTACCAATTTAGCGGCACCGCTTAATGATTATTTGCGAAGTTGATGTCGTTAATCTCCGGACTAAAACGAGTTTTCTATTTGAAAAACATGATCATGTATTGTAGGTATAGTTAAATATCAATTCTAGTACTATTACGGATGCGCTTAGGCAGCACTCCAAGTCTTTTACATCGAACAAGAAAAATGATGTCTTAACAAGTTTTAATTAATTTACGAGAAAGAGAACAAATAGATTTAAAAAGGCGATAGGTTTCGTAAGTGTGATTTAATCTAATTGTAAGAAAACGGAAGGGGCCTTCTCTGCCAACCTCCGAACTGTTGTTCATTTTTATTGATATTCTGCGTGTGCCGGGTTGTCTATTTGTCAGTAGCGTAGCGTGGGTCCGATTGTTGGTTTACCGCAACCGCATCGCCCCTCCCCCCATCACCGCCATCAACGATGATTTTTGCTTTCAAGTACAACTTGGAAGGGTAAGCATGGGGCTCTGCGGGCCAGGCAAAATTTTTAAAAAACACCTCATCAATTAATCGATTAGATAACTGATAAGTCGATTCATCAGGTGTGAATAATCGAATAGTTCGAAAAATACATAGTAAGGGAAATATTGAGGGTTCACGACTCTAGGGAGAACACAAGTAGCCATGATGAAAAACTTAAATTACTCTAGAAACAACAAAAATAAGTTATACATGTAGACAATCCGCGGAATAGTCTCTAATAGACGAACAGGTTGGGTGATTGATGTGGCGATGGTCTTAAAAATCTTCTAAAAATACCCTCGAAAAACGGGCAGGCGAGACTGCCCCCGGGGGCAGCGGTACACCCCCACGAAGCAGGTCGATATGGGGCTCTTTTGACTCGTGGCGCCTTCCTGACACTAGCCAGGTAAGAATAAATCCTCTGCGACCTCTGGCGACCCCAAATTTGATGTTTTACGCTATCGTTCTAGGGTAGCATATGTCACTGCGGGCCAGTGCCGGTGTAGACGAACGGATCGAGTTAAAAATCTGACGATGGTCTTAAAAATCGTCTAAAAATATCCTCGAAAAACGACCTTAGCAGAATTTGCAATTTGACGGGGGCAGCGGTACACCCCCACGAAGCGGTAGATATGGGGATCTTTTGACTCGTGGCGCCTTCCTGACACTACTAGCCAGGTAAGAATAAATCGTCTGCGACTTCTGGCGACCCCAAATTTGATGTTTTATGCTATCGTTCTAGGGTAGCATATGTTTGTTCGGGCCTATTCCGGCGTAGACGAACGGGTCGAGTTAAAAATGTGGCGATGGTCTTAAAAATCGTCTAAAAATATCCTCGAAAAACGACACGGAGCAGAATTTGCAATTTGACGGGGGCAGTCTCGTCTGCCCCCGGGGGCAGAGGTACACCCCCACGAAGCAGGTCGATATGGGGCTCTTTTGACTCGTGGCGCCTTTCTGACACTAGCCAGGTAAGAATAAATCGTTCGCGATAGCAAAAATCACTCACAGCAACGTCTCCTTCGTGCCTCATTTTGTAAGAATTTCATTGTTGGTTTTTGTGTATTTGTTGTTGTTGTAATTGTTGTTACTGGTATTGATGTTGCTGATGTTGTTGTTGGTATTACTGTTATTTTTGATTTTTTGTGTTTGCTGTTTTTGTAGTTGTTGTTGTTGTTTTTGTTGTTGTTGATGGCTTCGTTGTCGTTGTTGTTGGCTGTTGAATAGGTGTCGGTGATGCTCATGGGTAGTTGATTCCAGTGTGACCGTCATTTTCGGTGCTGACGTTTTCCCGTTTGTTAATAAATTTCGAGGTCCTGTTTATCGAATTACTTTTTTTTATTGCGTTCGTTACGTGCAAACAAAATACGATGTTTTACACGTTCAGTTTTACAAAATAAAGAAACATGTTCATGGTTTGGAATACGAAATTACTTCTCGCCTGCGAGTTAAACGGAGTATTTTTAGATGTGCCCTGTGCAATCCTCACCAACGCGCGGAACATTCGTCTTTTACAAACTTGTGTAGGGGAAACTTCGATAGTAATTACGTGCCTATTACCTTTCTTCACAGGTTACACTAATTTTGCATGTGCTTTATTCATACAATATTCTTACGCAATTATTACACCATTGGTTGGTGCAATTCACAGTCTTTGTGATTTTTGGTTTATTGATTGTAACGTTTTAATACTTCTTCATCATGCGGTTAATTGTTTATTTAATATTTTAAACAATTAACTGCAATTCACCCTAATGAGTTTATTGTATTATTCACTCCTTAACTCCGAGCAAGTTGTCTATTGACAGGGCATTTTGTATCATTGTATGTATGGATTATTGCCACATAAGATTTTGGAATTGTCTGAGCTTGACCACTCCAATCTTTAAAAGGGTGTCGACCGTCCCCGGAAATTCGGGATACCAGGGAATTTTCATTGGTTTGGATAAACCCGATGACCGCGCTGACACTTCGTGGGATCGTTTCATAGAATTGCAGCAGTTACCCGTCTGTTTACTCATATACAATCGTAGCACATACAGTCACCCGGTAGTGGCGGACCTAAGCCTTAGTCTCGGCGACTTGAAGTCAACACTGCCCTTGTCTTAGGCTGTTTTTACTTCAACCTCAGCATTGGTTCGGTCCGGTCTGGTCAGGACCGGTCATATTCCGCACTTTGGTGATTCTTAGTGGTTGGTTGTATACTTAATGCGACTATGCACTACGAGGTAGGTGCTGGGGTCCATTTCGGTGACGTCCGGTCAAAATAGCTGTGGTTTGTGACCGTTCGGTCATTTGACCGGTGACCGAGCCTTCGATGTTCCTCAAGCTATGAATTCCACGTACCAAGGCTATTTGGGTGACGACTTTCAAGGTTTCGTTTGAATTTGTTTAAAAGATACGCTGCTCACCGATCAAGAGGCATCTTGTACTACGTTGATTCACTTTGCTTTTTCGGAAAGTTAGAAAACTGGGTGAAGGGAGGGAAAAGTCGTCAGATTGCGACGAAAAAATTTGACTGGATGCATTTCCACGAGACAGACACAGAAAGCTTGCCCCTCACCAACTTTTTGTCAACAGCCTAATTTCAAAAAATTTCCGAAATCACCTTGTGAGAGAGGGGAAGTTGACTGATAAGCCCCCATTTTTATTACGTGAAAAAATTCACAAAAATCGTACGAGTTCAAAATGGTGCTACACTTTATATGTAATCACCATTGGTGCGGTCCGGTCTGGTCAGGACCGGTCATATTCCGGTCCGATTCTTAGTGGTTGGTTGTATACTTGATGCGATTATGCACTACGAGGTAGGTGCTGGGGTCCATTTCGGTGACGTCCGGTCAAAATAGCTGTGGTTTGTGACCGTTCGGTCATTTGACCGGTGACCGAGCCTTCGATGTTCCTTCTTGCTGTCTGTATTGAAGGGGCCCACCAGGCATATTCCACGCAAGAACAACGGCCAATTGACCAGCCGTGACTGGGCTTCTTGTGAAAGTAAAAGAATTGGAGAGGAACTACTTTCAGCCATTTCATACAGACTTTTAGATCATAACACTGATCTGTATGATGATATGTAAATAAAAATGATGAATATATGCATGCAAATATGCATATTATTCATCGATATACGCATCAAAAATACTGAAATATGCAATGAAAAGTAGAAAATATGCACTTGGATCTGGATCCAAACAGATGCCGGGTAAGGCAGCTGTATAATTGCCTAGTTGCAGTGAACGCATCGTCCATCTTGGGATATGAATATGATAAAATGGTGACGGTGGAGAATGAGGTGGAAAATCTGTCGGGAAGCCCATCCTTGGTTCTGTGTCTCCAGCCGGGGAGAAGAGTTCAGTGCCGAATTCGTCACCTGTTAATCGATGAACACGTTCCACCATTGAGTTGAGAGATCTTTGGTCCTCTTTGGTTGTCCTTTTTGACTTAAGGATACATTTTTTAGAGCTGCTTTCCTTTATTTTTCTTGTAGTTTCTCGTATTTTTCTCGAAAAAAGTGCCGAAATATGCATCATAATACATGCATCAAACTGTAGCCGTAGGAGCCTACGTTGTCTGTCTTCCCTCTTTGAGGTGCACGCACCTCAAATTGTCACCTACAGTTTCCATGTCTACGGCTAGATTCATGCACGCAATATTTGGAAATTTTGCCGCCAATGAATCCCCCCCGCCCCCGTCACGATCAGGTCCTGTACAAAATTGCCAGTTGTACAACAGTTGGAAAATTAATCATTTTCTGATTAAATATGAAGGATTAAGGGGCCGTTGGACCTCGAGTGAGAAAACGCAATAACGCTTGGGGCGCTTTTTTGTGAATTAATGTGACAGGTTGGTGAACTACTGTGCCGGGAATAAAATAAAAACTAAAGAGGGAAGGGAAACGAAAGCCAAGGTTGAATGGTGAGATCAAGAAATATTCGGGTTCGCTCGTGCATCTTCGATTGACCTCGTAGAGGCAACCGCTGGCATTCTGAATCAAATCCAACAATATACCAAACTATTTATTTTTAATTTTTTTTTCTTTTATTCTATTCAACGGATTCAGCGCACTTTAGGAAATAGGCGACTCATTTTACCGATTGATCTGTCCGACAGCACCTTTATTTGAGTGTCGAAGCCAGATTTTTTGGGCAGGGAAAGTACTGAGCCCCAAGGGGTTTTCATCTGTCTAAACAGTTTATTCAGGGGAAGGGGCGGTCGCGTAACGTAAAATAGTTCCACGATTGATCAACTCAACTACTCACGGTATTTTATCGACAATTTTTATAGTCATATTTCATCAATAGGGAACTTGCACAATTTTCAAGCATTGCTTTCTCTTCCACGACAGTACCGTTGACCATAATATTAAACGTCCAGGCGGTATAGTTTATAGTTGTTGTCTCTCCACATTAATTGTTTTTATTTCTATCTGTTCTTCGTCTAATCGATTTTCGGCCTGTCTAGGCCATCATTCAGGACCACTATTAAAATAAGTTTTCGTGTGTCTTCCACACTCGTTGACTTCCTCTACTATTTCCCCTATTCGGCTTTATCCGAAGTAATAGGTACTGCACGTATGATTTAGTCCCAAAATACCGATAAATTTGGCTACCACACCATTGAAGATTTCGGCAAGGTTGCTGTCCAACCTATGAGGCTAGATGACTGCCTCGCCAAAAAGTCAAAGGCCTCTTCGATTTTTCTCCAAAGACCTGAATAGCAGCAAACAACACCATTATGGAATTTCTGATATGAATTTACCAGCTACTTTCATGTCTTCCACTAAATCCTGCTCATTTGGCTTACAACCCGAACAAAAGTAAGAGGCACACGTCGAATGCCGGCCAAATATGTGGAAAGGAGCGTTTTTTATGTCTTTCCGAAGAGCACATATTTTTTCGTTGAGTGAGGCTGTCTGACTGGCCCAGTGTTTCGAAGCCATATTGACCGCGACCCTCATAGATTTGATCTGCACATTCCATCATGTACGTGTAATTGAGAAATGTAAAGCATGATATTAATTATTTCGGATGCTAATGAGAACAGTACTTTGCTGGCAACGATCTTTCGTAAATAGCTTGAACCCATCGAAGTACTTTCGGTCAAAGTGCGCATCTTCCGACATAAATTGCGTAGAAGATGGTTCGTACATTCTATCTTTTCAATAGGCGTTTTATCGTACGGCCGATATTTCAATAAAGTCATATAGACACTGCTATCGCCATCAGCGACTATTTTGTTAAATCTGATTTATAAGGAACCACGAAGACACATCATTTTCAATAAATTGCTTATGTCATTTTAGCTCAAGATCTCGCTGAATAAAACAACAGATTTTGAACTATACCATTTCTTACCTGATTCCATACAGTTTCTCACTCTGCTGGAATCCTTCCAAAATAATGGCCGATTCCATCGACGAGGATGATGACGTCCAATTCTTGAAACAAGTATGGTCAGGCGTGCTTCCCTGTGCCTGTTCGGCTCTGGAGCATACCAAACAGTATTTGTTTTTCACTCCTAGATATAGGAATTTTTTAGTCTATAGTAATATAGTAATATAGTATATTAGAAAAGTTGATATAACAACGACTCAGAGAATAACTTACACCTAGCATTTACTAAGCCTGAGAGGGAATCGTATTTTGTCCTATAGGACCGCTTTGCCCAACTACCGTCTGCTACTACAGGAACAAGAGGCACACCATCAATATCAACGTCCCCCAATTCCCGAGCATACCGGGCCTCTTCGGCAGCAGCTATTGCCATTTCAGACTCGGCCGTAGAAAACACAGCTTTTTCCTTTTTTAAAGCCTTTTTCCTCCATTTTAAACGTGAATTGGCGGGATTTACGGACTTGCCCGTAACTAAGGACCACCACTGTTTCTGGAGGTTAGAATATAAGGTATCTGAGTTTTCGTCGTCCTAACCATTGTGCTAACTTCAGGACAGGCCAAAAACCGTCGATTTTTGGGGATTTTCGGGTTTTAGGTGAATAACTTCTTTCCTACGCTTCCTAGCTAAACGATAGCTATGTTCATTTTAGTAGATTACAAAATACTCTAAATTATTCACCTTTTTGGTTTTTTTTTTTTGTACAACCAACATCAACGGAGCTATGAATCGGTAATAAAGAGGTAAAATGGAATTATATAGTTACGCACAATTTTAACTTTATCTTGTCCTTGAACAGCAAACGCTCACAGAAGACTATGTCTTGTAGTGAAAGCCACAGCAGTGAAGACTGCTGATGACTTATAGACCATGAAGTGCAGCTCAATTATTTATAGCCCAGTCCTGGCGGTTAGGGGGGAAGAGTGATTTTCGCCAAAACAAAAAATGGGCATTCTTGGGGTTGACTTCAAGTCATTTTATTGCCCTGATCGCCCGTGAATTATAGATAAATTTTTTACATGTATACGACCAGGAGACCACGGTAGGTACAGGTACTCCATGTTTCTCTCATAATTGGCGTGCACATGAATAGCAATTAATTCTCTTACACATTGGTGTGCATCTTTTCTTACGTACAAACGTTTGTGTAGGCAAATTTTATTAATTTTTTTTCGGATATTTTACCCCTTTGTTTTACCCCATATCTCTGTTGATGTTGGTTGCACAAAAAAACCCAAGGGGTGAATAATTTAGAGTATTTTGTAATCTACTATGAACATAGTTATTGTAATATATTGTAGTTATTGTAATGTATATAGTTATATAATATATTGTAACTATGAACATAGTTATCGTTTAGCATAGGATGCATACGAAAGAAGTTATTCGCCTACAACCCAAAAAATGAAAGGTTTTTCGCCTACCCCGAATTCAGCACAGGGGTTAGGACGACGAAAACTCTAGATTCCTTATCTTCCAGAGAAAAATATCAACCACCACTTTCGATGTATACCACAATGTACTCATTGACTGGACTAATATGCAAATCTCAAGGGTCTATTTTGGAAGTCGAGAGTAGTGACCAAAACGAGTGACAAGGAATTACGGTTTCATTTTATGCCACTTTTGCAAGTACTTACGGCCTTTTGCGGACGTTTTGGCGCGACCGGCTTCGACTTGTCCATCGAACGGTTTGAGGGACTCATAAACCGCTTCCAGCTCGAATGAGCATTTTTTGAAATTTTTCATTTTCATTACCCCGACAGTATTCGAAATCGAGACGAATTTTCAAGCTGAAGTTGAATAAACATTGTAATAAGGCCACCCAAAATTTTTTTTTTTTTGGTACTGTGTGGTGTTTGATTCGAGCCTGGGAGCAGTAAACGGGGTAAACGGAATAGGTGATTAAGGATCTGGGTAACATTTGAAACCGAAATGACCCTGTGACGACTTCATTATAATTATTGGCCTGATGGAAATTGAGGACTTCCACTTCTTTCGAGCATCATCTGTCATCTATAATCAACGTCTGCACTTGGAATGCCCGTGGCATAGCCAATAAACTATTCGAACTCGACTATTTCTTGCATACAAATCAAATAGACGTTCTCCTTGCTACTGAAACAAAACTTATCAATGGTCACCCATTCTACATTGAGGGCTATAAATGCTACAGAGCGGATCATCCTAGCGGACATCGCGAAGGTGGATCGTTGATACTAATTAAGCAATCTATAAATCACGATGAGCTACCAATTATCCAGGAAACACGAGTACAAGTGGCTAGAGTCTCTGTCTATGTCGGCAACCAAAAATTCCAACTTGCTTCATTCTACTCTTCCCCCAGCCATAGACTCCAACCAAGCGACTTTATTGGCGTTATTCATGAGCTCGGCGGTAGATTCCTGATGGGAGGTGACTTTAATTCGAAGCACCCCAGCTTTGGCTCTAATGTATCAAACCCACGAGGAGACCTACTTCGCCAAATCGTGCACCGCTTCAACATTAAGGTGATACATCCCATTGAGCCCACCTACTATCCTGATAGACAGCACATCACCCCTGATGTCCTGGACTTCTTCCTAGGGAAAGGGATCGACCACCTAACTAACCAACCCATAGTTATACCGGACCTCAGTTCCGACCACTTCCCAACCCTCCTCAGGTTTGGCCATTCCCACCTCACCCAAGCCCGTGGGAACACACTGATAAGATACCCCTTTGACTGGAAAGTCTATGAAAGTACGCTAGACGTATCCACGGACCTTCAACTTCCTCTGAAGACTCCAGCTGACATTGACCAAGCGGCTACAATCCTCACGCGAAATATACAGTTTGCCGCCACTGTTGCAAGCTCTACCCATACTTCTCAAACTCACAAAACAAAATACTCTGCTCACCCTCACCTCGCTGCCCTACATCAAATCAAAACCCAAGCACGTGCACAATGGAGGCAATCGAAATATCCTCCGCATAAAAGGGCCTATAACAGAGCTACAGAAGATTTGAAGAATGCACTCGTCCAAGAGCGAAACAAGAGCAGAAATGTCTAACTAGCCACGATAAACCCCGAGGACCGCTCCCTGTGGAAACACACTAGAGCAATCACAAAAGAAAAAACTGCCATACCCCCTCTCAGGCAAGGAAACTCTTGGCTGTGTACCTCTCTGGAGAAAGCAGAGGCCTTTGCCGACACCCTTGCACTCCAATTTACACCAAACCAAATGGGAGATCAGCACTTTGATGGACGAATCTTTACAGGCCTTGAAACACCTCTTCTACTTTCTCCATTTCGTAAATTTTTCACACTTGCACAGGTCCGGACGGCAATATCAAGCTCACGCTCGAGAGAGGCTCCTGGCTCTGATGGCATAACTAAGCCCCTGCTTACACATCTACCACGGAAGGCACTGGTCCAGATGACCCAACTGTTTAACGCAATCCTGAGGCTAGGCTATTTTCCCACCAGGTGGAAATTCGCTCGAGTCGTGATGGTCAAAAAGAAAGGAAAGGCCTCAAATGATGTGAAAAGTTATAGACCCGTCAGCCTGCTCTCGGTCTTGTCAGAAATCTTCGAGAGACTCCTGCTCCCCGAACTTTTAACATCTCTAGAGCACCTCCTCCCTCCCGAACAATTCGGTTTTAGAGCTCTCCATTCTTGCCCGCAACAGCTTCACCGTGTGGTCGATGAAATACTTCAAGCCTTCGAGCAGAAACAATACTGTTACCTATGGCCTGTTCCTAGATGTCGAAAAGGCATTTGACCGGGTGTGGCATCCGGGATTGCTCTCAAAGTTAAAATACCACCTACCCGATACATACTACCGCATCCTGCAATCCTACCTTACCAACAGAACCTTTTCAGTGTGCCACCAAGATGCTACCTCCAAGTCCTATCCGATCGCGGCGGGTGTCCCCCAGGGAAGTATCCTTGGGCCCCTGCTATACATTTTCTACACACATGATGTACCCACCCAGTTAGGTATCACTTCTGCCCAGTTTGCAGATGACCAAGCTGTCCTCGCCCGACACACTGATCCAGATTCAGCACTTGCGAATCTGCAAGAATACGCTAATCGCCTTTATGAATGGAGCAGCATGTGGAAAATAAAGCTTAATCCGGGGAAAACATCTTTGGTATGCTTTACCTATCGAACAGCAGCACCACCTACTGACCTTCTGCTCAACAACGAAGCCGTCTCAAGAAAGGACTCTGTTAAATATCTAGGGGTTACTCTGGATAGCAGACTATGTTGGAATACGCACATCGCAACTACAGTAACCAGTATCCGTTACCGTACCCGCCAGCTCTACCATCTATTTGCTAGCAACCAGGTCCCCCTTCATACTAAGCGTCTAATCTATGTAACCCTCCTAAAACCAATCTGGCAGTATGCCTGCGCGATATGGGGGTCGGCCAGTAACACACAAATCCGGCGAATTTCCACACAACAGAACAAAATCCTACGCTTGGTCACGGGTGCACCATGGTATGTTCGAAATACTACGTTTCATTCGGATCTCAATATGCCTACAATTCCTGACATCATATCAGCCTCCTACAATAACATGGCCCACCGCATGATCAACCACGACAACCCTATAATTGCCGCCATTCTCGAGGAACCCCGCCCACCGCGACCACAAAGACGCCTCAAGCGAAAATGGCATTCAGACCACCTAATACCTGAATCCTGATAGCTCAACCAAGCAACTACTTATTGACCCTACCTATCTCTGGTCTCTCACTACCTCTACGCTGTTACCTCAAGTGTTTGTTATCAATTGTTGTTACTGTTATTCATTACCCATATTATCAGCTGCTATATTCATTAGCCAGTGATGCTAAGTTGTGTCTTCATCTCTAGATGTACACCGTAAAATTTGAAAACGTGGTTGAGCGATTTGGAAAATATTATAACAAATGTGTTCGAAGTAAAAATGGATGGACCCTTACATTTTCAAGAGAACATTATAAAATTTGATGATCGATCGTTCAAAATCGTCATCTAGGTTCCTAGAAGACGCTGCTAAAATTTGAATAAGATTTTTTGAGCGGTACAGTTGCTAAGGTTTGGAATGCGTTTCAACTCTTTTTTTCCCCCAAACCTATCTCCTATCTTTTCCTAAATTTTAGTCCGATTTCCTCTCATGATGGCTTAAAATGACCACAACAAAATTCCCCATCGATGAACTGGCAATTTTTTCGAAATCCAATTTGGTTATTTTTAAATTAATTTTTTAAACAAATTGACGAGGATGAATTCGAAGATTCGTTTCTCTTCGATTATTTTAAGTTTTAGCGAGTGTCCTATTGATCAAATTGTGTCCATTATTTCATTCATTGATCTTGTTGAATATTTCAAATTGATAGTTACCGTTAAAGAGAACTATATTAGGCTACAAAATTCATTATTCGTCACGTCATTAGAATTTGTGTGTTCATATTTTTTTGTGTGTTATTATTGCATCAATCGTTGACATGGGATGAATATTGAGAGACATAGAGCTCTTTCCAACAAATTTTAGAGCTTTGGCATTTTTATGAGAACAGAACTTCAGGAGAGGCTAGGGCAAATTAATTAATTTTGATGGGTGAGTTTTAATGATTAATCACTCGTGTCGGAATTGTTTCATGTGAAAGGCATGTTGTAAGCGAACGACGGGAACATGGAAGTATCGTGGGATCCTCCACACAAACTTAATTTAAATTTCAGCCCTCAAAACTTGAGGTGTCGTCTACAGGGCAGGGGGGTCGCGAAGGACGTGCTTGGGTTCAAACAAATCTAACCACAAAAAAATTTAAGATCAATTTTTTCTCCAGTGATACACTATTATAAAAAACCAGGAGATTTCATTGACTAATTTTGAACAATTGAATTAAATCTTATGGTTTTCTACAACACGTATAGCGTTATGGCTTATTCTTAATTTTGGCCGCGAATCGTCGTTTTTTCCACACCTTATTCGCAGATTAGCGCTTTTCTCCATTTAAAGACGTGAATTATCGATGTTTCTTAATTAAAACCGTGAATTAGAGATTTTCTTCATTCTCCATTTCATGGAGAGTCTATTTTCTAACTCCGAAGCAATAGCTTTTTCGCAGTCATTTATGTTTGTTTCATTAATTTTCTTCAAACAAATGAATGAAATAGACACACGGCTGGCGAAAAAAATATCGCTTGTTGTTAGAGAATAGCCCCCCCCCCCCCGCCGCGATAACCGGGAATGAGCGTTTTTCGGGTATTTATTCCTTGACACCTTCAAATTCACGGCCATGTAAAGCTCGAAACTTGAATTTCACTCCGCCCCTTCTATTAACCCTACACCTCCCCCCTTGTGTAGAAGCCCATGGTAGTCATCCACATCGGTGGGTGGACGAGACCTATTCCCCCTACGAGATGAGCGGACATAATTTTAGTGAGTGACATCTGTGAAATGCACCACTAACTAAGCGAGATCTATGAGTAGAAGCTTGAACTATTAAAGGGAACGTTGGTAATTTTTTTTGTTGAAAAGCTTGTCATCTATTTACACGTTTTTCTCGAAAACGGCTGGGAATTTTTTTCCGCGCAAAATTTCTAAATTATAAAAAAAAATAAAAGAAAATTATCAAGCTCGCAAATTTTCCTTTTTATTTTTTTTATTTTTATTTAATCATTTATAAATTACCTGATCACCGGATTGAAAATACGCGAGCTCCACGTTTTAGAGTTTTTCCTGAACTAATTATTTAAAAAATAAAAAATTAAAAAATTCCAACTAGAACCCAAGAAAAATGATGCCGTCTGAGAACAATAGGTCCAACGGCCCCTTAAAGTATATTTTGAGTATGACAGAATTTGAAATGTATCCAAAACCAATTTTCATTGCTATTACCTGAGAAACAGAAATAATAAGTTCTCTTGTCATTTAAGTTTGATTTTAGAATAATGTCATGGTATTTTTTTCCCCGTTGTCAAGTCAAACAGGCGATCATATAATCAAAAGAGCCAAAGAGTTGAGTAGAGTTGTCAAAAGAGTTCAAAGTCGTTGTATTCGTTGGATCATGGCTTCTTCGGTTCCACTACCGGCATCATCGACCCGAGATGCTCCTGTAACTGTTTTATAACATTTTCAATATGATACTTGTAAGCAACAGATTTATCCGTTTGTCGTACGAACTCTATATTCACGACAAACGAACTAACCTATTAAATCAAATGACTTTCCATATGTTTCCACGCCACCTTAGAAATTATGGCGACTTAATAAGGCTTATAATTTTGGCACATACACACCAAATCCCATTTTCATGGAATTCTTTGCTGAGGCCAAGCATTTTTCACGCCACATCAATTACTAAATTCGAGAGGGAGGGTGTAAATGCTTGGTTGCAGAGCATAAATTCGTGAACATGGAATCAAAACAAAAAGCCATATTAACTCACCATATTTGCATGAGGTAATATGGTCAGCGCGTTTTTTAACTGGTATCGCCTTATTTACATCAAGTTGAAATCCAAGGGATGCAATATTTCGGTTGCATTGTAACTTTGGATGTCAACTTGGTGAAATAAAGCCCTGTTCCAGTGAATGTGGGCCAAAAGCCAGTCACTGATCTCATTGTGACAATATCGCCCACATGCACAGTGTCAATTGCCACAATGAAATACAGGAAACCACGGTTATTCACCGTTATATTTCACGCACGAGGCGGACCTGACTTTCAAGGTGAACATTCATGACATTCACACACGATCCATCCATTATCGTCCCATACATTCGACATGGCAACCCTGCCAATGCCCGGGTAGGCACGACCTACATCTTGCCAAAATCTTATGAAGGGATCAGGATGTCTATTCAATGTATTCATCCTGTACATTCCTTCTGAAACATACTATGGTAACAGGGACTCGTCATTTATATTTCTCAAATATCCTTTGAGGGAACGCCACGCTCTCTCAATGCTTTGAGTGTGATATCGCACCGGTTCCTCGTTTTGTCGGGCCGGACCACGAAATCTGCTGTCCAAACATTGAGGAGCAAATCGACCAGCTGGAACGAATTCTGGGTCCTGTCCCGCCGGCGGATGAATGAAATTCGTCGAGTGATTGACGGCGAAATGACCTGCAAAATGTTGATCAACGCCGTTGTAAGCTCGCCATTGATCCGAACAAATGAATGATTCTGAGTCAATGCTCATTATCATTTCCTCCTGCAAAGTTTGGGCTGTTCGGTCCTTTACAAGCCGGAAAAAATACCCGTTTGGATTTTCGATTGATTCCTCCAAAAACCCAAACATCTCGGCCCTCCATGAGGCTCAGTCTTCCCGAGTGATGGAGGAACTTTCCAAGATTCCTCTCATTCGCCGATTTTTTTTCATTTAATTACAGATTTAATACCTAGGTCTGATCTAAGGTCAATGAAACACGGTTTTATTTTTTTAAACCCGGTGGAAAAAAACGTTGCACTTTGTCAATTTCCTTTTTTCAGTAATATTTTGACATTTCCCACCATTCTCAACCAAAATGAATATTGGTGTAATATCAGGGCGACGTATTTACCGTACACTGCAATCTAATTAATGTAAAAAAAAATTAGGCATAGCGCATAGCCCATGTTCCGACGGCGGAGGGCACGGAAAAAATGGTTGGGAGCTCACTTATCATTTTTTTGTTAATTCGTGGACAGTTAATGATAAACCACGTTTAACTGATAATGAGGAAGTTTCACATTTTCCAAAAATATTTTTTTTCGATGAGGCCTATCAATCCTTCCACGTAAATATATAAATAAAAATTTAAAACCCTTCAGAAATATTTTTTATTTCTTAACAAAAGTTGGCATATTAGAAATCCCGCAAAAACGAACATTTTCCGCAACCCCCCTCCCCCCTTGTATTCTCTGTCCTTTTCATGCCTCTAAATAGCTCATCCGTTTTATCCTCCATTATTTTATTATTGGAGAGCACTAGTAGAAAAAAAGGCAAAGAAACACAACAAACCGCTCTCCGACAGCTACATTACAGGTGAATTTTTTTCGGAAGCATATGACACAAACATGCTATAGCCCGGCCAAAGACTAAAGAAATCGACGGTAGCGCTACTAGTGCCGATTAGTATGTACTTAACCCCCCACCAGTTTTTCGTGCAATCGATATTGTCCGATATTTCTATCAGTGATATGAGTGTTTTTTTTTGCCTCAACGGTTTTTTTGTCGTGATTAAAGTAAGTAGACATGAGATAATTAATGATTTTAATGCTTTGAGAGACAAGATGTTGTATTTGATTTCAGAAATGAGTGAAAGACCGAAAAGAAGAACTTTAGGAAGCCAAGCAAGGCAAATCGTTTTTTCAGTTTTTCAGTATTTTACCCGGCAGAAGGTAGAGGAAGAGCCTAAGCCCGACATCAACAGTTTGGTGGCTGAGGCGACCGGTGTTTCCGGTCTATTTCCGCATCGTGAAGGAAGATGAACGATCGACCTCAGAGGGCTCGAGTACGAGTCGGTCACTTTTCACCACACCTACGAGGAAGAACATTCCACATAAGAAGCGAGTCGAGTTCGATTCTTTTACTGACAGTGCCATTCGTTTTAAAGTTCGCAGTTTTATGCTGTTAAAAAAGCAGTGCCCGTCAATTAGGCTTCTCCATAAGGAGTTACTAGAGCAAGGCGTTGTAGGCTGCGGTAAGGAGTACATTCGGCAGCGCCTACATCACCTGGGGTTTAAGTGGAAGAAGTGTCAATCCAATCGTAAAATTCTAATTGAGCGGCCAGAAATTGCAGCCCGTAGGGTCTCCTACCTGAGGGAGATAAAAAAACATCGAGAGGCCAACAAGAATATTGTCTTCCTGGATGAAACGTACGTACAAGAGGCCCACAACGTTACATCCTGTTGGCAGTCGGAGGACGAATTGGGGGCTACTCATAAAATAGGTGAGCTGATGATTCTTCATTTCTTTAGCATGAAAATAGTTTCTCGTGATTTTATATTTCAGGCAAGGGCAATCGACTTATTGTTGTTCATGGAGGTGCCAGCAAGGCTTCGTTAGAGACGGTCTCCTGATTTTCAAATCCTCGAGTACTTCAGGGGACTATCACACGTCCATGAATGCTGAGAATTTCTCGAAATGGCTCAGTACGTGCTTCCTACCCAACGTGCCGGCAGGCAGTGTCATTGTCATGAACAACGCGAGTTATCATTGCCTCGAAAGAAACGAAAAGCCGAATTCCGGCAGCCTTAAGCGCGTGATTGTCGAATAGCTTTCCCAGCATGGCATCGAATTCTGCGAAACATCAACGAAAGCAGAACTTCTCGAACTCATGAGAAGCGTTCCCATCGAGAAATCCTTCGTGGTGGATGACTTGATCCGATCTTTTGGTCACATACCTCTGCGTCTCCCTCCTTATCACCCCGACTTAAATCCGATTGAGTTGGTGTGGGGAGCCATCAAGAACGATCTTGCTCGAAATAGTGTTGGTACATCACTTAGGGAGAAAGAAATTGATTTGTGCAATGATGAAACCGCCCCCCCCCCCTTGGTGGATGAACTGCTCTGGCTTTTCGACGTTGGTCTTTGTCATATAAATAAATTTATAATAAATTTTATGTAATAAAGGTTCTGAAAGAGTGAAATTCAGTAAAAGAGGTTTTTGAAAGAGCAAAACCCACGAAATTTGGAGTTTGAACAAGCAAATTTCACGAAATTACGATTTTAACGAGACAAATCCACCAAAAGATTTGGAAGAGCAAAAATCCGCAAATCTGGCGTTTGTGAGAGTCAAAAATGGCGAATTTTTGGTTTTGAAAGTGCCACATGCCTATGATTAGTTTTGAATCAGACCGTGAGCCAAATTGTTTGGTTTGTCGGTCTAACGATCTAAATTGTGGTGGTGTGAAGTTCCTACTTTTTAGTATAATCGGTGGCGGTGTGTGGGAGTGATTAAGTGGGTGAAAAGGGAAATTGCTGTATTGTTCTCCGAGTAGACTGTGCATTATGAACCCCGCTCTTGGCGCTCGACCTTATCTTACCTGGCAAAAATCGAGTTAGGTAGGAGACCCGGCCCTTGTTTCTTGAAGACGAAATGAATGTTTTTAGCTTGTGGCTACGCTAAAGTTTGCCAAGTGGCAAAGGGACTTATTTTGCTGCCCCCCCCCCCATGAGCAAAACTGTTGGCCCTCGTCTGGTCAGTTTCAACGAAAACATCCAGTCAAGTAAAAAATGCAAACATGTATTCAGAAAGAAAACAGTCATACATGGATACCACACAGGCAAGTAGATAACTTTTTAGAACGGCAAATAAACATATAGGGCCCTCCACACACAGTTTGTCTTGTTTTCGACGCTAACTCGAAAGGGGCTTCTGTAAATTGCATTCGTGTTCGACATTGAAACGCTTCGAGTTCGAGTCAAAGACAAGACAACCCGTGTGTGGGGGTCTTAATAAGACTTTTACTTGAGAATTCCGTGAAATCCCGATAGTTTCACCAAAAAAACAACAGATAACTATGTAAAAGTAGAGATTTGTGGCTATTTTCCGTCGCTCGGACCAGGAACGTTTCAATTTAACGAAGCAGGCTTCAACAGATTTGTCGAGCAATCGGGTTGTAGTTTTCCTGGTTAAAGACGCGTTTTGAGAAGGTTTGTCTCGACAAAGGACGTTCTTCCGGTACTAAAACCAAAAATAGGAATCATACCAAGGATAACGATGCGTAGATTGTAAAATAAATAGGAAAATAATTATCATGTTGGCTTACTCACTTCGGCAACTCAGCCTCATAGCTTCGGAAGGAATTGTACAAACAATGAATTCCACGGTACGTTTAAATATCAACCCTTCCGCCGAAAGACCGAAGGAAAAGTGAAACATTTTAGTATTTGAGCACGAAAAATAAGGATTCTTGACAAAATTTAACAAATCAAAACATCTACCAGTTGTAGTCAGAAAGATCAGTGAACCGCGATCCCCGAGTGATAAGAAGTTTCAAAACTTTAGGAGGTAAACGGCTGTACAATGGAAGGGGTAAGGGGAAGCTCTCAATTGAAATTACCTAAAACTTGAAAAATCGCGTATTTATTAACTGTTGGATTATTTTACGAACGGATCAGGATTTATGCTCTATTTTAGGCATGAATAAACCTTCAAAAATAGATTTTTGAGTAAGTTCTGATACATGAAACTTCCTCATTAATTAACCACTATAATGCTTCGAAGGATTTCGAAACTGAATGTTTTTTCCCTTCAAAAGTGTGTTTCCTCTAGTCCCGCAGTTGTATCTAAAAGGGTTAGCAGTAAATTCAAAAAACTCACAAATTGGGTATCTGCAAATATTATTGTTTCTATTAGAAATCGAGATAAAATTAGGGAAAAAACAGTTCAAAGAATCAAAGAACCTTATCATTTGGATTTAAAAAAGTACTGCCTAACATTCGCATCTCTATTTCTTAGAACTTATTAAGGGCCGCTTTACCAATTGTCGATTAAGAAATTTAAAGAACTGATTTTAAAAAAGGATGAGAAATTCCTCTGGTTTTAATATTTGCAAAACTTCTAATAAAATAATAAAGAAATCGATCGAGCATATATTGTTAAACCGTTGAATTATATTTATAACTTAGCACTCACTACCCAAATAGCCATGAGACAGCCGTGGTCTGTTCATGGCTTGGTCAACGACAAACATGCTAAGGTCGGCAACCACCAGACTTTGGTCAAGGACAACCACGCTGGCCGGGATAGTTCCCCAATATCCCGTCATTTTTAATGCGTGCAAAAACTTCCACAATTCGTACGAGTCAAAACCCCAAACTTTATAACTCATCAGCATTGGTTCGATCCGGTCCGGACAGAACCGATCATATTCCGGACTTTAGTGATTCGTGGAGGTTGGCTGTATACTTCATGTCACTATGCAATTCGAAGCAGGTGCTTCGATTCATTTCGGTCGCGTCCAGTCAAAATGGCTGTGGTTTGTGACCGTTCGGTCATTTGACCGGTTACCGAACCTTTGATGTTCCTTCAGCAGTGAATTCCACCTCTCAAGGCTATTTGGGAGACGACTTTTAAGGATTCGTTAGAATTTTTCCAAAAGTTAAGCTGTACATCGATCAAGAGCCGGTGTTTACGTTGCCTTGGTTTACTTTTTGCGAAAGTAAAAAAACTAGGTGAAAGAGAGGAAAAATAGTTGGATTGTGATTATATAAATTAACCGAACGAAATTCAACGAGACAGACACAGAAAGCATGCCCCTCACCTACTTTTTGTCAACACACGAATTTTTAAAAATGGCGGATCATAGGAATGTGAGGGAGTAAAACGCCCGATAACCTCCACTTTTTTTGACGTCAAAAAATTCACTAAAATCGTACGAGTCCGAAATGGTGCCACACTTTCATGTTCAGTCATTTCCGACGAGTCCGGTCAGGTCAACTTCGGTCAAGTCCGGTCACGAAACCATCATTTGCACTATTTCTCAAGTCTCGTGAACCCTCGAGGTCAATTTACCACGTTTCGTGTCTGTACCATTCAAAGTGACCGCTTCGGTCAACTCCGGTCACGGCTGGTCAATTGGCGGTAATTCTTAAGTGGAATCTGCCTGGTGGGCCCCTTCAATACGGAGTGCAAGATGAACGGCTCGAATTGGACCATTGACTGTTGAGCAACATGAATTTGTTTGAGCTTGACCACTCCGATCTTTAAACGGTCGTTTGACCGCTGACCGAACTCTCGATGGACGATTTGGTTATGAATTTCATGCGCAGGGGCAACTATTTACCAGATTTTCCAGGTTTGGTTGCAATTTTGGAAAAACTCGCACTGATTCTGGATCGAGAGCAGGCTAGAGCTTCCGGAACTTCGGTCGAAATTTTTCTGAGCTGTGGTTTAGGAGTGGGGAAGCGAAAAAATGCAGATTTTGGCTCGAAAAAATTACACGATGCAGATTTCTCTATGTTGGACTCATTAAGCTACCCCCTCGCCTATACTATATCAACGGCCGAGTTTTTAAAAATGGCGGATTATAGGCATAAGAAAGGGTGAAACGCCCGATAACCTCCACTTTTTTCGACGTCAAAAAATTCATAAAAATGATACGAGTCCGAAATGGTGCCACACTGTTATGTTCAGTCGTTTCGGACCGGTCTGGTCCGGTCGGACCACACTTCGTGTCTGTACCATTCATAGTGACCGCTTCGGTCAACCCCGGTCACTGCTGGTCAATTGGCGGTAATTCTTGAGTGAAATCTGCCTGGCGGGCCCCTTCAATACAGACAGCAAGTTGAACGGCTCAAATCGGACCACCGACTGTTGAGCAAGATGAATTTGTTTGAGCTTGACCACTCCGATCTTCAAACGGTCGTTTGAGCGTTGACCGAACTCGTGACTTCGTGAGCGGTCAGGTCAGGTCAGCTTCGGTCAATTCAAGTCACGAAACCTCATTTTTCACTATTCATCAAGTCTTGTAATCCCTGGAGGTCAGATTGCTACTTTTCGCTACCTTACCGTTCGAAGTTACAGCCTTGGTCAGTTCCGGTCACGGCACTGATGTGTGTGAATAGAACTTAATTCAGCAAAAAATATCTGAAATTTCCTGCCTCAATCAACCAAGGCAACCCCCTCCTCCACCCATAAGGTATTCTATCGCGCCATGATACCCAATTCCGCCCTTCTGAATGAACACTATTTTTTTGTTGCGCTAAATCATACACAATAATCTTATGAGTTCAAAATGGAGCCACACTTTAATATTTTTCCTAGTCGAAGCAGTCCGGTCAGCTTCGGTCACCAAGTGTTCAGTATCGCTAGTTCTCCACTCTAGTGATTCCTAGAGTACAGCCGGTCACCTTCCCTGACAGTCCTAATGGTCACGTGGAGGTCGGTGCTTCGGTCCAGCACGGTTACGGCCCTCGGTCAATTTGCGGTTACTTGGTACTCCTTTCACCCCAGTGGAGCCCATCGTGAGACATGAATCGAATAATAAATCAAGTTTGCTCAGGGAGCACAAGTATGTTTGTTCTCAACAAATATGCTTTTGGGACCTAACACTTCAAACGGTCATTTGACCGATGACTGGGCTCTTCATTGCTGATTAGGCAACAAATCCCACTTGTTCAGGCTACTAAGAAGTTTTTTTTTTTTTTTAGATTAGTTACAATTTTTTCAAACATCTCGCTTTAAACGGGTCTTCTCCAATGAAACGGGCTAATTCAGTGTTGCCAACATTGTTTTTCTCGAGAATGACTCTTAGCTGCTCGCTGCAAGTACCTCTCTGAGCGTTTTGTATAATGAAAATTCAATTCCTATTAGGGGCTCCCTCATAGGTGCTCCGAGCCCCGAATAGCGCGTGGTTATCCTTTTAAGTCCTCTCTATTAGGTGCTCAA
The DNA here is from genome assembly GCA_038030265.1 of Corythucha ciliata. Classification (NCBI taxonomy): domain Eukaryota; kingdom Metazoa; phylum Arthropoda; class Insecta; order Hemiptera; family Tingidae; genus Corythucha; species Corythucha ciliata. Next base: position 42,054,667 of record CM075941.1, read on the forward strand.
AAATGAGGCGCAATGAGTCTTTTTATGCTTGAAAGAGCACCTATGAGTCTTTAAACATACCTATAAATATATAAAGAAATATATAGATTTACCTAAGAACACTCATAGGGGCTCATTTGGGGAGCCCCTAAGAGCGTGAGCCGCTATGAGCTCATTAGTTCTCGTGCGGTAATATATATTTGGCTCTTGCCGGCTCACATGGTTGCCAACTTCGGAAACGGATGGGATGGCCAGGGCGTGTCACGAAAAGTGTGAGATTTCGACTATCCCCCCCCCCCCCACCATAAAAGAACAAGGTATCAGGAACCCCGGTCAGCCTTTGGTGTACCCGTCCCACCAAACAAGTACCTATTGCTTGCGAACGTTATTCTGCGTAGCGTTGCCATAATGACTCATAGCAGCTCCTTAGGCCTTAAATTATAGGGAATTCATTTACTTTTCGTACTAGGACGGGAAATATTTTCTGGACTAAGTACAGAAAATTTCTCGAATGTCACTATGCGGTAATGGTCAATTTCCCAGACATTTTTGGGTACAGAAAATGACTATTTTCGGAGCATATCGCGTGAATAGTATATTACATTACGAGTCTAGGAAGGGGGTTATTACCTGCGAGATTTTTATTTGGCGGGCGAGGCGGAGGCCGAGCCCGCTAAAAAAACGAGGAATGTCCCTGTGCGGTAATGGTCAACTTCCCGGACTTTTTTGGGTATAAAAAATGACTACTTTCGAAGCATGTCGCGTGGAAAAATACTTTAGCTCCTAGGCATGAAAAGAGACACTTTTGGGACTCATTCGCGGCCGTAAAAATCGGTTTTAGTATCACGGAGGATACAGAAAAACATTATTAGTCAAAAACCTATCATGAATCAGGCTTCAGGAAGATGAAAACCCAGAAGGAAATTGTTTTACGTTCACGAGGTGGCGCGCAGGCTCTCCTGTCAAAACCGAACAAAGCCCATAACTACATCAGCAACAACAGCAGTACAGAAAATGACTATTTTCGGAGCATATCGCGTGAATAGTATATTACATTACGAGTCTAGGAAGGGGGTTATTACCTGCGAGTTTTTTATTTGGCGGGCGAGGCGGAGGCCGAAAAACGAGGAATGTCCCTGTGCGGTAATGGTCAACTTCCCGGACTTTTTTGGGTATAAAAAATGACTACTTTCGAAGCATGTCGCGTGAAAAAATACTTTAGCTCCTAGGCATGAAAAGAGACACTTTTGGGACTCATTCGCGGCCGTAAAAGTCGGTTTTAAAAATATTATTAGTCAAAAACCTATCATGAATCAGGCTTCAGGAAGATGAAAACCCAGGAGGAAATTGTTTTACGTTCACGAGGTGGCGCGCAGGCTCTCCTGTCAAAACCGAACAAAGCCCATAACTAGAATACTTGGTCTTGCGTTTCATCACAAAAGAAAGTATGCACTGAGACAGTTAAAAGCCTTAGTTCCGAATTCGGGTGTAAAATTCGTACGTTAACGGCGTTTATTATTGCATAATCAAATGCTTTTATAGGATATTTCTGGCTTCTTTTAGTGTTCACGTAGGGTTTTTTGGTGCATATTTTAGGGGTTTTAGAGCATATTTTAGGGGTTTTTAGTGCATTTATATGGCATATTTAAGGGGTTTTTACTGCATACAAATCCGGGCTCTAAAGGTCATTCTTGGTCAGACCTTGGTCTGACTTGTCTTCCCACCCCTTTTTATTGTACTGCATACGAATGAAATACTTCCCACGTACACCCCTCCCTTACCTTCACAACGCAATTAATATAATTAATTTTCGTGAGACGAAACGACTGGTGCGCATAACATAATATCACAAGAAGGAGGGATGGTTACTTGGATAGCACAAGTTAACGATGCTTCAATTAAATTTAAAGCATTAATTGCGTGAATTGTTCAAACCCATTTCGGTCGCTACATCGCCACTCTAAGATGTGAAATTGACGATCCCGCCTCTAGTCGCCCCCAACTGCTTTCATAAATAATGTTCCATGAGAATTTTTGTCTGGATGTAGGAGGTTGAGTGTTTTTGGTTTTTTTTCATTATGGTAAGAATTCCCTGATGAGAACAAAAATAATGCTGCTGTCGGAACAAAACGTTCGTTTTAAATACGTGTTTGCCTTACTCACGTATTGGCCTCTGAAAGCAAAGTGCCTGACATCTGGTGTTATCAATGTAAAGCATTGATGGGGAGGTTCATGATAATTTTATATCAGGAATCGCTGAGAAACATTAAAGTTTTTTAGCGCATTTTATTGAATTTGTGTTCAACAACCCGCTGGAATATACAGTATTGGCCGCTTAAAATGTAAGTATTTTAGATTCAATAAGCGTTTCATTGAACCTGAGGGTGCCGTACCAGGAATAATTGCGTTCTGAGAGAGTACAATATTAGTCTATCAACACGCCAAATGGTGAATCTTAAGCCCTGTACACACGGAGACTTTTCTGTCCTGTCACGAAATTTTTAAGATTTTTAGGAATGTTCGTTTGTCGTGATGTCAAAAAGTATAAAAACCATATGTTTCTACGAAAAAACCAAGAAAAAACGGAGAAATTCTGGAAAAATCTCTCCTTTCTCCCTACCACGCGGAAACACAGCTTAGAAATACCGCGTCTACATTAGCCCTGTGAACAAAGGACAGGACATAAAAATTAAAAAAAAAAAAAAAAGTCGTCCACTGGAAGCGTTTTCGAGAGGCGCTAAAATAACGCGCTACAACGAGCGTACATTCAAAAGCCTTGAATTGAATGTGACAAACAGGAAAAAGAGCCCGGGAAGCATTATTTTTCATAAATCGTCAAAAGAAACCCGAATCGAGAGTTTAAAACAATGTTTGAAGAAAGTATAGGTATTGTTGAACTCACAATCTATTGAAACCAAGGAGCCTCGCTCCTCGCATTACTCAGCGGATCCTCAGACTGAGATTGTTGAAGATTTCTTTGAATCACAGTATTCGTACCATTTATCATAGGAATCTTGGAGTGCATGAAGGAGAGATTTAGTCTTCGAGTCACGAGTTCGAACTCCTCGTGCTCATTCCGCATAACATAATAAAATTCGACTTGACGGAACTGGAACATCAGCTTCTTTGCGTGTAGCAGTGGCGGATCTAGGATTTTAACTTGGGAGGGGTTCTACCATGAATCTCTCTCTTTTTTCCTGAGTTTCAGCCGCAAGCATGCCTATATAGACCAAGAGCCAGCGACGTAAAAAGTGCAACCATTTGCATACTTTTCTAACCCAGCGCATAAAATCGAGAATAATTTCCCAATAGTGGGAAAAATTGTCTGCCTCCATTTGGACGAGACGAAACCCCGGGCAGACGGCATCAAAGATTCACTTCTGGGGAGAAGTAACACAAATTCAGATCATACGGCAAACACGTTCTCTTCACGTGATTACGCATTGAAAATTACAGGCAGAGTTGGGTAAAAACTAAGTTTCAACTAAAAACTAAAACTAAAACTACTTTAGTTTAGTTTCATTGATTTCTCAAACTAAACTAATAGTTTTAGTTCGACCTCGAAACTCAAGGCCAGAACTAATTTAGTTCTTAGTTGGATTGTACAAACTAAAACTAAATTAGTTCCGGAATTAGTTTTCAGTCGCAACTAAAACTATTAGTTTAGTTTTTAGTTAAACTAAAAACTAATTTTGCTTCCGAGTCTACCTAAGGTAGCGGAAGCATTGTTTTCACTTTTCAAGGATGAAAAAAAAAAGTCCTCCAAAATCAAAATTTCCACTCGAGTTTTACGTTTTAGACCTTCCTGAACAATTTTGGTTCCGTGTCTGTCTGTCTGTCATAGCTTGCAACGGGCAAAACTATACGAAGTTACAGTCCGATTTTGATGAAATTTTCAGGGATTGTGCGGGTTGGCGTGCAGATGGTCCCCTATGAGTTTCAGCACCCCCGGATTGATAGTATCCTCTGCGCATGCGGAAACGTGAAATCCTTGCAACAGCCATAACGTCAACAATATACATCCGAATTTGATGAAATTTTCAGGGATTGTGCGGGTTGGCGTGCAGAGGGTCCCCTATCAATTTCGTCGAAATCGTACAAGGGGGAGGGGGTGAAAATAGGGGTTGAATTCTCAAACAAATCAGTGGTGCGTCACGCCGCTTTTTTGTTTTAGAAAACAGTAAAATATGTTAACAAAAAAAGCGAGGAAGCACTGTGCTATAATCATTAGCAGACGTTTTTTTCAACGTACCCATACTTTGAACCCACTTCGATTTTGAATAAACCTTTGTTCACACGTTGCTTCAGTCAGTTGAAGTGCTTCATATAAAATAAAAAGAGAAATAAAAAGAATGTGTTGACTCGACATTAAGATTAGCTTTTCTAAAAAATGAAAAGGGAGAGGGAAGGAAAGGAAAGAAAAGTAAAGGAAAAGCGCAAAGGTCTTGGTAAAACTTGTTTTATAAATTTCTTTATTACCGTCGACTTTATTATCGTCTTCCACAGCAGTATGTATTTCGCGTTGGTGCAGTGGTGTGAAGATTGGTGACCCTCAAGATTCTATGGTTATGGATATGGACACGTCATATTCCGATCTATCTCTGTATCGTAGGACGCTTGAAATTGATTTGGCGAGTGAAGAGAATGTTGAACCACAAAATGACGAAGAGGATAGTTCACAGTCGCAGCTAAGGACATCAAGCCAGGCCTCAGGGACCAGGAAGCGCCCATCATTAACCATTTTTGATGGTAGGTTTTTTGAAATCGACAAAAAGCAAAGCAATGGAGATTTAGTGGTAGCTCATTGCAAAAAATGTGAGCCAGTCTTTCTGGTGAAAGGTCACAGATTCTCTTCATCAAATTTCATTTTGCATCTGAGAAAGAAACACGGTCCTGAAGCGTACGAAGAATACAAAAACTACTTGGCCGAAGTGAAAAATGGTACTGATGATAAACCATCGGAAAACAGCAGAGGGAAGAAGATTAGGCAGTCTGAGAAACCTGTAAAAATTAGTCAAGCAGAATTCGACGCTAAAATTGCACGATTTATCGTTCATTCCATGGTGCCTTTTCGCGTTGTTGAGAATGAGTCCTTCATTGATCTGTTGAAGTCAATAGGGATTGACAATCTTGGGCTCAAAGTTCCGTCTCGAAAAACTATCACGGGGAAAGTTGAACAGTTATTCGAGAATAATAATGACAACTTACGTAAAGCGTTATATGATGTGGACTTCGTTTGTACCACAGCGGATGTATGGTCTGGCCGGAAAAGGAGTTTTCTAGGTGTGACTGTCCACTGGTTAACTGCAAATTATGAGAGGAAATCAGCCGCTCTGGCGTGTAGAAGGTTCAAAAACAGTCACACGTATGAACGAATCGCATTGCTCCTTCAAGAGATTCACTCGGAATTTGGTCTCACCCCCCGAAAAATAACAGCCACTGTCACGGACAACGCTTCAAACTTCATCAAGGCGTTCAAGACATTCGGAGTTGAGGCCAAAGTCATAACGCAACCTGATGATAAAGAAACGATCCCTCACGACTTCGAACCTGAATCTCGGGATCTGATTGATTCGATGGGGCCAGTCAGCGAGTCAGACTCCGAACCCGAAGACACAGACAGCGACGGCAATAATCCTGCAGGCCCTGCACCAGCACCCAGTAAAAAATTTTCAACGCGAAAATTTTACGAAGAAGTTGATGTGTATCTTCCCAATCACCAGCGCTGTTCTTCGCACCTTTTGCATCTGTGCGCTTCGAGTGATGTGGCTAAAGGCTATAAGAAGCACAAATCGTTGGAAGAAATACACAAACAAGTCCTTGAAAAATGTAATAATCTTTGGAATTTCGCCAGTAGACCCAAATCAGCCGAAATTCTACAAGAAGTACTAGGACACACTCTTTCACGGCCAGGAACCACTAGATGGAACTCCTTATATGATTCATTGAAGCAAATTCTGGAAATTTCCGATAAATGCCCACAGCTGTACCGTCTGCTAAAAGCAAAACACAAGTTGAATGAAAAAGACTTCGCATACATATCCGAATACGTCACGTGTAGTGAACCTGTAGCCCTCCTACTGGACGTACCCCAAGGCGAGGACAAAATGTTCTTCGGTGCTCTACTACCACTTTTATTAGCTCTTCGGAACAAACTTAAGAGGATGCTTAGTGAAGGAAAGCAACCAAAGCATCCCTTTTGGCAGTATTGCTCACCACTGATACAGATTTACATCACGAGCGTGGAAACAAGGTTTGGTGACTATTTTGATTTCAACTCATCAGCGGCACAGGTAGCGGCAATAGCTACTTTCGCTAATCCCCTCTTCAAAAAAAAGTGGCTTAGTAGCGTCGAATCGGAACACCACGTAAAATTGCTCCTCTTCTTCAAATCGGCGGTTATGGAGGAGATTCATCGGTCGACTGTTGCTCCAGCTCCGTCCCAACAGGAGAAAAGACTTGTCACCCCCAAGTACATGGACTACTTGGATTTTCAAGACAATGATGAATTACTTTCAGTGGCGGAAAACACAGAAGCTCAAGCAGATACGCAGATTTGCAAATACTTTGTTGACCCGTCGAGGGAGTATGACAGTCTCGAAAAGTATCCTGCAATCAAACGAGTTTTCTTCAGGAGCAACACCGCTCTCCCATCTTCTGCCCCAGTGGAACGACTTTTCTCTTTTGCTACGATGACAAACTCAGCTAAAGCCAACCAGGATTGTGCCTTCTTCCCGCCCTGGCTTGATGCCTTGGATGGCACATGACCAGGATAAAGCCTGACATGACGGCCGGGAAGTGACCCGACACGTGCAAGTCCTGGTTATCTCCACCCCACTCCCCGTCAGCCGTGCCAGTTGGTCAAAACTGACACGTTACCGGTGTGGACCGCTTGGCGGTGGGGAGTTTACAGGTGTAATGTGGGATGGAGAGTGATACCCGTGATGTTCGGATGGTGGAAGCACCGGGCCCTGGAGCGCTGTGGTTTCGCAGACCGGAAGGTTCGTCGTTCATTGGGAGCCGGTACTCTGGGTATCCGACCTTTGTGCTAGTGTGAGGCCGAGCGTGTCAGGGGATGCATAATGGGGACCAGTGCCGCGGCGGTGGATCCATGCATTGGCGAAGGCCAAGAAGCGGGTTGCGGAGGTTTTCGAGGCGACGAGCTGGCTGGGAACTGATGGTATTCGCCATTTGGTGCGGAGGTCGCTGAGGATCGGGCACTCGAAAACCACTGCTGGCTGTCTCGGCGGCGGTGGAAGTAGAGCTTTCCGTTAAATGTTCCATGACCCGATAGCAGTTGGACAGCGGGATAACTGAGAAAGCTCCACTTCCACCTGAGGCGTTCCGCGATGTTGGGGACGATGGCGTGCGTGTGGCGCCCTGTTGGCGCAGTATCCCATTCAAGTTGCCACTGGGATATCGCTGCATCGCGGCACGCTGAGGCAAAGGCACTGTGGTCCAAGTCCAGAGGGATGGGGGCCAGCCATGGTGGTAAAGGCTGGTCGATTCCCAGTAAGCGCGCGCGTGTTGCCGCCCGAATGTCTAACTCCAAGTCCAGGGGTAGCACCCCAGCGAGGACGTGCAGGGAGAGATGCGCGGTGGTGGAGTATGCGCGGAGAGTCGCCAGTAGAAACCTCCTCTGGATGGTCCTCGCTGTTCGACGGTCGGCGGGGCGAGCGTGTGGCCACCAGACGGCGCACGCGTATGAGACTTTTGGCAGGAATACTGCCTTATAATACCGGAGGCGCTTCTGGAAGGTTGGCCCCCATCCCTTGCCCGAAATTCCACGTAGGAAGTCACAGCTTGCCTGGATCTTTCTCGCCAGGAACGCCAGGTGCTGCGTTGGTAGGCCCGATCTCATGATGGTAACCCCCAGGTACCGCATAGGGTGGACGAGCGGCATGATGTGTCCATGCGATGTTCTCAGGTGCCGTTGGGTCGGGAACAGTTGCGTTCCGCGAAGGATCGTCAGCGTGGATTTGCCGTAATTTACCTGGAGTCGACAGGTCTGGCAGTAGGTCGCGACGATGGAGTCCACGCGGCGGAACTCTTGGCGGAACGTGTGGTGATCCCTAGCCGAGATGATGATGGCCAAATCGTCCACAAAGGCGGTAGCCGCCAGGCCCTTGGTCTCCAGCTCGCGCAGGAGTGTTGCAAATCCAAGGGCCCAGAGGAGGCACGATGGTTCTGTGCCCTGGGGGCACCCGCTCGAAAGGCTTATGCTCGATGTAGTGCCAGCGTAGTTCAATTGGGCGGTGCGATCGCTGAGGTAGCTGCGGAGGAGCCCGTATATGTTGCGCGGTACGCCAGCGTTCTTGATCTCCAGGAGGAGCGCTGGCCACCAGACGGCATTGAACGCACCGACGATGTCGTAGCAGGCTACCCCAGCAATGCGTTCGGTTGATGCTGCGAGTTGTTCTTGCAGGTTGAGAATGGCGTGTTCCGTCGATCGTCCTGGGATGCCGCCGAATTGCCATCGATGGCAATCGGCATAAATTTCGGGCGCGAGACGGTTGACAATAAGCCTTTCGAGCACTTTTCCCTCCATGGAAACTAGGGAGATCGGCCTATAGCTACCAGGGTCACTTTGGTCCCTGTCCGGATCCTTGAGGAGCAGCGTCACGTTTCCCTCCTTCCAGCGCGATGGGAAGTGGTGATCCCGGAGGCATTCATTGATTGTAGATGGCCGTGAGGAGGTCGATGGCTGGTGTCGGGATGTGCCGAAGTAAGCGGCCTGTCGTTCGTGATGGTCCGGGGGCCTTGTTGAGCGGAGCTCGAGACAGAACGGCCGCTACCTCCTCAGAGGACCAGGGCAGGGCATCCGGTGTTGTGGGAAGGGCGGCGGCGTTTTCCCTGGTTTGACGGTCGTCTTCCGTGTCCCTGCTGGGGTCGTCCGCGGGGAAGAGGGCCGTGAGGAGCGCATGGAGCGTGGAGGCCACATCCTGGGAGCCCTGGATAGCGGCGAGGAGGGGCTTGGGGCCATATTTGCCGCGGTGGATGGTGTAGGGCAGGCTCCACGGGTTTGCCGATAACTCGTCGGTGACGAGGCTTCTCCACGAGCGTCGTTTCTCCCTGCGGATGAGCCTCTTGAACGCACGGCGTTGGTCCGCGTACTCCGCATGTGCATTCTGGCGTTCTTCCCCGTGCCTTGGCGCAATGCGCCGTCGCAGTCTGCGCGTGGCTGTACGCTGTGCCCCAAGTTCTGGTGTCCACCACGGTGCTGATTGAGGCGAGGCCGGAGTACTTTGCGGAATGTAGCGGTGGGCTGCTCGGTGGATAATCGCCGTGAAATCCCTTATCTGGGTGTCTATGTTGTCATTGGCCGGGGCGTCGGCGAGCTCGAAGATGGCCGTTACCTCCCGGGCAACGCACTCCTCGTATGCACGCCAGTTGGCTCCTGTGTAATCGTATCTTCTCGCTGGTCCTGAGCCGTGGGCCACCCGAGCCGGCCGGTTGGTGTGGACAGTGAGTCTGAGGAGTGCATGGTCCGAGGAGGCAATAGCATCTGAGATGGACCACTCGACGGAGGTGCGTATCGTCGTAATTGACAGATCAATCTGGCTGTTCCCATGTGGGCCGGTGAAAGTGTGGCCGAGTGTCGGGTCGTTGTGGACTGCTGCCCCATATGTATGCAGGAGGGTAAGAAGACGTTGCCCGCGGGTGTTGGTGTGGGCCGATCCCCACTCCGTTGCCCATGCATTAAAGTCGCCGAGGAGGGCGACTCGAGGGAATGTACGTAGTATCTCCTCGAGTTGGGCTAGGATGTCGGATTCGTACGTTTGTGGCGGCGGAATGTAAATTGATGCAACCGTGATGTCACCAACAACGGCCGTCGTCACGTGTACCGACGAATATTGAGGGAGGAAGAGCGCGGCGATGTTTGGAGACGTGACGACTAGGGCCGTTTGTTGGTCGGCGCTGAAGGTTGGAGGAGAAATCCGACATCGCGAGCCCAACGAGGGCGCCGTCGCCAGAGAATGGTGTCGGGGGACCTCCTGCAGTGCGACAATGTCGAGGTGGAGATCGGGGATGGAGCAACGGAGTTCCTCCCAGGCTGCGCGTTGTTTAGCCAGATTGATCTGTCCTAGTCGAAGTGTGGCCGGTGGATTATTCATCGACGGTGTGGGGGGTTCGATCCATGACCTCCGACCATGGTTTCTGTTGGTTATGAGGGTCGGGGAGACAATCGTTGCAGAGGGCTGGATCTCTATCTGCTCGGTGTTCGCGAGTTGTGAAAGTGGGGGCGATCTGTCGGACCTTGTCGGGGGCCTATCGGACAAAAACTTTGAAATGCGCGTCATTCTAAAAGCAAATTTGCTGAAGTAAACAATCGTGGCACTTTCGTTTTCGTCTCCATATAATTTTTTTCCCCTCATATTAATTAACATTTCTTCTGAAATGGTTCAAGTTCAATATATTTTCGTTTTCCAATATTCGTGGCAATTTTTTCTTTCCTTTTTTTTTTCATTTTTCATGAGTTACCTACGTTTATTTGTATTAGTTCTATTTCTATATCATTGTTATGTTTTTTCTCATTATTTTGTCTGTTCACACTTCTAGGAAACAGACAAATTCCAGTAATTTTTTTTACTACTCTTTCATCTCATCTCCTCTCTCAACCCATTAATCGATACCTACTTGTGGTTTACCCAACTCGAAAATTGGCAGAAAACAAAAACGTCTGCTAATGATTATAGCACAGTGCTTCCTCGCTTTTTTTGTTAACATATTTTACTGCATTTTCTAAAACAAAAAAGCGGCGTGACGCACCGCTTATTTGTTTGAGAATTCAACCCCTATTTTCACCCCCTCCCCCTTGTACGATTTCGACGAAATTGATAGGGGACCCTCTGCACGCCAACCCGCACAATCCCTGAAAATTTCATCAAATTCGGATGTATATTGTTGACGTTATGGCTGTTGCAAGGATTTCACGTTTCCGCATGCGCAGAGGATACTATCAATCTGGGGGTGCTGAAACTCATAGGGGACCATCTGCACGCCAACCCGCACAATCCCTGAAAATTTCATCAAAATCGGACTGTAACTTCGTATAGTTTTGCCCGTTGCAAGCTATGACAGACAGACAGACACGGAACCAAAATTGTTCAGGAAGGTCTAAAACGTAAAACTCGAGTGGAAATTTTGATTTTGGAGGACTTTTTTTTTTCATCCTTGAAAAGTGAAAACAATGCTTCCGCTACCTTAGGTAGACTCGGAAGCAATATGATCTACGCATATTGAAACGGAAAGTGGCAAAGCATAAGCGAAATCAATTTTTTCCCCCGAACTGATTACCTGTGTAACATACCTATGTGTGTTATTCTCCGACTCCCCCACACAAGCCCATAATAATTTACAAATTTATTAGTTTTTAGTTGAACTAAAAACTAAACTAATAGTTTTAGTTGAAGTGTGAAACTAATTTCGAAACTAATTTAGTTTTAGTTTTACCTGTTCAACTAATAACTAATTTAGTTTCAAAATTAGTTTTTGCATTCCAACTACAACTAATTTAGTTCCAAAATCAGTTCCGTTTAGTTCAACTAAATTAGTTCTTAGTTTCGGATTTAGTTCAACTGATTTTTTAGTTAACTAGTCCCAACTCTGATTACAGGGAAATGCATATTACATTTAATGCTATCACGTTCTATGGAGTCGAGCCAATGGCAAAGTCGTGAAAGCTTAAAACCCTCTAATTTGAAGTATCGGTTTTCGGTGCCAGGGTACTGTTTTCTGGGGGAAAATAGGATGAGAAATCTGAAAAAAATATTTTAAAAAATCTATGAAGAACAGTTTTTATGCTATCGTAGAAAAGCAGTGTCACTTCAGGTAAGAACACACCCCAAAAAATGTTTTAGGCTGCAGTGTGTGTAAAATTATGGTTACTTTGACCACGAAATATGAAAATTCATAATACGCATCTTCCATGCGCCGTAAATCAAAGTACAGCCGATGGGATCTTTCAAAATGCATCGAATAAAAAAAAAGGATTCGATACTAGAATTTTTCGTCCCTCTTCTTCAAATAGGCCCCGTATACCCTGACACCGACAAGCAGTACTTCAAATCAAAGGGGTTTTCGACTTTTCCTTTGCCACGCAGCCGCAGGACCCGTGAGGATGAAACGTAATATTCATTTCCCAATATTTTCCAATGCGTTTTCACGAGAATAAAACGTCTTTGCCGTCTGGCCGGAATTTTTGTTACTTCTCCCCACAAGTGAATCTTTGATGCCGTCTGCCACCGGTTTCGTCACGTCCAAATGAAGGCAGACAATTTTTCCCACTATTGGGGAACTATTCTCGATTTTATGCGCTGGGTAAAAAAAGAATGCAAATGGTTGCACTTTTTACGTCGCTGGCTCTTGGTCTAATACATGAACCAATAATTGACTTTTTCTCAAATTTAACCATGAATTAGCGGTTTTTCCCAATTTTCCCGCGATCAAAGTGCTTTTTCTCAATTTTAGCCGCGAATGTTTTTCTTCATTTCAAACGCGAATCACCATTTTAGCCGTGAATTAGTGGATTTTCTCAAATTGATCCGCGATTTATCGTTTTTCTCCGTTTCAGCGGTGAATGAGCGCTTCTTGCCCACTTTAGCCGCGAATTCACTGAATCTTTAACAGCGAATGAGCTCTTCCTGTACATTTTAGACGGCAATTAGCTGTTCGTCTGTTTAGCCACGAGTTAACGTTTTATTCCTTTAATTTTAGCGTTTTTCTTCACTTCTTAGTCGTGCGAATCAGCGCTCATCACCATTTTAGCCGCAAGTTATCTCGTTTCCTCAGTTCTAGCAGAGAATTAGCGTTTTGTTTTCTTCGTTTTAGCTGAGCATTATTTCCGAATTTTAACCGTGAATTATTCCTTAATTTCACGCCTGAATCACCGCTTTCACTCAATTTCAGTTTCGAACTGGAGGATTTTCACAAAATCCTTGAATTTGCGTTATCTCCATTTCAGCTCCGCGAATGGGCGCCTTTTGTTATATCGGCCGTGAATCAACGAAATTTCCCAATTTTAGCCGGGAATGAGCGTTTGTATCAGTTTTAGCCGTGAACAAGCAGAATCACCAAATGTGAAATTTAGCTTCACATTAGGGCTTGCTTGTGCCGAGAAATAGCGTATTTCTCCATTTCAGCTGCTGATAAGCGCTTTGAACCATTTTAGCCGTGAATTAGTGGATTTTCTCAAATTGATCCGCGATTTATCGTTTTTCTCCGTTTCAGCGGTGAATGAGCGCTTCTTGCCCACTTTAGCCGCGAATTCACTGAATCTTTAACAGCGAATGAGCTCTTCCTGTACATTTTAGACGGCAATTAGCTGTTCGTCTGTTTAGCCACGAGTTAACGTTTTATTCCTTTAATTTTAGCGTTTTTCTTCACTTCTTAGTCGTGCGAATCAGCGCTCATCACCATTTTAGCCGCAAGTTATCTCGTTTCCTCAGTTCTAGCAGAGAATTAGCGTTTTGTTTTCTTCGTTTTAGCTGAGCATTATTTCCGAATTTTAACCGTGAATTATTCCTTAATTTCACGCCTGAATCACCGCTTTCACTCAATTTCAGTTTCGAACTGGAGGATTTTCACAAAATCCTTGAATTTGCGTTTATCTCCATTTCAGCTCCGCGAATGGGCGCCTTTTGTTATATCGGCCGTGAATCAACGAAATTTCCCAATTTTAGCCGGGAATGAGCGTTTGTATCAGTTTTAGCCGTGAACAAGCAGAATCACCAAATGTGAAATTTAGCTTCACATTAGGGCTTGCTTGTGCCGAGAAATAGCGTATTTCTCCATTTCAGCTGCTGATAAGCGCTTTCTGCCAAAGTTAGCCACGAATTAAATATTTAATTATCTTTGTTTTTAGTTGCAAATCAGCATGTTACATCAATTTTGGACGGGAATAAGCGGTTTGTCTCAGTTTTAGCCGTGAAAAAGCGGCTTTTCTATCACTTCTATCCGTGAATTAGCTTTTTTTCTCAGTTTTTACCGCGATCTAAGCGTTTTTTCACATTTTTTAGTCGCAAATTATTTCTCAATTTCAGCCACGAATTACCACGTTTCCTTAAATTCAGCCAATTTTCTCAAATTGTTCCGCGAATTGGCTTATTTCTCCATTTTAGTTGTGAATGAGCATTTTACTTCAATTTTAGGCCGGAATTAGTAGATTTTCTCAGTTTTAGCCGCAATTACGTGGCTTTCTCAATTTTAGCCGTGAATAAGCGATTTTTCTCAACTGCGATTTTTTCTGTTGTTGCCTTGAAAAAACCACGAATTTTGCGTTTTCAAAAATTAATTTTTGAGCCAGGTGAGCGATGGACTTTAGCTTTTTCTCAATTTTCTCCACATGTTAGTGATTTTTTTCATTTTCAGCCACGAATTAGTGATTTGTTTTCGTTGTCTACTATGAATCAACGCTTTTCTGCTACCGCTAGAAGCCCCTATTTGATATTGGCGTTTTTTTGTTTTTTTTCAATGTTCTCCCGCGTACTTGCCCATAGAGTACACATTAGCACGCTTTCTCAATTTCTTCTGCCTTAAAGGCCTATAGGAATTTGGAGTTGACGTTTTTTCTTTGGTTTGTCCGCGAAGTTGCCTTCAGATATCTCGAATTGGTGTATTTTTCCTAATTTAAGTGGCAAATGATCGCTTGTTCTCAATATTTGCCGCTAATCGTCGCTTTGAAACCTAAAAATCCATTTTTTTTTTCATCTATTTACGCTTTTTGGGCCCCCCCCCCTCAATGAATGGTGGCCTCATCATCACGAGATCGCCCATTTGTCGAGAAATCATCATTCTGTGCAGATCCCCCTTCAACAGTCGCCCTTTGTTATGTGCAAGGTATTAGGTCCCACGCACACTAGGAGAAAAAAGACGCCGACGCGTGAGTCTCTCGAGAAGACTCTCGCGTACGCGTCCAATGTGAAAGGTCCCATAGAGTTCTATGTGTTTTTACTGCACGAGTCGGACGCTGACGCGCGCGTCGGCGTCTTTTTTCTCCTAGTGTGCGCGGGGCCTTAGAAAAAATCTCTGGAATGACTATCAACAAATTTTTGGCGGACGCCATCTTCTTAGGGGGGGTTTAAACCCATAAAACCCTCCCCGTAGATCCGCCACTGGCGTGTAGAGTTTATTGAGTCAAGTTCAATATACTTGATTACTGAACAATGAAGACTCTTTCAACGACTGATCAAGTTGAGTCCGGAGTGAGGGTCCGGAAGTCCAGACCCTCAACCTTGTGGCCATCAGATGGCGCAGGATTTGCCCATCATGACAGCAAACACAGCCCTGTACCCTGCTGCGGATCTCCTTAAGATGTGGCCAGTACCTGGGCCCTTGCCGGCCCTTACCTGGCCTGTACCCCATCTTTGGCCCAGACTCCCCAGCAGAGTCGGTCCCATCACTCAGCTCGGCTTGTTAGCCGTAACTGGTGGCCAGCCACCCGCGCCCGAGAGGCACGACGTGGAGGTGGGACTTTCAGAGCTGGGGATGCTGGCTTGCGCCATGAACCGAAACCGGGCAGGGAAGGTGCCCCTGTACCCTGCATAGTAGCCAAGACTCAAGAGTCGTCCTTGCCAATCTGGGCCTTCATTTTTTGCCCAATATTTTGTGCGGGAGGCACACGACGAAATTTTTTACTGTTTGACCCTTTTAAGAAATCTAATGTCCCCACGCACATCGAAGCATTTTGGTTTTTTGTTTCACTTCAGCAGAGGGTTCAAGAGAGGGGGCAATAGAAATGCTTCAAATTTATGTGCGAATAATTTCATACTAAGCCCCTCCATGGGCTTCAAAATGGGGATAATAAAAAAGAAATAATTCAATTTCTTGAACTATCATTCAACCAAACAAACCTAAAACTTCACTTTTAATGTTTTTAACTACTTAAAACACCAGCTACAATAGAAGACAGGACAGAAAAGTCTCCGTGTGTACACGGCTTTAAGCCGGCTCCACACATGCGGTATTTACCAAATAACGAGCAAAATATTTTTCAATTTTCAGTTGGTCGGTTTCTAGGCAATGCTAGAAATTGATTAATATTTTGCTCGTTATTTGGCAAACACCGCATGTGGGGAGCCGGCTTTATATTTTAATTACAATTTCATGTGAAATTATATTGGACCAACCATTAGCATCAGAAATGTGCTTAGTTGACCCCTTTGATACGGCTACTGCGTTATGAGTCTATGCAACAAAACTAATGATTGTATTCTCAATAAAAAGGCATTTTTAGATAGGTTGCATAGACTCCACAGCCGTAAGCACAGGGTTTGAGAACGCTGCCTAAGAATATCCACTATTGTTCAACTAAGTGCTAGATAGCGGGGCAGCTCTGATTTATTCATTACTATGCGTTACAATATCAGATGGATGAGGCATCGGACATAGTTGAGCTGCCCGAAATAATTGATTACATAGGGGATTTCCGAACGCCTATGATAGAAGGGTCAGCCATCATTAAGGCTAACCAATAACCATATGCTAGTGTACGGAGTAGTTGCTGAAGACAGCGAATATGTCGACTTTTGTGCCCTCTGCCTGAAAACGTCTAGTCTGAACAGCCCACCTCATGAGGTTTCCGTAAAAATCGACAGTGGGAAAATTAGATCGAGCAGTTGCACGTGTAAGGCAGGCAGCGGCAAGTGCAAACACGTGACTACGATTTTGCTCATCCTCAATAGGTGAGATCAACAAAGTACCGACCCATTTCCTAGCCGAGCTATTAGTGTACAATGTAATCGTTGACATACCTTTTTCCTCCCTCGTCAAGGAACTCGCTTGATACTATGAAGCGCGTGAGCTGCACAGATTTGCGACAGTCTTGGGGAATAATGAAAAAGTCGGTCAAAGACATGTACGAGGCTCAAATTCGGATTCAGCCACCCAGCGATGCACGCACCATCGAATGACACAAAAAACGATTTGCGACATTTGTGAGACAATTCACTTTCGAAGAGGAAAGTATAAAGGCCGATTTACACCTACCATGCACCCCTCCGATCATTCAGAACGTTATTTTCCAAGTTTTCCTTATATTTGCATCGGCAGGGAATCGGTGGAACGCCACGTTAAGGGTTCGATTGTTACTCGAACATTGGGGAACGCAACACACCCGTCGAATCGTTTTCAACTTTCGATCCTCAGACGCGTACGAGTGGTCCATTATTAACGCCTGTAATGAACAATTTATTGGAGAAATAAAATAATGAAAACAATAATAAGTTGGCTTGCCTCACAACACTACTGGGTGATTAGGGGTTATTTACCCAAGTGCCTACCCACTCAGATAATAAGTGGCGCACTCTATAATCTCTTTCACAGGCCAATAGTATAAGCACTTTTTTCCAAGTCATTACTTGCAACATTACACGTTTATGACGCATTTCTGGGATAATTGACGTTATTTCAGCTGCAACTCATGCAAATAGGGTGAGCTACTCGAAGCTTCGGTCTTCTAGGGTTCCAGCGTGCGGTGTTTTTCAGGAAGGTGAATCTCGCGGTTTTTTGGCTATTCGTGCTCGCTCTAGACGCGGGATGAACATCTTATCATCCGGCAACCCTGCCGGTTGTGTCACTCGATATCAGCACAAGAGCAGCTACCCTTCAAATGCACTCCCTTCCTGCTCACAGGCTGGCGCATGAAGATCAAAGGGGTCATGAGGAATGGGGAGGGAGAATGACAATTTTTCGCTGACGCGCGTTGTGCGGCAAAGAGCGGATTCTTTGTTTTTCTTTCTACGCAACCCCTTCTACCTAATTTTCTAGCCAGTTCATAAATGTAAAAAAAAATAAAATAAAATAAAAGGTCCTTCCGTCCTTGACGCCTCGGGGCAGAAAATCTAGTATTCTTCGTTTGTTCGTTTGGACCTCTGTGTTGGCTTCGTTGTGAAAATGAAATAAAATTATAGCGATCACCGTAGTTTTGTACAAAGTCTGTACAGCTTCGCTATAATCTTCACGTCATCACCAATATCTACAACAGTAAGTATATAAATATTTCCATAATTCTAGTTTTCGTTTAAATTCGTTTTCGAGATGAGCTTGTATTTTCACGGTCCCCCACTCCTTCAGAATACGTAAATATTCTCCTTTTTCCAAACAATCGTCACACTTGAAAAGTTGGAAAATAATAGAGATGTTTAACCCCCCCCCCCCTTAGACACGGTGCTCGAATTAGAATGCAGCCACTGATCCCAATCCCCCCCCCCTTCCAATATAAAATGATATCCTGAAACATCTGAATCTATGATTTGCCCATAAAGTTAACTTTCCACATCTACAATCCCCCAAAATGGTAAATACTGTATTTTAGTGACTAAACTAGCCGAATTATTATTCCGTAGACAGGGCAGGGAAGTACATTGAGATACAAATTATTTAAAAATACATTTTGTGCTTTTTTGGGGCTCTCAAAGATGGTTTGGTATTACAAGAATTTAATTTACGAGCCGTGCCGGCATTAGACATTTGGCGCCCCCGGGCGAATTTTTCACCCGTATTATGTAAAACAAAAGTCACCGTTCTGAATAAGCCGTGATTTGGCGTTTTCTCCATCGCGAATTAAGAGTTTTTTCTACACGCATGAAACTGTAGCCGTACGAGCTTACGTTGTCTGTCTTCCCCAACGATATATAGGGTGTTTCGCAACCAGTCGTGAATACTGAAAGAGGTGATACAACAGGTGATTTAGAGTCGATATTGTTCTTTTCGACTTTTTCGAAAACCCATTCGTTCCCGAGATATCGATTAAAATCGATATTTTTGGACATTCGTTACTTTTCCTCATTCAAGGGGGCGTAGCGCCGATACAAAAGCAAAAAAACAAAAACTAATCAGCTCGTTGGAAAGAGCGCAAAAATAGGAAATTGTGTGCTAAAATAGGAAAAATACCCCCTCCAACGATAATAAAATTAGCCCAGAACTTAACGAATATCCTTTTCTATTTTTTTCCGTTACTATTCAAAGCGTGTTAACTTTCTTTTTTTTTCGGGTTTTCGAAAAAGTCGAAAAGAACAATATCGACTCTAAATCACCTGTTGTATCACCTCTTTCAGTATTCACGACTGGGGGCCTATTCTCTAACAACAAGCAATATTTTTTTCACCAGCCATGTGTTTATTTCATTCATTTGTTTGAAGAAAATCAATGAAATAAACATATGACTTCGAAAAAGCTATTGCTTCGGAGTTAGAGAATAAGCCCCCAGGATTGCTCACAGAGGACTGGAGGGGCGTGGAGGGGGCAGGTCGTCCCCTGGTAAACAATCACCCTGTCCCTCTCCTTGTGTAGTTATGGCAACACAATTCTCTTCCGGTATTTACTTTGAAACTCCACCCCTCTCATCCACTATGGGAG
Organism: Corythucha ciliata; assembly: GCA_038030265.1. Lineage (NCBI taxonomy): Eukaryota > Metazoa > Arthropoda > Insecta > Hemiptera > Tingidae > Corythucha > Corythucha ciliata. The sequence continues at coordinate 42,074,002 of CM075941.1, forward strand.
CTCATTTGATGGCTATCATCAGCTGGTCTTTATCACCCGTGATGAGCAATCCAGTTCTTTTATATATCGTTGGTCTTCCCTTGTTAAGGTGCGTTAAAAACGCACCAGTTTCGGCTGCTCGCACACTAACAATATTTTTTCTACACTTCAGCGCTTCTTAATTTCATCGGTGAATTACTGTCTCCATTTTTGCGGCGAATAAGCGATTTTTCTAAATTTTTGCTGTAAATATAGCGATTTTTCGTAATTGGCTCGACATTTTCTCAATTTTCTGTCAATGAGCAAATTCTCTCAAATTAGTCATTTTTATTCATTTTAGCCGCTAATTAGAGATTTTTCTACATTTCACGAATTAGAGTTGTTTCCCAATTTTAGCCGCAAATTGCCTAACGTTTTTTCTGAATTAGGACGTGGATTATCACCTTTTTTCACTTTCTAGCCCGAATTAGAAGCCGCGAATTGACGTTTTCAAAATCAAACCGAGGAATCAGCGGGTTCTCCTCACTTCTGCGCTTCTTATCAATTTTATCGGATTAGCGAATTAGCGATTTCTCGCTATATTAGCCGCAGAGTAGGGATTTTTTTTTTTTTTTTTCATATTTGTTGTAAATTACGACTTTTTGAATTTTTGCAGCGAATTCGTATTTTTCCTGATTTTAGCCGCTAATGATCGAATTTTATCAATTTCATCCATAAATTAGCACTTTTTCTTAATTTTAGCCGTAATTTAGCCTTTTTTCTCGCTTCTTTCCGTGAATCAGTTGTGTATAAGAGCGAGGGGGGGCGGACCACTTCAGGCGCTATACCGGAGGGTGCCACCAAAATGCCTTAAGATGGAAAATGATGATTTTTAGGTGAAAAGGAGTTTTGGTATGAGGTTGGACATTTCGACGGTTCGACAATTTTCATTCATGCAACCCAGGTCGGGTTGGGTGAAGCAAAATATTATATTTAACCCACAAAAGTGTTATTTTGAATTGAAGCCTCAAATTGTGAGAAATCGCGCTTTCTGGGGGTAACTTCACGCCTTCACGGCTAAAATAGAGGAAATACGCTGATCCCCAGTTTATTAGGTCCTTAAGGCGGGATTCCTCGACCCCTTCCCAGTACCCCTCGCCTAAACTTCGCACATAAATTTTGGCTCCATTTCTGCACCAATTTCTTTCAAAGTCGCTTTTCAATCTTGAGGAAACAGTGAAGTTAGATCTTGCGTTTTCTAATTGCATCCCTAAAATAACCCCAAAACACTTTGAAATTCAAAGGTGTTTTACAGTAATTTCAGGAATGAAATTTGGAAAAGCAATATCCAACGTAGAACTTCCTGATGATTAAAATTAGACTTTGAAATGGAATATATGTGCAGAAATGAAGTCAAAATTTATGTGTGAAGTTTAGGCGAGGGTTGACTGAGAACGGGTTGAGGAAACCCGACTGAAACCCCGCCTTTTAAGCGGATATAGATGAGAAATCGCACTAATATGCTGTTCTTCGGGCAAGTTTGCAGCAACAATTTTGAAAAAGAGATAATATTTGTGGCTAAAACTGTGAAAAAGCTTCATTCACAGTATCTCGATCAAACTTCCAGACTGCAATTGAGAAAAGATTGCTGATTCGCAGTGTGTTGATATGCCACTCTATGGCTAAAATGAAGGGGAAAAAGACTTATTATTGAGAAATAATGAGTCAAAAATGCTCATTTGCTGTTCTTTGGTAAAATTAATATGTGCCCCCGGTTTATGCTTTTTTGCACTTGCAAAAAAGCAAAAAATACAACAAAAAAATAGGCTACAAAAAAGTTATAAAAAAGCCGTTTGTTCAAGACTATAAAAGTGAGGGAAAAAATCGCGGTTAAAATTGAGGGAATCAAAAACAAAGAACAATAATAATAACAACAACAACAACAACAACAACAAACAAAAAATTACCAATTCGGGGCTAAATTGAGAAAAATGGCAAAATTGGCAACTGAAATGATGAAGAAATTGCCAAAAAATTGCGGATAAAAAAATAAAAGCCGCTAATTTTGCGAAAAGCGTCAATTAACGACTTAAATGTAGAACAACATGTAATTAGCAGCTAAAATTGGGACAGACGCTAATCCAGGTAAAAATTGAAAAAATCGTGCGTTTCTTTTTGAAAATGCACTATTCTAATGCTATATTTATGCAAAGTTCATAAATATGGGCCTTACTCGCTTTCCAGCTGACTTTCTGCAAATTTTGACGACGGATTCAGAAAGAACACACCTTTTTAAGCTAGGAGTAGCATTTTCGATCAAATTTAACTTTTTTCTGTGGGCTCGAGAGCTGCTCGAAGTTTTGCAAATTGAGGATTTCTATTTTTCAAAAAAAGTCAACCCACATTTTTTCACACTACTTCTGAGAATGCCGAGCATGGACCAGAAAAACTTCTTCAATGTGTCCCTTTCAAATTTACTCATATGCGTTGGTTTGGTGCTTTCCCCACTAAAATATAGGACCAAAACAATAATTTGGGCCTGGGGAGTGGCTGGGGTTGCGGCCTGCTGATTAGCTATCTCCAACTGTCCGCCCAACAAACTTTCACATCCTGTTTTTGTAGAGCCTCTTGCCGTCCTTTAACTTCTCGCCGAATTTTTCACTAGGGTTCCCAAAAGGTGCGGCGTAGGGGGTGGCTGGAATGACGGACTGCTCTGATACTATGTATCTTTAATCTGCCGCCCTGACAGTCTTTGCCCTTGCATTTCTTCTCCAGAAGGGCATTTCGCTCGAATCGGTGCGATCAGAATATTTTTCATCCCCTGGAGCTGTTGGAGCAACCCCCGCCCTTGATGAGTCATTTTCAAAGTGCAAAATATGGAACAATTTTGCTGACTAATTGGCACACCTTCCGCTGTCCACCTTGTACCGCCACTAGGGTTGAAACACTCTATTATCTTTCACTTTAATGGTGCTGTGATCCTTGTTGTTTTCATGCCCTATTTTCCATTCATCCAAAAACAATTCGGAGAAGAAAAAAATCCTGAATGATCTTGCCATCATTTAGGTCCAAACTCCGATACAATAAAAATGTGTTATTAATCTCTCAGGTGGTCTTCAAGTTAGTCAGAGATTTGTTGAGGATCATGTTCTCCATGTTTGTCGGGAGGAAGATATACGTCTGCGGCCAGAAGACCAAAGAAAGTGGGATCTTGTGGACGCAAAATACGGCTCCACGTTTTACCCAGCCATTGTTCTCATGGAAGGATGTAAGATTTCTGTCGTTTGAAAATTATTACCAACCTTTTCTAAATTTCTTATTCCTCTCTAATAATAAGTATTGTTTTCCTTGCTTATGACAGCAAAAAATGTCTGGACTAGAGCTTTGAAAAATATTCGAAAATCTGATGAATATTTCAGAACAGCCGCAGGTGGTCATCAGCCACATTTGAAAGAAGGTATAAAATAATTCTAATCGGTAGGGTATAATTATTCTTCCTTCAACTAATTTTGTATTTCGATCAATCTCGCAGTTGTCTCCGTCCCAGCATGCGAAAGGGAATCGCGCAGCATCGAATCCCAAACGGATGAACCCGGAACCACAAAGCCCCGAGGCAAGAAAATTGGCACGGAAAAGCTTGTATTTTCCCTCCATTAATTTTTTATTTTGATGATATTTCCAGTAAACTCGGTCCATGTTCAGACGTGCCTAAGCGAATCCTACAGTGTTGGCTCCCAGACTGATTTAACCGCACATTCAGAGCCACAAGGTATGTAAACGAAGGGGGGGAAGCCGCAAAACTTATGTTTTCCCTGTATTAATTTTTTATTTCGATGATTTTTCCAGTAATCTCGGTCCACGTTCAGACGTGCCTAAGCGAATCTTACAGTGTTGGCTCCCAGACTGATTTAACCGCACATTCTGAGCCACAAGGTATATAAACGGGGGGGGGGGAAGGCCACAAAAGTTTATTCTCCCTGTATTAATTTATTATTTCGATGATTTTACTTCCATGTTCTTTCCAGTGGAATAAGCTTCCCCTTTGCCCCTTCTACTTACAGGGTGGAACAGGATAACTGCAACAAACAAAATGGGTGAAAATAGGCTTTATTTGTGGTCGAAAACACTCTATAAACCATGTCCGAAAATCGAAATCCTACGAGATATGATTTTTCTACATTTTTTTGTGGCTTGCATAACTTTTCTTAACTAAATGCTAATAAATCGGTTTACAGCTGACATTTGCAACTTTTGACGATGGATTTGAAAAGAGCAGACTTTGATCTGCCAGGAATAGCCATTTTCGACCAAATTTAACTATTTTCTGTCGAGAGATAATCAAAGTTTTGCAAGTCGAGGATCTCTAATTTTCCCAAAAGTTCAACCCCGAATTCTCTGCACTAAATTTGAGAGTACCAACATCCCACGGGTCGGAAAAACTTCTTCAATTTGTCCTTTTTAAAATTACTCATGAACGTTTTTTTAGTTCTTCCCATGGCCATTACTTGGGAAAAAGAATGATTTTTCTCTTGAAAATCGCTAGTTTTGACCTACCCAATTTGAACGAGCTTTGTGATTCTTAAGATGCTAAAACTCATTAATGCCAACCGAAGTTTTCCTTCATACCGAACGGAATGCGCACTCCTACCTAAAAACTGTCGCTCCGGACACATCTCATACTCCGTGATGGAACGGGCCTTAAATGCCTGAACATTGATTAAGATATTGAAGTTAGCAATTAATGCCAGATTTCTGATCCTTCACAGAGAACCATGGAAGCCCGAATGAGCGAGACTCCATCCCCAGTGCCATCATCTTCGGATGATGGCACGAATACGCCCCCGCCACGACCTGCACCTGGCCCGGCAGCGGAGCCTCGGCCACCGCGTGAGGGGACGCCGCCACCGCCAATCCCCCCCCCCCCAACAACCTGGTTTGCCAAAATCATCAAGGGTCCCAAGGCGGTGGCCAAAATGGTCGAGCCCGGCGTCGGGCTAGGTACAGAAAGTATGTATGTCAGGCAACATATGTTATATGTATACATACAACCACAATTATTTCATTTGACATCGAATTGCTGATAGAAAAAGTAATTGTTTCTTATCAATGTTTGCAGAAACAAACGCATGAATGCAAGAAAAGTAATCACCATCATCAACAAGTGAGCATGACATAAATAATTTTACTACAAATTTTCAAAATGGTGTATTTCTTTGTCTGTTTCTGGCTACAACACGTACGGCGGTTTCAGCCAAATGGTGATCAGGCACTCATAATCTTCAAAAAGAAATTGAACAAAAACTCATAATCTTATATACTTTTCATTATACTTTTCACATATACTTTTCATTATAATAATTTTAAACAGTATTTCGGAATTTTTTTGTTATTTCGTCTCTCCGCAAAAATTTTAGCAGCGTCTTCTAGGAACCTAGATGACCATTTTGAACGATCGATCATCAAATTTTATAATATTCTCTTGGAATTATAAGGGTCCAACCATTTTTACTCCGAACACATTTGTTATAATATCTTCCAAATCGCTCAACCAATCGTTTTCAAATTTTACGGTGTACATCTAGAGATGAAGACACAACTTTTGAGCCATCACTCGTCCAGATCTATCAAGAAAAAAGTGGACGACGGACGACAGACGCCATACTGAAAATCGAGATTTAGGCGTTTTCGGGGTCCAGGAACACGAATCTGGTGTCAGCTAAATTTTTTTTTTTTTTGCCATTACCAAACTTCCTTCCCTATGGGAACATGGAAGTAAAAAGCATGAAGGGCGGCATTTTTGGTTAGAAGTTTTTTGTGGTTGGAGTGTTTCGTGGTTCAAGGTTTTCTGGTTAGTGCATTTTTGGTTAGCGGTTTCAGCGGTCAGAGTGTTTTCGGGTGAAAACATTTTGTAGTCAACTGCTTTCTGTCGCAGCTGAGTGTTTCTTGCGGTAAGAACTTTTTTTGGTTAGAGGCTTTTGTGGTTGGAATATTTTGTGGTTAGAGCTTTGGCGTTCAGTTGCATCGTGTGGTTGAGTGTTTCTTTGCATTATGAGCTTTTTTTGGTTACAGTAGTTTTGGTGGAAGCTTGTGTGGTTAGAGCTCTTTATTGTGCGAGCTTCTTAGGGCTGCAGCTGTCGGAATGTTAGTCTTTTAGGGGTTCCAGATTTTGTGGTTCAATTTGTTGGTAGCAGGTTCGAAAATCGTGCAATTTTGAATCGAGCCTTCAAACTTTGCAGGCATGTTCTAGATGGCTGATGAGTTGAGTTTAAGATTGGAGGCAATCGCGACATCGCATAGGACGGCTGTTATTCAACATAGCCGTTCGAAATTTTAGTACTTCCGCCGTTTCAGCGCTTTATTCAAACCCTTTCCGGGTTGAAGCGCAGTTAAGTTGCGTGCGCAGTTATTTCGTGTTGGTATGGACTGATCAGCTAACATTCTAAAAAAAATTCCATTTCAGCAGTGTAAGTACTAAATGTTATTTTATAACCAAGACGACCACTCCGATCTTCAAACGGTCGTTTGATCGCTGATCGAACTCTCGATGAACGATTTGGTTAGTGAGGGGGGTAAAACGCCTGATAACCTCCACTTTTTTTGACGACAACAAATTCACAAAAATCGTACGAGTCCGAAATGGTGCCACACTTTCATGTTCGGTCATTTCGGACCGGTCTGGTCAGGTCAGCTTCGGTCAAGTCCGGGCATAAAACCAACATTTGCACTACTTCTCAAGTCTCGTGAACCCTTGAGGTCAATTTACCACGTTTCTTGGCTGTACCATTCGAAGTGACCGCTTCGGTCAACCCCGGTCACGGCTGGTCAATTGGCGGTAATTCTTGAGTAGAATCTGCCTGGTGGGCACCTTCAATACAGAGTGCAAGATGAACGGCTCAAATTGAACCATTGACTGTTGAGCAACATGAATTTGTTTGAGCTTGAACACTCCGATCTTCAAACGGTCGTTTGACCGCTGACCGAACTCCGGATGGACGATTTGGTTATGAATTTCATGAGCTGGGGCAACTATGTACCGGATTTTCCAGGTTTGGTTGCAATTTTGGAAAAACTCGCACTGATTCAGGATCGAGAGCAGGCTAGAGCTTCCGGAACTTCGGTCGAAATTTTTCTGAACTGTGGTTTAGTGTGGTTTAGGAGTGGGGAAACGAAAAAATGCCGATTTTGGCCCGAAAAAATTACACAATGCAGATCTCTCTACGTTAGACTCATTAAGCCACCCCCTCGCTCAAATTTTATCAACGGTCGAATTTTTAAAAATGGCGGATCAAAGGCAAATGAGGGGGGTAAAACGCCTGATAACCTCCACTTTTTTTGACGTCAAACAATTCACAAAAATCGTACGAGTCCGAAATGGTGCCACACTTTCACGTTCAGTCATTTCGGGCCGATCTGGTCAGGTCAGCTTCGGTCACGAAACCACAATTTTCACTAATTATCGAGTCTCGTGATTGCCGGAGATCGGATTGCTACCTTTCGTGACCGTTCCATCCGAAGTGACCGCTTCGGTCAACCCCGGTCACGGCTGGTCAATTGGCGGTAATTCTTGAGTGGAATCTGCCTGGTGGGCCCCTTCAATACAGAATGCAAGATGAACGGCTCAAATTGAATCATTGACTGTTGAGCAACATGAATTTGTTTGAGCTTGAACACTCCGATCTTCAAACGGTCGTTCATCGATGACCAAATTGTTGATGACCGATTTGGTTATGGAATTCATGAGCTGGGACCACTATTCACCAGATTTTCCAGGTTTGGTTGCAATTTTGGCAAAACTCGCTCTCATTCTGGATCAATAGCAGACTGGAGCTCCATGAACTTCGGTCGAAATTTTCTGAACCGTCTGAGCCGTTCCTTAAGCTGTCTGTGATGAGGGATCCCATCTGGCAGTTTCGACTTCCAAAATAACGGCAATTGACTAGCTGTGACCAGGGTTACCGACCGGGGTGTTTACTTTCGATAACATATTTTCCAATATGATCAGAATTTAATCAGGGAATTTCACGACACTGGTCTAGGAAAGAAAATTCAGATAATTCCGTGCGCCTCGATAATAAATACAAGTATAAGAACAAAGGCCTCGATTTCCGAATCGAGTAACTTCATTTGAAATAGCGAACTCATTAGGATGCATTGCTGTTAATTGTTGAAAATATTAAATAAACAATTAACCGCATGATGAAGAAGTAGTAAAACGTTACAATCAATAAACCAAAAAGCACAAAAACTTTGAATTGCACCAACCAATGGTGTAATAATTGCGTAAAAATATTGTTTGAATAAAGCACATGCAAAATTAGATTAATCTGTGAAGAAAGGTAAGAGGCACGTAATTATTATCGAAATTTACGTGGTAACTGAGTGTGTAAAAACGTAGACACACAGGTCAATATGAAAAGCCCTACACAAGTTTTTAAAATACGATACGAATGTTCCACGTGATGGTGAGAATTGCATATTGGACATCTAAAAATAATCCGTTTAACTGACCGGCGAAAAGTAATTGGGTATTCCAAATCATGAACATGTTTCTTTATTTCGTAAAACTGAACGTGTAAAACGTCCTATTTTTTAGCTAAAATTGCGCCAAACGCCAATTTGTGACTGAAATTGAGAAAATTCGCTAATTCACAGGTTTGAAACGCTACGACGCGTCGCCGCTACAATTTAGAAAAAGCGCTAATTCGCGATTAAAATTGAGAAAAATTCTAATTTGCGCCAAAAACGGAATATACGCCAATTTGCGGATTCTGAAGGCAACTTTTCAGGATGAAATTGAAAAAAAGCGCCAATTTATGGCAATAGGTGAAGAAACCGCAAATTCGCGAGTAAACTGAGAAAAATCGCTCATGCATTGCGAATGGTGAACCAAAGAAATCCTAATTCATGAAAAGTCCCCCTATTTTGCGGCTAATATTGTGGAAAACACTTAGGAAAAACGTTAATTTCCAGCTAAAACTGAGAAAAGTGCTAATCCCCTGGTAAAAAAAAATTTAAAAAATCGGTAATATGCTGCTAAAATTGAGGAAAACGCCAAAACTCGTGGATAATTAAGAAACATCACTGTCGGGATAAAAGCGATACTTTGCTGCTAAAGTTGAGAAAATACGCCAATTCATGGCTTGGGGAGGGGGTGGGGCAAAACCGCTAATCTGCGGATGAAATTGAGAAGAACGATACACTCGGCCGAAAAAGCGCTAATTTGCGGGTAGAGTCCCAAAATCGCCCCTAACTTAGAGATTGAGGCTATCATGAGGCCAGCAAAATGTTCAGATTCAAGAGTGTGCTGGCTAGGTGGAATGATGACTACAATGTGAAATTACCCCCCTCCCCTCACCCTTCCAAGATTTCAATCTGACCCCCCCCCCCCAGGACAAATTCCTACCTACGCCACTGGTCAAGTCACTCACTACTTGGAATAAAACACGAAACCGAAAAGTCGTATTCCAAGGGGAATGCGAGACCCATCAGAGTTTGGTTCAACTATAGTTGTATTTTCTAATTGTGCACAATTAGAAAATGCCAATGGGCATGTCTATTTTACGATTTGGTAGTAATAAAGCGATGAATTGCACTTGAATTAAATGAATTGACTCACCTCGTCTTTTCGACTTGCTCAAGTTGGTTTGTCGTATCGACATTTTTCAACATGAAAGTTGATGAAAGAAAAAACTGCAATCAACTTAAAAACAACGGTAATTACGCTTCACTTCTTCGGTTTTGAGTTCAGCGTACTAGGATTGAATGAAGAATCAAGCATCAAGCAAGCGTGTTTATGTTTACTGTTTTCTAGTCACGGGAAGGTTTCTACGTTGCGTTGTGAGGAGGAGGCTACTATAAGTCTAGGGGATGCATACTTACAAGAAAATGGAGGACGGTTTTTTTTTTGAGAGACTTGCAATGTGTAGCACGAAGAAATACAAAGTCGTTAACGTTAAATATTTATTCGCAGTAGAAATAAGTACGATGTTTAACTGAATGATTATTAATGAAGATGAAGAACATTTGGTAGTGCGATGAAGTTGGTACTAGGCAACAATAATGGCAGAACACACATGGTCGTGAACGTGAGAGTCTGAGAGGTAACCGTTTTCCCCATCCCCACCACAATTTGCAACGGAACGCGGGAACGCTACCAAACCAAGCCAATTGAAAAAAATTGAAATGGCTGGAGTGAGATGGAGATGTGTGACGAAGAGGAAAACATGTTGTTTTTCGGTGAAAGGTAATTACTCTATATTTCATTTAATTTACCAATGGATTGTATATTGAAAAATAATGAGTCATATTAATAAATAATAGTACGACCTTATTCAACCATCAACTTTTTTGAACCAATGCTCATCAGTTCATGAATGAAAATTATTTTTATTCAGGAATCGATGACCACGTGCTTTCAAAAATTGTAGCATAAGGTCGTGCCCTTTTTATTCATACGACTCAGGCCCGTATTTATGAAGCTTCCTTGAATGAAGGAACCATTGAGATCAGTTTTAATCACAATAAAAAAAATGCTCTAATTAATTTCAAGGGTACCTTAACGCCAAGGGACGTTAATAAATACGTGCATCGGAGCCATATGAAGAAGAAAAAAAATGCGTGACCTAGTAATTCAATTACCATCATTTGTTTATGAATGTTAATGATGATCTTTACTAGTCCACGTGCCACGTGGCCACGTGTTTGAACAAATGCAAGCATGAGGTTATGCTCGTTTTTATTCCAACGGTGCATTGAATCTATGTATTGCATGTCTTGACGATTTCAAGAACGGACGTTAACTACTACGTTCATGTTTTTTCTTCATTCAAATTCAAAATCTCACTAATGGCTCGCCCAATCTACGATATCATTTTTCATTGCCTGGATTCTGATTTTTTTTTTTTTTTTTTTTATCAGAATGGAAGTCACGGGCGGCCCGCCGACACCGCCACCACCGCCGCCCATCATCACCACCAGCAGTGGCCCAGCAGCAGGAGGAGGACCCACCGCCACCGCCTGCACCTGAAATGCAGGTGCAGGTAGGTGGGGTCCCCCCACGAGGGCTCCCGTCGGCCGTGTAAGTGTTTCTCAGGACATTTACTAAACCCCCGTCTACATAAGACGCATAAACGCTACCGCAGGACGCCTAAATAAAATAAACGACATAGGGCTCGTATTATTATCTGTGCGTTGCCCTGGTTTATAGTTGTGCGAGTTCTGTAGCGTTCTGCGAAGGCGTCATTGCGTCTTAGCATCCCAAAACGCTCAGCGCAGCGTGTTTTTGTTGACAAGGTCTGCAATGCGTCTGTGGAGTTAGTGTAACCTATAAAAATGCTTCGGTTCTCGAGGGTATACATTTATTTGGTTGCATAGCCTCTACACAACGTATGCATAGAGCTTGTGAACGGGGTCTTCATCGTTTCCCAGTTGAAAAGTAAACAATGTGGTAAAATATAAATAAATTTAAAACACGCTGCGCTAAGCGTTTTGCGCTGCTAGGGAAACCTGGCTTATGTAGACATGGATTTAGACAAACACATGAAGTTGCATTCATAAACATGTATACTGATTTCTTAATATATAATGTAACTTTTTTTTCTTTTTAGTCGTGGACGCGGTAGGCGTCGGCGGTGGGGCCGGGGGGCCCGTCGGGGAGGGGGCCGGGGGGCCCGTCGGGGTGGAGGCCGCGGACGGTGGCTGGAGGGGGTAATTGAGTGGGGTGGAAATATGTGAGTATTGTTGTTGTAATCGGTTTATCATAAGTAGTAGGTAATTAATTTTACATTATTTTTATTTCCACATAGATATGTACATCGAGGTGGAGTATGTACAAATTACGTCAATTACCACACACACAATTACCCACGTCGAGGCCGAGGGAGAATGTAAAAAATAGGAATTTGTCATAATATTAAAGTTTTTCTTTTAATTTTAGTTTTTCTTTTTCTATTAATTTTTAAAGTTTTTTAAAGGTGATAAAAAAAAAAAATATATAAAAATTACTTGTAGGTTACAAGTTTTTTTTGTGTTTTTTTAAAGCTAATTATGAACATCGCCCTAACCTTTTCTTTTCCCCCATTTTTCTTTCCAAGGGTGTTAGTCGGATAGAGTGCATTCTCTACTGCGAATTTCGAATTCGTATTCGAATCGGAAATTGGCATCAACAAGTAGAGTCATTAAGTGCACTAATTTCGTCGAATAACAGCTAAACACGCCGAAATTTGCAGTAGTGAAATGCACCCTTGCCGACAGCCAGCTGCCGGAGCGACAGTTTTAGATATTTTGGTAGGAGTGCGCATTCCATTCGGTTCGAAGGAAAACTTTGGATAAGGCTTTAAAGAGTTTTAGCATGTTATGAATCACAAAGCTCGTTCAAATTAGGTTGGTCAAAACAAGCGATTTTTTATAGAAAAGTCTTTTTTTTTTTCAAGAAATGGCCTTTCTACCGAAAACTCGCTGAAGGAATAAAAAAAAACGTTCAGGAGTAATTTTAAAAAGGACAAATTGAAGAAGTTTTTCCTACCCATGGGATTCGATACGCTCAGATTTAGTGTAGAGAAGTGGGGGTTGAATTATTTGAAAAATTAGAGATCCACGATTTGCAAAACTTTGAGCAGCTCTCAAGCCCACGGAAACTAGTTTTAATTTATCGAAAATGGCTAATCTTGACAGAAAAAAGTGTGCTCTTTCCAAATTCATCGTCAAAAGTTGCAAACGTCATCTGTAAACCGATCTATTCGCATTTAGTTTAGAAAAGTGATGCAAGCCTCAAAAAACGTTAGAAAAAGCATATCTCGTAGGATTTTGATTTTCGGTCCATGGTTTATAGGTTGTTTTCGATCGCAAATGAGACCTATTTTCACCGAATATTTTTTGTCACTCTTATCCTGATCCACCCCGTATATTGCTCTGAAATGAAGAATAATCAAAATCCTACGAGATATGCTTTTTCTAACGTTTTTTTTTTCTAACGTAACGAAGTTTCCGAAGGGCCCAGGTGCACAGGTTGTTTGATGCGAAGCGTTGAATGTTGCGAGATGTTCAATGAAGAATGTGCTACGAAAAACAAAAAAAAATGATTTGAATAATTTTTAGGGGTAGTTCAGATGAATTTATTTAAAGTTTAATCGGATGGATAATTTTTGAGCTATAGACAGAAATGTGACAAAAAAAGATTTCTTGCAGCAAATTTCAAATTGTTCAACATAATATAATCAGGTTTCAGATCGTTTTTTATTTTAAAAAAATGGACTATAAGTTCCCGAGCTACTGGCAAAAATGTGCATAAAAACGCGGTTTTGGGCCGCCTTTTTTCGCTTTTTATTGTCGCATAACTGATATCACTAAAATTTTCCAGTAGATTTCAAGGCTTTTCACTTAAGAAAAATTCAATTATAAACCACTTTGATTTCATGAAATTTTTCGATTGGAGCAGCCGTTTTAAAGTTGCTACTGCCTTAGTAATTTTTATTAATTTTACCAAAAGTGGTTAAAAATTACCATTTAAAAAAAAACAATCCCGGTGAATTGTGGGTCAATTGTGACAAAATAAAAAATGAATCGGCGCAGAATTCAATGCTTTTCAAATAATGAGAGGGCAACATTTTCCGTAGAATACGTCATCGAGGAGTTATAAGCAAAAAACTCAAAAAAGTGCCAAAAATTGACAGTTTTTCGCGATTATTTCAAAACGCACAAGGAAATTTTGTTGGATCTCTTCAGATTCGTGTTCCTCACCCCAAAAAACATGGAATGATGTGAACAAATCGAAGATGAGATTTTTGTCCACGTAGAAATACCGTTTGACTGGACTAAGTAGGTATATTATTATTTGTTACCTTGCTTTTGGACAATGTGGATCAATTGTGATAAGACATGTTGGCTCAGCAATGTCGTAGCTCGCGCTTTATTTATATATCTGTAAATGCTGTTAGTTTTCGGATTGAAGGGGGGGGGGCAGAGTTGAATGGGGAACTTGCATGAATGTCCGATTTGGGAGAAAATTATACCGGTGAATTGGCACATGGACAGAAGAATATCAACGGTATTTGCAGCTCAATTGGTGCATTTAGTGATTTTTAAATGAATTTCAAAGTTCTTCAAGAGGGGATAGATGGTACGAGGGAAAATGACGTCAATCCCCACTTCTGAAGCATGTGATTAGGGCTCTCTAAAGCCGGCTCCACACTCACGCCGTGAACGAGCGTGAAGAGCGCGAACGTGAGTGTGTAGGGTCTTCGCGGTCTTTCACGGGCGTTCACGCTTTTCACCCGTTTTGAGGCGGTATTTTCCTCCCGCTTCAAAGGGTTCGCGGCCGTGAATTGAGAAGACCCTCCACATTCACGTTTCGAACAATCGTCATTTTTTTTTTTAATTATTATTTCTTCTTTTTTTCGGCAACGAGGCCATGTAGAATTGAAAGTATCGTGTCACGGTGTCTTTTCTTGACGATGTGGAACAACGAAAAAGAATTAAGTTTTTTGGAGAACTTTCAATCGGAGCCGGTATTGTGGGACCCCAAGCACCCATGCCACAAAAACAAAACGCAGGTGAGCGATGCTTGGGGTCGACTAAGCCTTCTTTTGGACGTTCCTGTCGCTGATTTGAAGAAGAAACGGGATTCTCTCATGTCCAGCTACAGAAAATATAAAAAAATGGTGAGAGACTCCATTCACTCAGGTGCTGGGTCTAGTGAGGTGTACAAACCTATATGGTTCGCGTACGACCTCATGGATTCATTTCTTGGAGAACGGGATTTGTGCAGAAGAACCATTAATACAGAATCAAATGTAAGTACACGTTATTATATTTATTTAACAAAAACATTATTTTATTTATATCTACTCTACTTATGTGATTCAACAAAATATTTGGTAAATTCCTCCCGAACTTTTGCGGCACTAACAGCTGGTTTACGAGCGACCCCCGTTAAATTTGTAATAGCGTTGATTTCTCCTATTTCTTTTCTCCAAGAACCAAGCTGTACGATTTCCCCATTGTCATCAATCACATCAACGGACCCAGTAGGGGTATAAATATGTGAAGAACTACCACTTTTGCGCAAAAAATTGTGAAGCAAAATGCAAGTCATCGTGATGAGAGAAACTTTATCGGGACACAAAGCTAATGGTGCTCGAAATACTCGGAATTTTGAAACCAATATACCAAACGCGTTCTCCACCATCACGCGTGCACCTGAAAGCTTTTTATTAAATAGACGTTTTGGTGATCCATATTCGTGATTTCCTGAGTATGGTTTCATGACATGCTCTGTAAGGGCGAAAGCACTGTCACCCAAAAATACGTACGGCAGCTCAATACTGGAATCTGGTAACTTTTGAGGGGGAGGTAAATTCAAAGTATTGTCACAAATTTTCTTCCACAAGACACTATTTCTAAACACTCCGCCGTCACTTATCCGTCCTTGGGAGCCTATATCGGCGAAAATAAATTTGTAGTTGCTGTCCACTAGTCCCAAGAGCACAATACTAAATGTTTTTTTATAGTTGTAAAATTCAGAGCTAGATTTAACGGGGCATTGTATAACCACATGTTTGCCGTCAATTGCTCCCAAGGCGTGAGGAAATTTTCCGTTGAATCCTTTTTCGATTTCAATCCATTCTTCTGGACAGGTAGGAAGCTGAAAAAAAAAAAAAAAAAAAAAAAAAAATCATGAATACGTTTTACGTTAATCTTGTAGTAGTCGTGACCCAAAAAAATTAGAAATTAATACGTGGTCAGACGGCCTATCCCCTCCCCTCCTAGGATACCCTGTTCTACTTCAATCCCGAAAAACACTCATCTGCAAAAAAATTATTTTATTTGCCCCTTTCTGAAAAATTTGGACTAGTATGTTAATTTTATGAATTAGAGTGATTGACCCTCATAAAAATTCTCTTAAACATGTCTAGGATGATCAACAGACTTCAAATATCGATGTCACTGATGAAGGGGAAGAGCGTCCCTATGATGACGACAATGACGCGTCCACAATATCACGCTCTACGACACCACAGTCTTCTGAATCACAGTCCAATCGGCGACGCAAGCGCTCATCACTCGAAGAAGAAGCAGGGTCATACATAAAACAAGCCGTTGCTACTTTAAACTTAGCTCTTAAAAAGAAGGATCCTCCCCCAGAGGACGACTGCGATTTGTATGGCAAAATGTTGGCCAAGAAATTGAGAAGACTAACGGAAGAAGAACGTCTGCAGTTCATGTTTGAAATCGACGGTATATTTCTAAGAAGACGCTCCAGCATTCCGTTATACCATCAAACATCCTACCAATCACCAACATTCAACCAATCGCCTACACCTTCCTGTTCCTCCTCCACGACAAGCAGTTATGAAAATGTAAACCAAAGCCAATTTCGTCGTTTCCCACACCAGCAATCCTCCAACGTGATGCACCCTCGTGATACCACCAGTTATTCTGAACCAGGCGCTCAGTTACGAAGGTATTCCGAATCACACAGTCTTCAACTACAATCGGATAAGCCATCTTCTGCTCCACAAACCACAGATATTGCGAAAGACTTTCTTTAATTTCTTTAACGCCTAGTCACCCCCCCTCCCCGCCATCAATTTCTTACAAAAAAAATTGATTCATTCAAATGTAGAATTGTAACTTTTCTCTCCCCCCCCCCCATTTGACACCGTGATAATTATATTACATGGTACCCAGTGTATGTTGGAAGAGTAATTTTGAATGAACAAAGTGTTTGCGCTTGAAAGTTAATGATAAGTGTGATACCTGAAAGTTTGATAAACAGAGATATGAGGTTAATAAAGAGTGAAGTAAAATGTACACGAGGTGTGAGTCGTGAAAATAAATAAAAAGGACAATTGTTTTTTACTCCCTAAAACGCTTCCGATAATTAAAATCCTTAAATAAAACAACATTGTATAGTAAAGAAACAGGGCTAATAGATATACAGAGTTTAACTCCAGGCTTACCTTTATTTCATCCCTCAAAACATGGTTCAGAGCTTGGCACACCTCGGGGACAATGTTCGAAATGGATTGGGGTGAAATTTTGAATAAGAAATGAAGGCTTTCGAAATTATCTCCAGAGGCCAAAAATCTTAATGTTATTGCTAGTCTTGTCCTAGCTGGAATTGCCTCTCTCATTTGGGTATCTTTTTTTTCGATGAGCGGTGAAACTTTTTTGAGGAGAAACTCGAAATCTCCCAACGACATGCGCGTAAATTTGGTAAATTCACCGCAAGGTTCAGCCACCAAATCCATGAAGCTTTTTTCTAACGAAATTCTGCCAAAAACGTGGGAATTAATGACCATTTCATTAGAAGCAATGAAAAATTTTCAGTAATGAATAATGTGCTTACCTCGTCCTATTTCGATGAATACTTGTCATCCACCATCTTCTCTTTTTTCTTCTTCTTTTAGATGCATTATCCACTACTTTTTGGTAAAAATAGTGGGATAATGCACCTACGGTCACAGCTGCAGCAGCCAAAAGCGTCCTTTCTTTGTCCATTTCAGAACGAAATTGACACTTTACTGTGAAAAACGTGGGATGAGGAGAGAGCGCCTCGGTCGCGTTCACGCCGTGAATTCGCGGAGATAATTCACGGCGTGAGTGTGGAGGAAGCGTCGCGGTCGCGGAATTCACGCCGTGAATTCACGGAGAGAATTGGCGGCGTGAGTGTGGAGCCGGCTTAAAATTTTTTGTTTACAAATAACAAGAAAAATTGGCCCCTGAAAATGTGTCTTACGTCCCTCTTCCTCACACCATCCATTTCATTAAATAGGCTTTGACGTTATGAAATCCCCACTCAAAATTTTTAGAAATTCGTTCTAAAAAATTCCTTGATTGATTTCAATGTTTAATGTGAGCAATAGCATTGTGGAAGAGCCCTCTTCAAAAAACACCAGTGCTTGAAAAATTTGCAAGTTCCCCATTGCCGAATTTTATTATTGATACTGAAATAAAAGAAATAGATTAACACATCCTAGGCACGGTAACCACTCATACGAGTTACAATGCCTTTGTCATGTCATCTACACAGTTTACCGTCAAGAAGTCAGAATATTATTGCGGCGAGTTGCACGCAATATTATACTGGTTCTCCGAGTAAAAAGTGCGAAAGCCAGGATATTCGGACACGCTAGGCGGTCTTTGAAGGAAATGTGTGAAGCACTTTGAACAAACCTCAACTGGGAGCATGACATTTATGGTCGATTCCGAATGGTCGCATATAGCAAACCATCGTTCCCGAACATGGAAGATCCTTAGGATATTTATTCACTGTATGGTCAACGTTTAAGAAAAAAAATATACATAGGTATCCCTTATCCTTCTACCTGGGATACTCGTGTTATGAGC
>CM075941.1:42092807-42237651 GCA_038030265.1 Corythucha ciliata
TAAGCTCATTTTCAATTTAAATAGAATTAATTTGAAAGTTTGGGTCCTAAGTTAAGCGAAATTACAAGTTTGCTCGCGGAACAATCATGAAATTGACAGTTTTCGGGTCTTAATTCTTGCAAAAATGCAAGTTTTGGGTATTAATTTAATCAAAATTGCAAGTTCCGGTACGGGTAACTTCATTTCGGAGAAATTTTAGAATAAGTTTCAGCGCTATAAATACCAGGGAAATTGCAAGTCCACAATTGCCAAGGCCGACCGCGTCATAGGCTGACGAGGCCCACAAGCCGTATAGTATAATAATAATAATAATAATAATGTATTTAGCCTTTAACTAGTGTTACAAGAATCGGCACGTCAGAACTTGAAAATATTAATTGTCCATGAATTCCTTCAAACTATACAATACTCGATCTGTTAGAAACGACTTTACGTCTTTGATTTTTAAACGACCATCACTATTAATCAGTCCACGCGGTAATTTATTGTACAGAATCGGAGCCATATATGCTGGGTTCAGCTCGCTTTTACAAGCCGGACGCGCTCTGGAGCCAGCTTAGATGCACCTCGTGTATTGTGCGAATGGATGGATGACAATTGCAGAAACTCATTGAATCGTCTACGGACAAGTTTCAAGCACTTGTAAACGTAGGCTCCGTAAAGCAATTCTTCTTACTCACGGAGGAAAAAGTGAAGTACATAAAATCACATTGATCTTGGCTGAACAGATACACAAGGACAACGCGCATCTTGGTCCTCAAGGTTTGCTGGCCTCGATTCGGCAGCATTATTGACCAATCAACGGACGCAACTTATGTCGCCTCATTACCATCGTTGCATACAATTTTTTCGAGCAAATCCCAAATCGTCAAGCCAAATAATAGGACAGCTTCCACAAGCTAGAGTGGAACCCTCTCGACCTTTTCTATAATTGCGGAGTTGATTACGCTGGTCCCATCTTCATTCGAACATCGTCACGAAGAAACGCCCCATTAGTAAAGGCTTATATCGTTGTTTGTGTGTTTAGCCACTAAGGCAATTCACTTAGAAATTGGTCGAAAATTTGACAACTGAAGCTTTTCTAGCCGCATTGAGAAGATTTATGTCTAGACGTGGTAAACCTTTAATAATGTATTCAGACAATGGTTCTAACTTTGTCGGGGCAAAAAATGAATTAAAAGAATTAAGAGATTTGTGGAAATCCGAAAATCACATTGATGCTGTTGTTAATCAATTATCTACTCAAAATATCGAATGGAAGTTCATTCCACCTAAGTCGCCAAACTTTGGTGGCCTCTGGGAGTCAGGAGTTAGAATTGTAAAACGACACTTGAAAAGACTTATAGGGTCTCATAACTTATCCTTTTGAGAACTTAACACCGTGCTAGTCCAAATAGAAGGTTGCGTCAACTCTCGTCCACTCACCCCTTCATCATCCTCTATACAATATGTACAACAAGTTGTACAACATTTTTGGCAACGCTGGTCAACAGAATACCCGCAACGACGCACCAAGTGGAAAACTATTTCGAAGAATCTTCAGACTGGAACGCTTGTCTTAGTCAAGAACGATCAGGCGCCACCTCTCGCTTGGAATTCGGGCCTGGTCGCAGACTCTCACAAAGGACCCGATGGTTACCTTCGTGTCGCCACCGCTCGAACAAAGTCTGGGTACTTCAAGCGGAATGTTCGAGACCTTTGCCCTCTGCCCATCAAAGACAATTATGAAGACAATGCTTCATGGCATGAAAACGTAGCGCCGTGCGGCGGCGCTCTCCTGCCAACGGCCTTTTTTAACCCCTTGTTGATTGATAACACATTATATGTATTGTTAATTCATTTGGCATCGTTCGAAATACAAATCGTGACTCATGTGTTAACCAGTATTTTTCGTGTTTTATTTGTTCCAATAAATTCATAATAAGTTACAACAAAGGCAGAAATACAGTCCAACCTCAGGATCCCACAGAGTAGTCGATGGATTATTGGACTGGGGTCGAGGAATTATCACTGTAGCCCCCCCCCCCTTAAAAGAGTTGTATCTTCAACACCACGTACACGCTTACGATATTTCTCGCACGAAAACCTAAAAACTAGATTAATGTTACATTTTTAGGGTTTTGGCTTTTTTCTTCTTCTACTTTTTCTTTTCTTTCTTCCTTTTAAAAAAAAGCCAAAACCCTAAAAATATAACATTAATCAAGTTGTATGGCTTAAAAACTAATAATATTAATAACCTAAAAACTATTTTAAAATTATATTTATAAATTGTTTTTTAATCGTTCGTTAAAATTGAAGTGTATCTGTGTGAAGTAAGCTACTGATTTCGCGTGTACGCGTTTATGAATGAAGTCGCCGTATCCAAAAAAGTCTCCAATGTTGTCAGAAATTGTTTCTCCCTTTCTCTTCGAGCATCTTCGATTTCAAGTAGTCTGGACAAGAAATGATCCATTTCTGAGAAAAGAATAAAGATATTTGAATGAAACAACTGTGCCAAATAATCATGAGACATACTAACCTTCTCCCACCCTGGCCCATCGCCTCCTTCGGCCACCGCCGGAAGATGCCCTTGGACTATTCTAGAATGAGCTAAAAATTGGTTGTCGAATTATTAACACAACTCCTTCCTCAAGCTTACCCGTAGTAACCTCTGTCGAGGAGTCCTTAACACGCCCAGGGATGCAGGGTTCTCCTCTAACCCCTCTGTTGGGACTGGCAACATGGAATGGATAGGCGAATTCAGACCAGCTGACATGAATTCAGGAGTTGGTGGTACCGTAATGGGGATATGATTGTATTGTTCAGTAGTGAGCTGCCCTTCATCATTTGGCTCGGTATCTGCCACTGTTATACCAACAAGGGCTCAGTGTGATTGGTGTTACTCAATCCGCTCGGACCGGCAGTGTTCTCCGTATTCTACAATGGAAATTATTGCTTAAAGCCCTCAGCAACACATACATTTATATTACCGAGGAAGATGGGTGGCCAACTTCTGGGGCTGCGTGTCCTTCCACCATGATTTCCCCTATTATAGCTAAATTCTTCTCTTCTAGAGGGGTTAGTTCATCACCACTTGGACCAGACCCGTTTGGTTTTGAGAAGCTCTAATCTTAGCGGCATTTTCTTTGACGGCCCTTTTCATATCCGACCAAGTGTGTGAACAACAAATGCTATTAATTCCATCAACATTACGAGTCAATGACAACAAACTTGCCTATCGCCGATGCTCTTGCCACGAGGTCTGTCGGGGCAGCTCTCCAACAGGGAGATAACTTCTTCCCATTTGTTTTTTATACGATGGGCGGTAAATTTTGGGGTTATTTTGCCAGTGGCGAATTCGGGATTTGCAAGAAGGAAATCGACAAGTATGACTTTCTGCTGCTGGGACACCTTTTTCTTGATTTTTCTGACCGGAACTGACTAAAAATTAGGAACCTCATGTTACATGGACATCTCACCAGTACAAAACCAAGCTAGTTATATCCAGTTTAAATGTTAGGGGCTTGAAATGTTATAATATACATTATTATGTACTTGAAATAGGTTCGATAATTAGTGACAGAGAAAACAAAGTACGAGGTTAGTAAGGTTAAAACATTAAACTTCACATAAAGTTTACCAACATGTCGTCAACAAATAATAGACTTTCATATAAAAATTAAAAACAGGAGTCAGTTGTAATTATGGGTCAAATTAGTATTCCATAGAAATTAGGATTTTATCTTACAAAACATACAGTACCTATCGTTTTTCGATAGTAAGTGTTCCATTAAAAAAATGCTACCCCTGAAACCCTTGGAATAAGTATGACAACCCAACCAGCACGTTTTTTAGTGCATTTCATTGTTTTTTGACCCACTTTCTTCAAATTTTTACAAATTACATATTCCAAAAAACGAGTGATGGCTTTAGAGAAAAATCCCAACTTTTTGAGCCCCCCCCCCCGCCCCTCAGTTAGAAATCTTCCACTGAATAGATGGGATGGGCTCCAACAGTTTTCCTCAAACAAACTGCAATAACTCCCACAGTCTTCTTCGTACCGTACGTAATATTGAAGCACACCAATCAAAAGGGCACAAAATTGTGTTCGTTGGTCATTTCTGACGTAAATATGGCTTAGAATCACCCCTCCATTTTTGCATACAGGGTGGATGCGTATAAGTGTAAAAAAAAAGGTAAAATTATACCTCATTTGCGGTCAAAAACACCCCCATACACCAGGGTTCGAAAATTAAAACCCTTTGAGATATGTTTTTTCTAGTATCTCTTTATGATATCATTTTCCTTACCTGTTCCTTCCTTGATTGTTTTATTTTACCGGACAAACAAGCGATTTCGAATAGAAAAATCGCTCATTTTTCTGTTAAGAAATTGTAATTTCTGCCGACAAATCGCCAATTAATTAAACAAACGCTCATAAGTAATTTTGAAAAGGGCACGTCGAAGAAGTTTTTCCTCTTCCATGGGAAATCGAAAGGCGCATTTTTAGTATGGACAACCGGCGTTCGACTTTCATTGAAAAAATTGAAATTCCCGCTTCGCAAAACTTTGAGGAGCCGTCGAGGCCCCAGAAAATGTTTTTTTTTTGTACTAAAATAGATAGTCCTGATAGGAAAAGTGTGCTCTTCTCAAATCCATCGTCAAAATTTGCAGAATGTCACACTTCAGGCTAACTTGATGAACGATGAAAAGTGAAGAAAACGTGTTACCATCTTCTGTCTTTCTCTTTTTCAAAACACCCCACAGTTTTCTGCCAATCTCATTGGCCGATGGTGGCGAAGTCTTCTTTTCGCAGTTAGAACCATGTCGTTACATTAAAAACCTAGAAAACCTACTTTTTTGTTGTTGTTTTTTTTTTTTTTGTTAAACGGGGAGGGAAGCCTAGAAGAAACTATCTCCTACCAAACTCGACCTATAAGATCTATGGTGGTGTATCCTCAGGTTGCCCTGCCAAGAAAGACGCTAGTTTTCAAGCTTCCTCCACCACCACTCCTTAACAAAGATGGGGATGTTCCCCGTAGCCATCCTGGAGATGTCTTCCGGTTGAAGCACATCATTTCCAAGATGGTGAAAGCGCAACCACCCCAGAGCCTCGCACTCACACAGTACGTGCTCTGCTGTCTGTCCGTGTCAGACTTCTCCATTAGTCTGAGTGTATATCGATGGCCACAATGTCTCGTTAGCAGTCCCACCAAGATCCTAAGGTCTTCTCGGCTCAGAGAGATCAGGCCCTTCTCCGATCGTCGCTTTGGAGTGAAAAAGAGCTTGGCTTGCCTGAGATCTGGTTGTCTAACCTAGTGTTGACGACGCCTCTCGTCCAACCACGCCTGCACCTGCCTCTTCGTGAAGGACTTCGTGACCCCGAGTCTTGGCTCCGGGCCCACGTAAGGCATCTCTGATCCTCTCTTCGCGAGTTGATCAACCATTTTATTCCCCTCAAACCCCTTGTGACCCGGCACCCACATCAAATTAAGGCTGTTTACCGTTGCCACAGGCCTGAGGGCTTCAAGACGTGCCTAAACTAGTTTCGAATTCACGACACTTGAGTCTAGGGCTTTAAGAGCCGCCTGGCTGTCAGACAGGATGAAGATCTTCGCTTTCCGAAGGCCCCTCTCACTAATCTTCCGTGCACAGGCTTCTATAGCATAGATCTCCGCCTGAAAGATGGTGGAGATCGTCCCAAGGGTCTCCCAATGCTGAAGCCTGGGGCCAAAGACCCCAATGCCAGCACTTTCATCCTCCACAGATCTATCAGTATACCATACTTGCGTGCCGGGCTTAAACCTCGGCAAACCCTTATCTCAAAGGTCGCGGTTACCTATATCGTCCTTAAACGGTTTTTCAAAATCCATCTTCACATGCATGAGATCCGTAACGACTTCAGCCGCCTCACTACATGCAACTTCCCCCAGAACACGCAAGTGCCCTACCTGGACACCCCGTTTCACGTGCTCCGCCCGCAGCAGTTTTACCGCCGCCATGTATGCGGTCGCCTGCACATAAAGGTGCAGGGGAGGCATGTCCAGTAACAGCTCCATGGCCGCCGTCGGGCACGAGTGCATAGCACCCGTTACTCCAAGACAGGCCTGGCACTGCAACTTACTCAGCAAGGCCTGGACTGTCCCTTGTTTCGTTCTCTGCCACCATAGGAGTGAGTTATAGGTGACGATAGGCCTAACAACGGCTGTGTACAGCCACACTACCATTTTTGGCTTTAGACCCCATGTTTTGCCAAACATTTTCCGACCAGCCCACGTTGCGAACGTGCCCTTATTCAGCATCCTCTTGATATGCGAGGTCCATTTGAGCCCCTGATCCAGGGTAACTCCAAGGTACTTGGCTTCTTTTCCTACTTTCAACACTTCTCCATTCAGTCGAACTACCTTTAATGCCAGCTTCCTCCGCCTGATAAACGCAACAAAGGTGGTCTTCTCAGGGTTAACCCTGAGACCATACCTGCTGCACCATCGCTGCTCTATGTTAAGGGCACCCTGCATCCTATTGGATATGGTATCATCAAATTTGCCCTTAACTAGAATCGCAAGGTCATCCGCGTAACCAATCATCTCATAACTCTGCTCCTTTGAGTTAGCGAGAAGCTCGTCCACCACGAGCAACCAGATCAAAGGAGAGAGCACACCCCCCTGAGGACATCCCCTTGAGAGCAACACGGATACAGTCTCCCCTCCCAGCCCCGAAGTCACGACGTGGCATTCCAGCATCCCTTTTTCAGATTTTTCAACCTTACCCACCAGTTCGTTTAGGGCGGTTTCAGTAGACTTGCCCCCTCTGGATTGGTTTAGTTTTAAGGCAACTGTCCTTGATATCCAGGCCAATTACCTTTTCCATTGTTTCAAGGAGGAAGGACGTGAGGCTTATGGGTCGGTACGCCTTTGCCTGGGCCGAGGGGATCGCTCCCGACTTAGGAATGAAAACAACCCTGACCTCCCTCCATGCCTTCGGTATATACGGTAGTGCATAACTCGCCCTAAATATCCTTCTGAGACGCGGCTCCAGGACCTCCACGCCACGCTGTAACATGACCGGGAATATCCCGTCCGGCCCAGGGGATTTATAGGGCTTAAATGAGCCGATAGCCCATTTAATTTTCGCGGGCGTGAATAATTTCCCCGACCCGCTCCAAATTGCATTTGTTGGCCGGCAGTCAGCCACCACTTCGCCCTGAACATCTGAGGCCCCTGCATCCCTGGAATCAGGGAAATGACTACGCAGGAGGACCTCCAGGGTCTCTTTAGCGCTCTCGGTATACGCCCCATCTGCCTTTTTGATTAGACCGAAAACCTACTTAAGGAAAAAATCTCCCCCAAGTGTCTCTACCACCCCCCTACCGGTTAGACAGTGGTGACCTCGCTCCCGCCTTATCTTTTGACCTCTTTGCGACACGTTTTCTAGAGGCAATTGGGCATTGTCCAAGGGACTCATAAACCACGTCCGGTTCAAATAGCAACACTTTGAAAACACAAACATTCAGCCTAAAATCCATCCCTGGGCAATTTATGGCAAAAATGATCAAAGTTTCTAAAAAATTGGCAAAACCGCAAATTTAGAGGTTTCTCGACCCAGGGAGTCCGAAAATCAAGACGAATTTCCGATCAGATGGTCGGTTGAAGTGGTTCTCACTGTAATGCCACCGTTTTTGACCACTTATTGCTCACTTTCGCATAAGTTTGTGGACAGTACGTTGAACATGCTGTCCGCACAATCGCCAGCTGCCTGAATTATAGCCTGAGTTCCAAGCCTCGGTACACGGTGAAGCTTCAACCTTGGCAGGCGGGAATCCAGGGAGGGGCTCAGCAGAGGGCTTGAGCCTCCTCCTTCAGTTCAGTGGGTTAGGTGGAGAGGATCGTATTTGGTGGGGGAGGGGGGGACGACTGGGTTATTGATTGAGTCAATTAATATTTTACGGCGCGAATTGCCTCTTATTTGACCATTTTGCATGGCACGAATCGCGTCAGTTAAGCCATATACGTGGCGCAAATTGATTATAGCCATTTTAATGGCGTGGAGGCTTAGTATTTGGTCATTTACTAATAACGAATGATAAGTTTCGCCATTTCCAGGGCACGAATTGTCGGTTTAGCAATTGTTAGGGCATGATTAGTCAATCAAGCAATTTACAGCACAATTTCAAGCATGAATCGTAAGTTCAACCACTTATAGCCGCATATTTTAACCAATTTTTGAGCGTGATAGCTTCAGTCAAACTGTCAGTATGTTCATTTCAAGAGGGTGAGAATAGTCAGTGTGATATTTTCAGAGCGCACAAATCCGTCTATTCAGTCTAGAGTATGAACTCTGTTTAGCGAGTATCAAGGACCAAATCGTTAATATAACCGTGTTGTGGACACAAACACTCAGTTTTGCCATTTTTATAGTTCAAAATAGTCCGCGATACCATTTGTAGATTGCGAATGGTCAGTTAGCCATTTTCAAGGTGCAAATTGTCAGGAAATTAATACGTATGAGGAATGAATATTAGCCTCAGCGATATTTTCAGAGCAAAAATGGGACCGAATGGTAAGTTTTGCCATTTTTGAAGCGAGAATTGCCAGTTTGGCCATGTTTACAGCAGGCATTGCATGTTTAGTAATTTTCTACACACGAATGGTCAGTTTTGGCCATTTTAATTATAGTACGTTCATTATTAATTAACATATTTTTAAAATTGATTAAGTACCTAATTCGAAGTTTGTCACTCACGTAGTTGCACGATGTCACAGATTTTTTTTTTTTTCTTTTGACGACTGACATCAATGCCCGCAATTAGCTGGAAAAATTACTTAGTAGGTCGACAGGCCTCTTTCTCTTGAGCCGTCTTCCAGTGCGCTGACTTAATATGCGATCAGTGAAACCTTCGAACGAGGGGTTTTCATGTGATGAGATCAAGTTGTAATGACGCTCATAGGAAGAGGAGATGAAATTTTTTACTTCTGGAACCTCGAGATCACGGTGAATTACAGAACTTCTGACGTACCATTTTGCGTTTGTTATTATTAGGCGTAACGCACGATTTTGTTGTCCCTGGACCTTCTTCACTTGAGATGTGCTAGCCGAACTCCATACAGAGCATCCATATCGCCATATAGGCCTTATCAACATGGGGTAAACGAGTCTTTTGTTGGAAAGACTAAGTGGAGAGTTAGGTCCGATGAGCGGTTTTTAATAAAGTGATACGTTTCCTGAGTCTTTTAACAAGATCACTTATGTGGTCACCAAATGTCAGTCTCTTGTCATGTTTTATGCCAAGATACTTCACAGCATTGCTTTGAGGAACTTCAACGTCATTCAATGTAATTGGTTTGACGTGATATTTCATTTTGTACGTGAAGGTAACTGTGCTAGATTTTTGGGGGTTCATTGTACTTCGCCATTTGCGGTTCCAGTCCTCGATTTCCTCGACGTGTTGTTGAAGCTCCCTTGAAGCATCAATGCCACTGTCAGCCCGAGATAGAATGGCTTGGTCAACCAATGGTTGAAGTGATTCTTGGAACGTCGCTTACGTATATGAGATAGAGAATCCTTGAGGCACCGATGAATCAATGCTTTTGCTGCCCGAAATAGCATTGTCGCATTTGACGGTGAACGAGCGATTTGTGATGAACGACAGAGTAATGCGATTGTAAGTGTCGGGAAGGAGCGGTTTTTAGTTTATAAAGGAGTCCTGGGTGCCACACTCGGTCAAACGCCTTTTCTGTGTCTAGGAATATTCCCTGGCATACTTCTTGTTTTTCATAAGTATCGAGGATTTCCTCTACGAGTCTATGAAGCTGTTGTAGGCAAGAGTGGGCTCGGTGGAATCCAAATTGGAAACAGGGGATTGCTTCCACGAGATACGGCATCAGATTGGGCAATAGGAGCCGCTCAAAAATTTTTGAAAATATTGACACCAGACTAATTGGTCGATAGCTAGTGGGGTCTCGACCATTTCTTTGAGGCTTCAAGATCATTACGATTTGAACATGTTTCCATTTCGATGGGAAGTGTGTATAGTGCGTATTACAGCGTTATATATCTGCGTGAGTAGGACAAAGGTTTTTCTTGGCATGACTTTTAATAACGGTTGAGTGATTTTGTCACTTCCCGGTGCTTTTTTAGTTGGTGGTCGTTGAATAGCGTTTGGAGTGAAAAAATCGGCAAATCCAGTTAGTAAAAGTGGTTCGGTTATTTTTTCTTCAACGTTGGCATGAAATGGCGATGATTGACTTGGATTGGGAGTGAATTGTCCAACTAATTGTTCTGCAAACAATGAAGCTTTTTCTTCAGGGGTTTGAGTGCCACTTATTATTAGCTCTAAGCGGTGGAGTAGTCAAGGGCTGCTTGACCATCATTTTCGCTTTACGCCACAGTGAGGCGTCCGTTTTTCGTCGGCAGCTAACTCTTTCAGGGCTTCCTTTAGATCAGAAGTGGCTTTGTAATAGGTCGATGGTGTTTTGCCAGAAGGGCCAATCTGTATCTGGCGACAGGGATTCCAAAACTACAAATGAAAAATAAATTGCTCCTTTCATTTAATTCCTTGTTAAAACGTTCCGTTCTGATGGTCTATTTATTGACAAACATTTTTCAATCCTGAGCAAATTTTTATATATCGTAAATATTTTACTGGATAATAACAACTTTTAGCAGTTTGGCCCTTTTGACATACGGTTGGATCTAACCATAGGCAAGTTAAAAAGACCTATCTGCCAGTTTGGCCCTTTTGACTCGCAAATAATTTTATCTGCTGGCGAGCTAAAAGGACCGATCTGTGAAATAATAATTAAAAATCAATTCATGGTAACACACTAATTTTATTACACAAAATTTAAAAATATTTTATTCTGCAAAACTTCGCACAATCTTTTCGATTTAAAAAAAAATTGCAAAATACAAAAAAACGACAAAAATAGGAAGACAATAAAATACAAAAACTACAAATTACGAAAACTGAAATCACAAAGAGAGCGTCAAAAACTTAATTATTCTACCTCATCTTCCTCGTCAGTCTCTGTGAGGACATCCATTACAGTAGTTTGATTTTTTAAAGAAAAATATTCATTGTGAATGTGAGGTGGAATTGCTCCTTTTAGGCATAGGTTCGTCAAGTCATTGTATTTTTTAGTCGAAATTGGTAGCTCAAAATTATACAACCGACTGGGTTGGTCGGGTTGAATCCCTCGCCTTCTTTTTGTCGAGAACTTCACATCGCAAAACTCAGGATTTCCTGCACTTGTACAAAATCTGAAACCGTTCACACTTTTCTGAAAAACGGCAGTCCGAATGCGGCTTACTCTGAATTTTGTCCCGTCACATAAATTTTCATCAATGGACTTGCCCTCTCCGAATTTTTTCCAATCCTTGAAGTCTTCAATACTCATATTGATGACATTGTACGGGAACGGTTTGTATCGGGCATTCGAGACAAGTGTCAGCCATTCACTCGTCTTAATTTTGGTGGATCTCTCGATAACAGCGTGGACGGAGTCTACTGTCATCATTGAGTGCCCCGCCATTAAAAAGTTTAGAGAAATATTTTTAATACTGGCCGAGTTATTAACAAAATTTGCAAGCAGGACAAGCATGAACTGGTTTTTTTGCTGGCCTGCACAATTGTCACAGTAAAGAACTAATTCTTTTACTTTCCTTTCTTCCAGCTGCACCGAATATTTTTCCATGGCCGAGCAAATTTCGTTTGAACCTCTCTTTCCGTCTTTCTCACCCCACATGTAGCAAAATGCGTTTTGGGTACCATTTTCATAAAACGTAAGATTGTACACTGCGTATTTCCTTGAGTAAAAGAACAGCATGCTGTTTCCTGAAGGTGTATTGAGTACTTTCTGAAGAACGAAAGAGCATACTACAACATCCTTAGAAGTTCTGCTTTGATCAGCCAAATAACCAATGATTGCTTCTTTTTCGTCGTCGTGTTGTTGTTTCATTAATATTTCCTCAGGACTTGGTGTTTGAAGTGCACTGAATTTAACACGAATCGAGCATTTGTCCTTTTTTGGGCAATGTATACCAATATTGTATTCTTTGAAATATTTCTTGAACACCGACTCTGATACAGATGCGTAGCTATTGTCTTCACAATGTTGGGAATATTTTCTGTAAACAATCGTAAAGTTGCCGAACTCTTCAGGCAGGTATTTCTTCGTACTGCTGTTTCTGCAGTAATGCGATGGAACTGCGGGCAAATTCTCGATGTAATCCGTTATAGCTTTTGATTGTGCGTGGAGGCGTTTTGTTTGCAGGCCTGTGTGATCCCCTCATATCTTTTCTAGCACTTTTTAAGGATGAATTACAGCCCATCTGCTCAGTATATCTCAGCATTTTAGGCCCTATATTTAGCGTGTCCAAGAAAAATATCTTACATACTTCTACAACTTTTCCACTATGGGGTAAGAAATACCGCCTCGTGAAGTTTCTTCTAATTGGACCCGGTACTGTAGATCTCCCTTTTTCTTTTTTACTCATGCTCCTTAACAAGAATTCTTTCTTTTGTATGTTTGATAAGGCCCAATACTCTATGAATTTTATCCCTTTCATCAGCCAGAAAATAGGAATGGCACTGCTCTTTGCATAGTAATGAGCAGCCTTTTTTCACAGTCCGAGCTGAAACCACTTTTCCGGAAGTTGACGTGTATGCCTTGCGAATATATTTCTTCTTTTCCACTGGTACTTTTTTTCTACCTTCGGAACCAACTGTGAGAAGGCCGTGGTCAACAACAGACGTACAGGGCTCGATATTGGAAGTGGCATCCTCGATGTAACCGAAATCAGCAGAGTCAATTTGCTGGTCTGAAACATCCAAAAAATTCTTCATTTAATTACTGTTTTCAACGTAAAAATGTCATCATTTCATCTCCAAACTTACCAGAATCAACAAACTGTTCACAAGCGTTGAGGGAATGAGCGTATTCTTCTTAATGCGTCATCATCAGTAAAATTTAAGGCTTCAACGTTGTTACGAGGTACTAAAATTGTCATAAGAAATCGATTAGACGGTTATATTCCCTCAGTTTAATTGTTTGTAAATGTAAGAACAACAAGAGCTAACCATCCAACGTGCAAATGTCTTGAATCGCCTGTATTATTTTTGATGGGCTGTCATTTTCCAAACTGTTTTCAGCTTCCGAGCCAACTGTGGGTTGGTTGGGATCACCAAATGGCTTATTGATATCGGGGTTGGAAGCAACATCCTCAGTATTACAAAACTCCACAAACGTTTGCTGATCTGAAACAGAAAATCAAAGTTATTTATGTGAATTCCAATTCTTATCAAAATAAAGTATTTCTTCCAATAATGACAAAGTAGCCCAGTTTTTTTATTCAATCTTATTAATTGAATAAAAAAACTAAAACTGACCATTCAAAATTTTTGATGAACTCAAGTTTGGTAAAGCGTCGTCGTGTGCGTCACGAGCAATTTTAACATTGTTACTCGTATCTTTCTAAACACCCTGGACATGAATATTAGAAATTAAATACAGTACAAAATATTGTTTTTGGGCCGCATTCAGAGATCTTCCTTAAGGCGGGTTTCAGACTGGTTTCCTTGACCCCTTCCCAGTCGCCCTCGCCCAAACTTTGCCCCTAAATTTTGGCTCTATTTCTGCACCAATATTCAATTTCAATGCCTCATTTTAATATTTATGAAGTTCTACAGTGACGTTAGGATCTTGCTTTTTCAAGTTTCATCCCTAAAATAACCCTAAAACCCCTTTGAACTTTAATGAGTGTAAGGATGAAATGCGAAAAAGCAAGGTCTAACGTCACAGTAGAACTTTTTGAAGATTAGAATGAGACTTTGAAATCCAAGATTAGTGGAGAAATAGAGCTAAAATTTAGGTGCGAAGTTTAGGCGAGGGTGGTGACTGAAAAGGGGTTGAGGAAACCTGCCTGCCCCCCCCCCTTTAGGACATTAAAGTCCTAAAGGGCTTCGAAACATAATTATAACACTTGGATGACACAATTTTTTCTGATTTTTCAATGCCTTAAGAGCCTGCCGCACAATAATTTATGACTTCTCGACCCCGCGTTAGTACGCAGTGATGTATTGGAGGCTCTCTCTGCTGCGTGATGCATAATTCGGGTGATGTGACTAACAGCAGCGTCTATGTCGCGCGGTGTTTTAAGAGGAAGGGATAAGTTGGTTTCTCTTTCTAGGGTTTCCGAGTACAATATCAAATCAAAGGGGTTTTTGACTAGAACTTCGTTCAGTAGAGCCTAGAGCAGTCGTAGAAGAGCTCATAAGAGTGACAGCCACTGGATAGTGGCTGGACGACAACGAATGTATAACTCGGACTTCGGAGAGTGGGAAACTTATACCTTTACCAACGAATATGTCGAGGATATCAGGGTTCAGGATAATCGTGGTAGTGACTTGGCTCAATTGGGTGGAATACGCTCAATCCCAGTTGTAGTATCCCGTCGTGCAACATCCGTCCTCGAGGATTAGTGACAGCGGAACCCCACATTGGGAGTTTTGAGTTAAAGTCGCCTCCTAGGATACATGTTGAGCGAGAGTATTCGCGCAGTGAGATTTTAAAACGTTTAAAGAGAAGTATTTATTCAAACGGTTAATCGTGTTCATAACAATTAATAAAGAACAGAGATGAAAAACAAATTACAGGGAGTTATTTTAGTTATTGGCTTGAAGCATTAAATTATGATTTGCTCAATCCAACATACCCCCAAGGTAAATAGACTAAAGAGGTATGCTCTTAATTTTCAACAAATTATTATTGTGAACGTCTCACCAGGACACATAGAGCGTGCAGCTCATCGCCTCAAAGGAAGTGCCGGACCAAGCGGCACAGACGCTGAACAGTGGAGGAATCTCTTGCTTCGATACGGCGCTCATAGTGCTCGTTTGAGGGACGCAGTAGCTGCACTTACACGTCTTTTAGCAAACACAGTCGTTCAGTGGGGAAGCATACGAGCCTTGCTCGCAAGACGAGGAGTCGCCCTGGACAAGAAGCCTGGGGTCCGGCCGATCGGTGTAGGGGAGGTGCTCCAAATAGTATGCGCAAAAACAATGGCCACTTTGACAGGCAGCGACCTAGCAGAAGAGTGTGGAGCGGACCAGCTGTGTGGAGGGATCAAAGCAGGAACTGAAGGAGCGGTGTATGGCATCAATACGCTATTCGAGACGCAGGACGCTTGTGAGAGAGTATTACTTATGGACGCATCAAACGCATTTAACGCCATGTGCCGCCCATTAGCCTTGTGGAATGCCAGGGTGCTTTGGCCTCGGTGTGCCAATTTCCTCTTCAATACATACCGTGGCTTCCCCAAAACAGTGTGCAATCCTGGGGTGGACCCCTTCAACTGAACTCCTCGCCCTCCCTGTGAAACATGGGGGCCATAGAAGACCCAGTACAAACCGCAGACGTCAGGTGGGGTACCTCACAGAGGGCAACGTCAGTGCTGGCCGAATCCGTTTCAACAGGGGCTGATTTTGATGGAAACAGACACGCCATGAGAGTCACCCAGGAGCAAATGACTGAGAAGGCAGCCCGTAAGCAGCGTGACTCCGAGAAAAGCCAGCAGGTGGTGGAGGGGTTGGCTCCAGAGGCAAGACGGACGCTGCAGCGGATTATAGACGAGAACGCCTCTCAATAGCTGGCAATAATACCAACTGTGGCAGATGGTCTGGATCTCACTTCAACCCAGTTCCAGGATGCACTTTGTTTAAGGCACTCGAAACCAATGCTCAGTCTTCAGGGAAGCTGCGATGGGTGCGGGCAAGAAATGAATGCGAACCATGCACTCAACTGCAAACATGGAGGGCTGGTTAAGCAGGGCCACGATCAGATCCGGGATGTGGTGGCAGGGCTGACCAGGCAAGCATTCAGGGGAGTGATGGTCGAGCCAGTCATGCGCGAAGGCACACTGCCCAATTGACAAGGAAATATGAGAAAAATATTTTTTTAAAATGTGTGGAAAATATGGATGAAATCTACTAAAAGTGCTTCCAGAAATATTTTTAAAATCTATATAAAGTTCGTTTTTTAAAAATATTTCAAAATATAGATAAAATATTTTGGCAGAAATATGAATTTTAAAATATTTTGTCAGACATATTAAAACATCGATAGTAAAATGTGGAGTTGGAAATATACTTTCAGGAATATTTAAAACAGGTGGTATAATTGTGTTAAAAAGTAGGTTCACGTTTCAAAAATATAGAAAAAACGTACGGCAAAAAATATTTAATTTAAAATGTTTCAATTATACACGTTAAATATTTTTTATATAATTAGAAAAACTGATTTCAAAATTACAATTCTCACAAAAAATCCACTGAGAAAAATTCGTGATTTAAAACTGCAAACGCTGAAAATTGAATAGTGAACTCGAAATTATGCTTAAATGTGTACTTACAATCAGTCTCAAATAAATAAAAAAAATGTGAGAAACAATCAACTTTCTTCGGCCATGCAAATTTAAGCAGCCACATCATCTTCCTTGGAATCTCTGAGAAAATGCAACGTTATTATTAGATTTTAAATTCAAATTGTAACTTCAAAAATACTAGTGCTGGACGTCCGGTTCTCACCGTTTGAGCCTTGACGGACTGGCGGCAAGCCAGAGAGAAACAGTTTTTATTATTTCGTATTTGATAGTAGACGGCGATTTCAGACGAATAATATCTGTAAAACGTATTAGCTAATGAATAGATCATTTATATATCAGACCATACGAAATAAAATACGTACGAAACAACAGCTTCGCGATCCCCTCAAATTTAATGACTCAGGGTCCAGCTACACGGGAATTTCGAGCTCATGAATTATTCTTACCTCGATATCGTCAAATCGGCTTGAAAAGTTGAAATCTCTCAAAACACGTGGACTTCTTCTACCGCTGACTCCACGCGCGACTTGGCACTCAAGCGAGGCTTGATAGTTGATAGGGATTAGGGAGGGAATGGAACTATTGGATTGGAAGAGACGATGTGGGTTGACTGTTAAGTGACCGTTGGGCGGGAGAGTCGCGTTTTCGCGCCTTCTTTGCACGCCTGACCTTCGTCCTTCACTGCAGACTAACTCATTATTTCTCATTCTCTATTCTCTCACACCCACACATTCACTACCTTACTTGCGTCTCGGATGAACCCACCAAAACCCCAAATGTTTTTTCTCTCAAGTACTTCACTTAAATTTAAATTGCTGTCCTGGAAATGAAGTCTTTAATAAAAAAACCAAACCCTTCGTATTTTTCGCACGCGCCTCGGAAAGTTACCGCTACTTTTCCGTATTCGCTAGCGGCAAACCGCACAAAAATTTTCACGGGCTTAAATGAATTTATCTGGGCTGGATGACAAGTAATAAAATCTAGAGTCTGTTCATGTATGAAGATAACCAAGACGTTGATGACATTTGACTTCATGAGAAGAAAAAAAATGTATCGCAGAATTCTTAATGGATGGAAAATTGAACCACTTACCTGTAAAACTTACGCAAATGATGCTATGATGACGAACTATAACGAAAATTCACTCACTACACGTCCATCATCGCACCATATCACACCGATATTGGTAACAACCTACCTGCGCCTATGATATATATACCAAAGTAAATATTATGCAGAGAATGTAATACTCACATATCTAAATTATTAATCTCGAAACATTTCATCATTAATGTAGCACATATATGTATTGCGTAACATTATACAATTTATGTCACATACACATTTATTTTTCAATATTTCTGGCGAAATATTTTTGTTGTAAGGAAAACATATTCCATTAAATATATTTATCAGGATATATTGCTATATTTAAAAAATATTTTTCTCATATTTTCTTGTCAATTGGGTGGGACAGCCAGGCCTAATAGCCGATATTAAGGCTCACGGAGTATGGGACAGAGAGAGGGCGTCTTTTTACGATATCCGCGTGATAAACGCTGACGCCTCTTTCTACTCCGCCCGCGAATGGTCAGCAGTCGCCGAAGAAGCAGCACGAGCCAAACACAGGAAATACGATGCAGCAGCAGAAGAACTACACGGCTCGTTCTGTCCCCTCATCACCTCATGCGAAGGCGTCCTTCACAGGGAGTTCCAAGCTTTCGTCCAACGCCTAGTGGAATCACTGGCAGAGAAATGGAACAAACATCGCTCGGTCGTGTCGGGGTATGTAAAGACAAAACTGCAAATAGCAACCATAAGGGCAGTTTCACTTCGGCTGCGGGGTTCCAGGAGAACACAGAGGTCAGCGAGAAGGGACGACCCTGATATCGAACAGGAGGATACAGCCCTGGGGCTAGAGGACGGTGCACCCCTACCCCTTCCAAGAGATGGCTGAGCAACACCGGGAATCACCAATTGATTTGTTATTTGTCGAATAATTGAAATTTTGCCTTGGTGAAAACAATACGACGATGCTCTACATAGAATTGACTTAGGGAGGCTTTTTTCAACATTGTAGACTTAAAAAGAATGATTTCTGTACAATAAATTGATTATTAAATAAAAAAATTATTATTGTTTGTGCCATGACGTCATGGGATGACAAATTTTTAAAAAATTAACAGGTGGGACTTTTTTCAATAAAACAAAATTATCAACATTTCTGGGGCCACTTTTTAAATCGGGAGAACTACGCATTATTGCCTGCAGGACAATGTTCCTGTGAAAAAAGTGATTGCAGGGCCCCTAAGTATAATGGTTGGAGCAAAGAAAACTGCTGCAGGTGCAGGGTAACATCTCAGTTGTGAAACTTTTAGAAATTCTTTTAAGATAGAGCTAAGTTCAGCAATTTTTTCGTTCCACTCATCAACGTAGAGACCTCGCCACCGTTCCAATTAACAATAATAAATATAAGCGCCCCGAAACACTTGGCTTCGTATTAAGGGTTCTCGGCGGTGTTTGTACAACAAACCGCACCGAACCAGAAGATCAAACAGTTTCCCATCTTAGAGCAACTTTCACTAACAGACAATTCATTAATCTGTCAGACAATTCATTTCCCCAATCAGCATCACTAAATGATGATAGGTCGAAATTTAGAGATTTAGAAAATTCCAATTTAAAATTTATAGTTCCTTTCAAGTATCTTAAGATACGTTTGACAGCAAGCCAATGCACTTTTTTGTAATTGTGGTTGAAACGACTTACAATGTTTACAGCGAACTGAATAACAGGGCGAGAAATTTGAGCAATGAATAGTAAGGATCCAACCGCCTCTTGATAGGGAACATTTCCTTCGAAGGGTGTGTTTTGATTGCTGTCGTTGGTCGTGAGTGTTTTTCCAGCATTGGTTTCCATGGGAGTTGAAACTGCGTTGCAATTTTCCATCTTAAATCGTTCGAGAGTTTTTTGGATATAGGAGGATTGGCTTATCCATAGTTTTTCTTTATTTCTGTCCCGGGTGATTTCCATGCCGAGACAATTATTGATGGGGCCCAAGTCCTTCATCTCAAATTCCTGTGTCAAATTGTGTTTTATTTTGATTTCAAACTAGGAGTGCTGGTGAGTAAAATTAAATCGTCGACCTATAAGGCAATAATTGTAGTGCCTTCATGGTTTGAGTGCCGATAATTACAAGGGTCCGGTTTTAAACGTTCGAATCCGAGTTTTTGGGGTACGGCATTGATTTTCTCATTCCAGCAGCGTCCACTCTGTTTCAGTCCATAGACGGATTTAAGAAATCTCCATACCTTTCCTTTTTGGTCAGGCTCGAGCAATTCAGGAGGAGGAGTTACATAGATTTCTTCAGGTAAATCTCCGTATTATAAGTAAGCAGTTTTCACGTCCAGGTGATCAATATCAAAATTAAATTGTACGGCGAGTGAAAGGAGAAAGCGTATCGACGTGTATTTTGCTATACCGGAGAGTATGTTTCGTTGTAATCTTCTGGTTTTTGTGCACAATCTCGTACTACCAAACGAGCTTTGAATTTCTTCTGGTTCTGTACATTTTTTATTTTATACACCCAACGAGTCGTTTCCTTCGGGTAGATCAGTGACAATGAATGTGGAATTCTTTTGGAGCGAACGAAATTCATCAGCCATGACTTCCTGCCATTGAGCTGAATCCGGACTTTCCATTGCCTGCTTGTACATCAGAGGTTCAAGTTCATCTGCGCCACTCTGAGCAAGGTAGGTAATGAAATCTGGGTAAGACTTAGGTTTCGGAGTTCGCTGAGATTTCCGGGTAGTAGCTTCACTGTCTCGATCGGTTTCGGGTTGTTCATCTGTTGAATCCACAGATTCGGAGTTTAACGGTGAGTTTGTTTCAACTTCGTTGTCTGCGATTTCGATTTCCTCCTCATCAGGGATGTCGCCGTGATCTTCGTCTTCATGTGTTTGCAGTGAAGCAGTTTTTTCATTTTCCGGGTGGGGCGTTGTTACGTTGTCGAGAAAAATGAATTGGGAAGGAATTTCTTTTCAATTTTCAGTCAAACCGAGTTGTAACGTTGCTTCATTTTCGAGAAATACGGCGTTTCTACTGACAATAAGTTGTTTAGTTTTAGGGTCAATGAAATGGTAACCTTTAGTGTCTGTGCAGTAACCCGTGAAAGTGAGTTTCCGTGATTTTGGATTCCATTTTTTTCCTAGTGGGATATGGACCATAGCGTCAATGCCAAAGATGCGTAAGTGTCCTAATTCGGGTTTTTTACGTCCCTGTATTTCGTAAGGGGTTTTTCCTCCTAAGGCTCGTGCAGGTGAACGATTGACGAGATATGCAGCTGTGGATACGGCTTCAGCCCAGTACTCTTTGCTCAAGCCAGCGTCAAGGAGCATGGGTCGAGCGTTATCGACGAGAGTCCTATTCATTTTTCTGCTGTGCCGTTCTGTGATGGGGAGTAAGGACAGGTTTTTTGATGTTCAATCCCAGCTTTGGTGAACATGGATTTTATTGTTCGGTTAACGTATTCTGTGCCGTTGTCTGTTCGAAAGCATTTGATTTTTCTTTCTTTTTAGCGTTCGACGAAAGAAATGAATTCTTGGATGCATTCGGCGACTTGACTTTTATTAGTCAAAAAATAGACAGTTACGTACCGCGAGTGATCGTCAATCAGTGTTAGGAAGTAAACACTGCCTACTATTGATTTTATTTCCATCGGTCCTGACAGGTCGGAATGGATTAAATCGAGAATATTATGGGTGCGATTACCACGGCTTTTGTAGGGTTGGCGTGGCTGTTTCCCCATTAAACATAATTCACAGTTGCCGTTCATTTTCGTGGTGCCATCGATTCCGGTGGAATTTAGCTTCAAGAATTCAAGGCCTTTAGAGTTTAGATGTCCTAACCTTCGATGCCATAATGCTTCTTTTGTATGAGCAAAATATATCTGAGGTACGTTGTTTGGAGTGGTGTTCAGTTGATAAATCCCGTTTTCTTCACGTGCAGTAGCGACGACAGTACCGTTGGTGTCCAAAATTTTACCTCCGTTTTTATCGAAGACGACAGTATTGCCATTATGAACACTTTTGCTTACCGAAAGTAGGTCAGCTGCAGCGTTTGGGATATATAGCGTGTTTTTCATCTCTGTTCTTGATTAATTGTTATGAACACGATTAACCGTTTGAATAAATACTTCTCTTTAAACGTTTTAAAATCTCACTGCGCGAATACTCTCGCTCAACAGGTTATGGCCCTTTTTCCAAATGAGAAGCAATGTACAAAATTTCTAAAATTCGTGTTCCCTTTTAAATTCAGTGCGCGAAAAAGTTTCTCCGTGATCTTTTTAAGTTACTCGTTTCATTTCCGTTACAAGTTTATCGTATAATAAACAAAATAAAAATGAACCAACAATAAATGTCTGCCCCATTTCGTGGGCGAGACTCCATATTGTGCTCATCAGCAGTCTGTGATCAACTCTGTCTGGTGCAGAGTAGAAAGCGCCAATCTGGTATGTTTGCCCGTTAAGGCTAATGCACACTCTTGCCACTTGTGGGACATCCTCGCAAATAGCCGGCAGTTCATGGTGTAAGAGATTGCTTTTGATGAGAATGGCCGATCCACCTTTTCGGTTGTTTGAGGGATGGTCAGCTCTGTAACTTTTATAGCCCAGACCAGAATGAAAACATTTAAATTAGGAGTCATTTTTGTTTCTGTGAGTAGCATTATATCCGTGTCATTCTGCGTCAAAAATAACTTCAGCTCGTGATACTTATTGTTAAGCTCTCGACATCAGTTCCAAGTGACAACGTGAAGATTTGTTCGACGTGGGTTATTCATTTTAGAAGCTTGGGAATGATTTGGGTTATCATGGAGAGTAGGGGCTGAATAAGGCCGATGAGTTGATCAAGTTTCTCACACAAGGTTGAGATGGATGACTTTTCGTGAGCGTCCTCGGTTGTTACCGGATAATTCCGCGCTGCTTGAGCGTAAGTTGGGGCATTAGGGTGATGAGAGGTCATTTCGGGATCGCAGGAGGTGGAGCGGCGTTATTAAAGTTATGTGGTGGTTGCGGAGATCGAGATAAGGTTTTCACTGTTTTATGGCGAGTATTTTGCAGTGTGAGGTGGACAGGAAAGCCCTTATAGTTAGCCGTGTGGTTTCCTTTACAATTAGTGCAAATAGGTTGGCTTCCCTTTATTTAGTACATAATTCGGTACTATGGTCGCTGTCGCATTTGACGCATTTAGGTCGGCGGAAACAATAATTTTTAGAGTGTCCATAGGCCTGGCATTTAACGCACTGAATGGCCGATCTTTTAGGTTTTGGAGGTTCAATCTTAACTACTGCGTTGTACAGACGAGTTACGTTGTATACATATTTCGGTGTTCTTAGAATTTGGTTTCAAATCAAGGAAGGATAGGGGTATAGGGGCCCTGGTAACTGGATGAAGAGCGAGTACTATTTGAGTGGGTTCATACTCCATTGATTTTAATTCATTTATTACTAGATTTGAGTCGGTTGTGTGATGAAGGACTCAGATTACTTACACTCCTTAAGTTGATAGGTGTGGAATTCAGCCTTGTTTTTTTCGAGAAAGTCCACTGATTTTCTGTATTCGTCAATTGTTTCAAATTCCTTCGGGAATTGTTCAATTCGTGGACGCTTAGGCGACATACCTGGAGTACCTGTTCCCATAAGTCGGTTGATGAATAGGTAATAGAGTTATTCACCCCGGCAACGATAAATGAAATAAAATAAAAGTGAATTTAAGAAGAAGGGAAAATTTAGATATATGTATAAAGAAACACTGTAAATAATCGTGTAAATAAGCGCTTTGGAATTATTTGTATTCAGACTTTTTAGTTTTTAAGCTATTACTCGCGTTATGTTCGCCGTACAAGGACTGATGCGAGACTTCCTTGAGGCATTGTCGATCGAAAGAATATCAATGAATGAGACCCCACTTCCTGCACCCAATTTTTCCCGCGGACAGACCTGAAGGCCAAGGAAGAATATCGATGCTTGTGGACCTCTTAGGGGCCTAGGTACGAATGGTCTCGAAAAAATGCCGCATAAGGGATCCAAGGACGCTGTTTAAGACGCCGTGGCAACCACACTGCTGTTTTTGTTACCAACCGCTCGTACTACTTACTGACCCTGGAGTCGATAAAACAGGCTGATACCCAACGACCAGGACGTGAAACATTCATTATTGGATCGTTAAAGGGGCTTCATTTCTCGATTAAACATGGTTCGGGGACTTATAAATCACGTCTGCCTCAGTCTAGAACCTTGGACCCTAGAATTTGAGAAGGTGATAATTCCTCGTTAGTGTTTGGGAGGTGGTTTTGATGATGTTTTTGCGCAAGTGACCTTGCGACTCCTTCGATCCTCCACTGTAAGGGAGACAATTGTCCCATGCCTTCAACAAAGCCACTAATTCATTTGCACACCCAAATGACGGTTCGGATTTATTGCGAACGTGCGCGAATTGTGATTGGATGGCTGGGAGGGGGGAAGGTAGGCTGGAAGCCCTTCTTTCGCTCATTCTAATTAATAGCAAGTCCCAAAAGTGCCCGGGGAACAAGTTTTATCAGGCTCGTTCCACTCCACGTACTCGTCAACTCGCGTCGGATGTTATTAAAATTTACTCATTCACGAGAGCACCCCCCACTCCCACCTAACTGTGGCCACCACACAGCATTGTTTGTCGCTAACGCTTCGAGCGTGAACTTATATTTCATCGTTATTCCGCTACAACGAAAATATACTGCCGTTTTACGCCTTCTTGCCCCACACCTACTCTTAAACTTTTTTTGACTCTAAAAAAAAAAAAACATTCTTATCGCTTTTGTCAAACCTTACAATTTTTCTTCCCAGTTTTATGTTGTTTACGACCGTTCCAATTTTAAGCTGTGAGAGTGAAGCGTACACAGTCGAGTTTTAGAGTCACATCCCTGCGAACCTGTTGAAAAACAGTAAAGTGATAATAATTTAAGGGAAAATGAACGCCGCTGTTGATTTTTCAACGAACTTGTCCCCCTCCCCCCACCATTCGCTCATTGGGAAGAAAACTGGTACAATTCACAAAAGTGTTTCAGACCTATCCAGTTTGGATTTAAATTAAATTAAATTAATCCAAACTGGATGCGTCAAAAAACGTTTTTGAGTTTTACCTGAGTACTTATTCTTCCAAGAGAGCGATTTGTTTAAATTGTTTAGCACTTCCACACATTTTCCTGCCCCACGTTTTGTTTTTTGCTTTTCATTCAGCGTTGTCGTCATGCGTTTTTGTTATTAATTTTTTTTTCTTTTCTCGAGGGGCTGAATATACAAGTCTTCGAGTTACTAAATAAGATTGGAGAGATGCCCAGCCCTTGGCAGCTAACCAACTCTTCGCCATACTTTATTTATTGCCTTACAAACCCCCATTTCTGAAAAACGTAGACGAGAGGGGAAAAAACCCTCTCGAGTTCGAGATTTAATGCTCAATATATTCCCTAAAAACTGCTATTTTTGCCCTACATAAACCACTTCGAATTTCCCTCGAAAAGGGTTTAATGGTGAAACCGAGCCTATATGAAGGGTGGGTGGATGGGGGAAGTGGTCAAAGTGTCCTTTTATCCCCACCCTTCATCACCAAACCAAAACGAAGAACTCCAACGGATTAAAATCACGCGTCTATAAAGTTCCGTCGAATTTCGCGCGAATCAAACCACAATGAACTTTGGATAGGGGAGATGATGACACATCATTTTCGTCCGTGATTTGAGCGAATTCTCGTTTTTAATGGTGTCAGAGGGGGGAGGGTGGTCTCTCGAGTGTTTTTTTGTTATTCCTGTTAGGGGCAATGCTCGCGTCTCTGCGGTTATGGTCCGGCCACAGAGACCACGGACGATAGGACCGAGA
Organism: Corythucha ciliata; assembly: GCA_038030265.1. Lineage (NCBI taxonomy): Eukaryota > Metazoa > Arthropoda > Insecta > Hemiptera > Tingidae > Corythucha > Corythucha ciliata. The sequence goes on from CM075941.1 coordinate 42,118,077, forward strand.
CGAAAAGTCATCAATAAGGGCTGAATATCGTCATGGAAGTGAAGTATTTTATGGAAAGGGAGTATTTCAAGGGGGAGGGCGGGTGATGAACTCCAATACACTTTGAATTATATTATGTGCAACGAAAAGACTGATCTATACAGTAGCGTACCGAGGCGTTGCGAAGGGGTCACCGTGAAGCGTGGATTCGCGGCTAGTATAGCATATTGAAAATAAGTGCGTATTTTCCTTCAAAATTGAAATAAATACACCATATCGAGGCATCTGAAAGCAACTTCCCGGCTAAAATAGAGAAAATACGCCATCCACAAGCATCTCTAAGCAAAAATTGAGGAGACGTGCTGACGTGCCAATCGTCTGGCATGTACGCAGCCAAAATGTTAGGAAAAAACGCCAATATTCATGGCTAAAATAGCCGAAAAGCGCTAATTCGTAGCAAAAAGCGAAAAAAAGAATCGATTCATGGCTGAAAATAAAGAAAAAAGCCACGGCCATAATTGGGAAAAAACGCCATAATTCACATATATATGAAATTGGGGGAAAACCGCGATTATTCGCTCTCAGCAGGGTCAGCTAATATCGAGAAAACGCCAATTCGTGACTTCTAGAGGCAGCTTTGTGATTAAAATTGAGAAAAAGCGCAAATTCACGTGGATGAAAGTGAAGCAAAATCGCTAAATTTTCGGCTAAAATTGTGAGAAAGAGCGGAAAAATGGAGAAAACACAGAAAATTGTTAATTTATAGCAAAGGTTGACAAAAAGAGCTCATTCGCAGCTTAAATTAAAATTTAAAAGACGCCAATTCGCTGATAATTTTTTTTTTTAAATCGGCTAATTCTGCCAGTACTCAAATTGAGTAAAAGATAAAAAAGAGCTAAAGCTAAAAATGAGTAAAGGCTAAAAATTAGCGGCTAAAAATAAAAGTAATTTCACGCAAAAAGTAAGGAAAAGTATTAATCCGTGGTTGAAATTGAGAAAAAAATGATAGTTCCAGGATGTAGTGGAGAAAATCCGCGAATATGAGTGAAATCCCTAATTCACGGGTGATTCGGGGGGAGGAGGTATTTGAGAAATCCGGCTAATTCGCAGCAAAACTGAAAAAAAAAAAAAAAAAATCGGTAATTCCCGACAAAAATATAAATAAAGTGATCATTCGCAGTTGTAAGCGAAAAAAAAAAGCGTGATTTGCGGCTAAAATTGACAAAAAGTACTCATTAGCTGATGAAAAAATGGAGATAATCCGCGAAATCACGGCTAAAATTGAGTTGAAATTGGATACAAAGCGCTGATTTACATGCTAAGAAGTAACAAAATTGAGATAAACGCCGATTCGCTGATCAATTTGACAAAATCCGTAGATTCGCGGCTAAAATTGAGTAAAAGCGGTAATTCGTGGCAAAAATTGAAAAAAAAAATGGCGGCGTATACATTCGCAGCGCAAACTCACATAGAAGAAGTGAGAAAAAAAAAATATTATTTGCTGCTAAGATTGAGGAAAAGCCCTAACACGTTGCTAAAATAAAATTGAGAAAAAATGCTAATTCACGATCACGGGTACAGTTGAGAAAACTCTCTAATTCGTGGCAAAAACAGACAAAACTTGCTAATCTCTGGCTAAAGTTGAACTAAAGTGCTTAAGAAAACGGCTAATTTGTGGGTCAATTTGAGAAAATCCGCTCATTCGCGTCTAAAATTTGAAGTTGAGGAAAAGCGCTAAGAATTCGCATGGATAAGAACGGCCTTAGTGAAAAAAAAAAAGTACAGGCTAAAACAGAAACATACGCTTATTTACAGCTACAATTCAGAAAAATCGCGGATTGAGTGAGAAAAACGGTAATAAAAAACCTCTAGAACTGAAGGGCTAGAATTAAGAAAAACGTTAATTCTCAGCTAAAATTGATAAAATTGCTAATCGACCGCTAAAACCGAGAAAAACGTTAATTCGGCGCTAAAATTGAGAAAAATCTCTGATTCGTGGCCATAGAATTGAGAAAAATCAGCGATTAATCACTGCAACCGCGAAATACCCCCATTTTGTGGTTTCTTTTAAGGCAACTTCATGACTAAAATTTTACTACTCGCGGCTCACATTGAGAATATGGACTCATTTGCCTTCAAACTTGGGAAAAGTACACAGAACATTTCTCAAGGAAACCAGTACGGCGCGGCACAGGGGGTATCTGATGGCAACTTCCTTGCTAAGATAAAGATAATGCGAAAATGGAGAAAATGGGAGGCTAAAATTGAGTATGCGGGCAAATGTGCTAGTCTAGGGGCAAGTGCGTGTCAAAAAGATTCGAAAAAAACGCTAATATTCACGGCTGAAATAGTGGAAAAGCGCCAATTCACGGCTGACATTCAGATAGTATGATAATTCGTGGATACATTTGAGAAAATTCACAGTTATAAAAGGGAGAAAAGGCGTAAATTCCCGTGGCGTGACAAAAAAAACTCATTCACGTCTAAAATGAAGAAAAATAAATTCACGGATAAATCTGAAAAAAAAAAGCTACTGATGCCACCGGGACTTGACGAGCTTTCTGAGACCACATTCTCTCCGCGGTCCAGTTCGTGCTCGTCGCTCACACCAGCGACGGAGTTGTCCACGTAGAAACTTTTGTGGAGTTTATCAGCGACATCACGGGAGAAATTTGACGAATTTTGTTGACACTCTTCTATGATTTTGTTAAGATGGAAGGATATGATGGCTCCGAGAAGAAACGGGCTGCAGGTGGCGCCGACCATGTCGGTACATGCGTTGTTTACCTTTCTCATCCATCCAAAGAAGCCTCAAAAAATCACGATCAGTAGGAGACAGGCTGATATGCAAAAATACACGGCGTATGTCAGCGATAACTCCAATTTTCTCTAGACTCCCTTCTCCAGGCACGAGAGGTTTCGACTGTTCTGCAGCTGACGCGTCGAAGACGGGTCGTATTCGTGTTGTGCTGCCCTCTTTAATGACTGGACGGTGAGGAAGGTAATGCCCAGGGTTTTTCCATTCGTCGTAACCAACCTTCTCGATGACCCCCCTCCTGTTCCCATTCATCAAAGACTGACGCGTACTCTTCATAAAGGTTCTAACTAGGGTTTTAACCTTTTCACCATGGGATAAAGTCCTTTTGATGGCTAAACTGTAAGTATACCCGGTAACGTCCGTCCGTGTCAATCGAAACTGTACTCAAAAAATGACGATAGGCGATGTCGTGAAGCTCGGAACTTCTTTTCTTCTCGCAAGGGTCCTTGTTCCTTGATTCCCAGAACGTCGAGCGTCCACAGAGTATACACGATGTCTTCTTTGATAAGCTTTGACGTGAACATGACCACCGAACTGACTCTGCTTGGTGTCTCTGGTATTCGTCCCATTAGGGTCCAACCGAGTTTGGTTTCTACAGCTACGACGTTTTCGTTCAGCCTTTTTAATTCACCTGTCAACAGTTTCCCCGCAACGCCTGCCCCAATTAACAGTTCAATAGGCTTTTCTTGACGGCCTGAAATGTGAATACGATGTTTTTTTTGAGTTCGCCAAGACAGAGCTGTGCTCGGACTGGTGGAATCAGAAGGCCCAAGCCGTAGGGTTTGATGCGTAATGATCTTGAAAATATTTCCCAAATTTTTCTGTGTCGTCGTCTTCAACCATTTTCTTCACAGCCTCGATAAAAGCTGCCTTGAACGCTTCAACATCTGCTTCTTCCATCAAAGATCTGTCCTGATCTGATGATTTTATAGGTTACCTTCTTTTTATCGGCAGTTCTGATTTTGGCAAGATTCTTCCACCACGCTCGCTCCGCGTGCCAAGTACACCAGAGCCTCCGATCTGCTGAACCAACCACCTCACTCCATGCGTTGGAAAACGCTGTTTCCATGTCTGACATAAATACACGTGGCGTCAGAAATTCTGGAATTTCATTTCAGCGAAAAATATTTTTATGGCGTCTTTATCGGTACGATTAGTAAAGAGGAAGGCACAGGGAAACCCTTGCCTCAGGTCAACGATGACGATAACAGTTATAAGTTGAAAATCGTAAGGGTTCCATCCGTGGGTACCGTCAAAGCAGATTGCGTCGCCCCCGAATCGACTCAACATGTCTCGCTGTGCCTCATTCATTATTGCTAGCATGAAATCATCAGCAGACAGGGTATCATATGCTAAGAATTGTCTTCTGACTTCTAGAGGAGGTTCATTTGCCTCTCTTAGGAGTACGTTTGACGGTGTTGATTGTAATAAGCCAAGGCATGTTCGTAGACTCTTGTTTTGAACAACATTAAACTTTTCCAGAATATTTTGACTAGCGGTGCCGTAAAAAATACTTCCTTGGCCTAATATGGAGCGAATGATGAGATGATTTAGCTCTAAATCCCGACCCTCAGAGTATGGGGCGTTAGTTATTATGATCCCGGCGGGTCGAGAAAAAGTGAAAGTTGACCGCGGGTGTTTACGTTATGATCCCGTAGTGAAATGTGGACTGTATTGTTATGATCCCGGGCAGCGGGTCGACAGATAACGCGTGAACGGTTTTAATCGCTGTCTTCTCTCCGCCTGTTCAGTTTATATCATGACGTGGGTGACTGAGTCACCCACGTCAACATCTTCATTTTTTTTGAAAGCTTATGCGAGATCCAAGCGGAAATTTACCCTAAATTGAAGTCTATTGCAGATGATGCGACCCACCGACCGCGTCCTCTGGTGCTGAAAGGTCAGCGTTGGGTGGATAAATGGATTCGCCGCCAACAAGAAGATCCGGACGTGTCCATGTACAAACTTTGCAAAGTGCTTTCGTTTAAATTGCGACCCACTAATATCATATAAGTTCTTTATGTAAAAATGTTCTGACGAGGTGGCTCTTGCCACTGATAATGGGGGACAACGTGAGCAACCTCCTCGTGGTGTCCCCTGGGTGACGCGAATCGCTCACATTTTTGGAATAATTATGTATATGAATATACTATGGGGAGCATATCGTCAATTTCGTAGGGGAGCATTTCGAAGACTGGGATCATATCGACGTCTTTCCTAGGGGATCATAACGTAAGTGTTTTTGGGGGCTGGGATCATAACGTCGAACTCCCAGAGTATGTACAAATGTCATCCGCAAATTGCACTATGTTGGTATTGCAATTACGAATATCCCCAAGGTCACTAGTGTATACCAGAAATAATAATGGACTAAGGACATCATCCTGAGGCAGGTCCATGCTCACCGATCGAGGACCTATCAATTCATTATTAATCCTCACATATACCTTCCGGCTCGATATCAAAGATATTATGTTAGATACCCACAATTTCGGAAAGCCGATTGTTCTTAGTTTATTTGCTAGAATTCCCAGGTCTACATTGTCATAAGCAGCCTGAATATCCACGAGGAGGGCCATGACACTCTTATCATCCGTGAGAGCTGCACTGACATCTGTGATTAACTGGCAATGTGCATCACTCGTTGACCTGCCCCGTCTAAAACCATATAAAAACTCAGGGAGCAGTTTGTTATGCTCGACATACCATTCAGCCCGACTTTTTTAATCGTTGGAAAGTTTTGAGTAAGCATGAACTTAAATAAATTGGTCTATAAGAATCAGCACAATTCTCTTCCTTATTTGATTTTTGATTGGCACCACCACAAATTCTTTCCATTGAGGAGGAAATAAACCAGTTCTCCACATTTGATTGAATATCTTTAAGAGAATGCGTTTACTCACTTGAGGTAAACGCCTGATAATGGGGTACGAGATCGCGTCTAAACCGGGAGACGTGTTTTTGGAAGTTTTAATTGCCCTCTCAAGTTCTTCTTCCGTGGATTCACTGAGAAACAGCCCAGTTGACCTTCCATCTTCGTTACCTTGGAAATCTTCTATTCCGTTACGATGACAGACATGCGGTGGGGCAATTGTGTTGAAAAAATCATCCGACCAGGCTCCCGCCGTAAGAGGAGGACTGCCACCAAATTTTTCGTTTGAATAGGTTCGTTCCTATAGGTGTCTGCGCACTCAAACGACTTCAGTATTCCCTCCAGCTTTTCTTTTTGCACTCTGATAGAATTGGTTTTGTTTTCTTGACTTGCGCTTGGTAATTCAGAAAGTTTTCTCGATTTGGACAGCTTTTATATTCTGCAAGTGCTAATTTTCTTTCGTCCACAGCTACTTGCCAGGTCTCATTCCACCATGTATTGTGATTCTTTTTTGGAATCCCTTGTTTGTTTCGGGAGACTGTCAGGTTTAATGCTATGTTGAGATAGTCCAAGAAATCAGAGTAGGTCACAATTTCATCCTGGGCTCTCGACAAGGCGAAATTTCTCATGGCATCAGTGAATGTTTCCCAATTGGCCTTGTTAGTGTTCCAGGTGGGGGAGTTATTGGTTCTAAAGGATTCTGGAGAGGATGAGGAAGGCAGGTGCATTTTCAAAAACACCGGAAATGATCCAATCCTAATGTATGCACCGACCAATTAAATATTTGAGCTAACCGACTCGAACAAAAGGATACATCCACAGCAGAATCGGCCTTTTTATTGATCGACTTGACCATTGTGGGGGATCCATCGTTTAGAAATACCATGTCTAGACTTTCAATAGCATCCAATAGTGCTGTCCCCTCTCTAGACGTGTATGAACACCCCCAGCTGGAGTTATGAGCGTTGAAATCACCCCCGAATAAAAGTGGAGTAGGAAGTCCTTTAACTATATTTACCCAGTCATTGTACTTGACTTGGTTATTTGGAGGGTTGTACACCGATGCAAAAGTAATTGATAATCCCTTTCTCACTTCCACTGCTGCTGATACCCACATCACCTCACTGTCTGGAAGCGACATCGAGGCGTCTGAATAGGAAAGGCCTTCTCGAACCAGGAGACCTACACCCACTGCGATCACATCAAACAACTTTGTATCCTTTGAAAATGACAGAAGATGGCCTGAACCAAGTTTCCGAAATTAAGGTAATTGAGATATTTTCAGATATTAGAAAATGTTCTAGACTAGGTTTATTTGAAATAGCAGAACGTGCATTCCATTGAAGGATTTTCATTAAATGAATAAATAGGAAAATTTATAAGTATGAAATATAATATGTACAAATTAATAAATATCCGAAATACGACTAGAACCAATCTCACAAATTTGCTATCCACAGTTTTTCTTTCAACGAGTTCCTAAAATGTTCCATATTAAAGCTTTTAATGTTTTCACTATTTATTGCACTGATCAACAATGAAGTTACTATTTCCAAGAGTTCTTCAACATGCTCTTTCTGATCTATAGTCGATTTCGACTCAGGTCTGTAAGGATTTACCCCGATTTGACCACCCGGGATATTTTTGCGCGTCCTATTCATATCGGTTCATTCCCCGTTGGGGCCAAGTAAATTTGTTTTAATATTTTCTTCACTGAGTGAACTATTAACCCCCCTAACCACACCTGTTCTTCTAACCAAGTGCGTTGGAATATATACGCCGAACTGTTTCTCTTTCATTTTTGTTGATGAAATCAATTTGTTAGCGGACTTGTAATTATCTAGATCAATTTGTATCCTATTGCGATTCACTTTCGTTACGCTTAAAATGCACGATTGTACCTCTGGATGAACTTCGGACATCAACCCTTCCTTGAACCCTTCCTACTCCTTATAAATCCTCATTTAAACTTTCAACAAATACCTGGTACGGACCGGGATCTGATAGTTTAAACATTTCCGGTAGCTTTGTTTTATTTTGTTTATCAACAGGAACACTGTTGGATTGTATTTCCATCGCCAGTGGCTCCAAATCAGAACAAGGAGGAGCTTTTAGCGTTCATTTCTGTAAGTTGTCGTCAGATTCAGCTCATTCGGGCGATATGCAGCCTGAGAACTATGTACATAGAAAAACTAGAAGTAAAGAAGGTTTGTTAAATACTTGTTTAGTTGGAGGAGGGAACTCACTGAGATGCGATCTCTTCAAAGGTCGAACTACAACTCAAAATCATTCATTCATTCGTTCATTTCCTTGACAAGAGAGAATTGGCTTTGAAGGATGCCTCGTTGAAGCGCATGAAACAAACAGTTCGTCGACTTACCAATCGACAGGGGTGGGCAAATTACAGCTTTTTGGGTAATTAATTACAAATTACAAATTACTCCCAAAAAAGAGGATAAATTACAAATTACCAATTACATTCACTACAATCGTTTCTCGAATTGGGTGGTCCAGTAAGGCATAGCGTTAATTTAATAGCTCCCCTCCGCCGAGAACTCCCCTGCCATATCAACGGATTTGGTTCACAAGGGTCTCATACGAAAGCGCGTTCATTTTTCATTACTCGTGTCAATTTTGGGGGCAATTGCAGCAACAGCCGTGCGGTAGCGAATTTTCAACTAATTCAAACCCCTCTTTCACACCGTTCCCGTGGACCGATTCATCTGGATCACGAACTCGTCCGAGATATTCACGCTATTGATTTTTAGACCAAATTTGGTTGCCCTAAGTCAAAAATTGCGACCGTGATCGTGCTAACAAAAAAGGGCCATAAATATATATAAATATATATAGCGAATCGAACCGACCTCGGATTCGTGTTCTAGGGGTTCTGAAACATGAAAAAAAAGTATCACAATCCATATGTGCGACCATCAGGGCGAGACCAATAGTGCATTTTTTGAATGAAATGCACTAAAAAGGATATTTTTCAAATTAATTTAACCCTTGATTTCTGTTGTTTTTCTTCCTGAGGCGATGCCTACCTTGCCTCAGCTGAAAAACCGCCACTGATCTTCGAAGAAAATGACTGTAGATGAATCAAATAGCCAAGATGAGATAAATTAATTTAATTGACTGCTTGTGGAAGAGTTTAATGAAACGCTGTTTTTAGCTCCCACTGAAAATACTGAAACTGAAATTATGGAAATCTCCCCTCTCAATCTCCGGAAGAGCAGAGGCTTTTCGCGCTATCACGTCTGCTATTTCGTTACCGGGAATACCCGCATAACCTCTCGCCCAGGCAAAGATGACAGTTTTGCCCATATCCTGTACATTCTTCATAGCTATACGATCAAAGCAGTCCTGAGACTTGTGGTCGCTGCGGTGTCAAATTGTTTTGATGAGATGGTGTCCAGGGCACTCGTACAATCTGTGCATATCAGAAATTTCGAAAAATCCATGGACGATACATATTTGAGGGCAACGATAAGAGCATACAGCTTACAAGTGTTAGAGGAAACCTCGTCTGGAAGCCTACAAGACAGTGAATTATTATTGGATGAATCGAATATTGCAACACCGGACCTCCCTTCCAATTTTGAGCCATCTGTATACATGATTATCACGTCCACGAACTTATTTTCAACTTTCTCTATTAATGATTTTTCTATTTCATATTTTTCGCAGTACTTGAAATCAGGGAAATAATAAATTTGCGGATTAACGAGTGACGCGTGGTAAGGTGCACGGTATATTGGCAGCACTTCACTCTGTTCCAGTTTCGTTAATGTATTAGAGTTATGACATTTAAATGATGCAAATAAAGGATCACGCTTTTTCCTCCAGAATGCTGACGTTAATGTTGCTATAGAGAGTGAATATATTTTCTGGTACAGAGCCGGTTGTAATGCAATTAATCTGGACACATATTTTTCTGCTAAGAATTGTCTTCTGACTTCTAGAGGAGGTTCATTTGCCTCTCTTAGGAGTACGTTTGACGGTGTTGATTGTAATAAGCCAAGGCATGTTCGTAGACTCTTGTTTTGAACAACATTAAACTTTTCCAGAATACTTTGACTAGCGGTGCCGTAAAAAATACTTCCTTGGCCTAATATGGAGCGAATGATGAGATGATTTAGCTCTAAATCCCGACCCTCAGAGTATGTACGAATGTCATCCGCAAATTGCACTATGTTGGTATTGCAATTACGAATATCCCCAAGGTCACTAGTGTATACCAGAAATAATAATGGACTAAGGACATCACCCTGAGGCAGGTCCATGCTCACAGATCGAGGACCTATCAATTCATTATTAATCCTCACATATACCTTCCGGCTCGATATCAAAGATATTATGTTAGATACCCACAATTTCGGAAAGCCGATTGTTCTTAGTTTATTTGCTAGAATTCCCAGGTCTACATTGTCATAAGCAGCCTGAATATCCACGAGGAGGGCCATGACACTCTTTTCATCCGTGAGAGCTGCACTGACATCTGTGATTAACTGGCAATGTGCATCACTCGTTGACCTGCCCCGTCTAAAACCATATAAAAACTCAGGGAGCAGTTTGTTATGCTCGACATACCATTCAGCCCGACTTTTTTAATCGTTGGAAAGTTTTGAGTAAGCATGAACTTAAATAAATTGGTCTATAAGAATCAGCACAATTCTCTTCCTTATTTGATTTTTTGATTGGCACCACCACAAATTCTTTCCATTGAGGAGGAAATGAACCAGTTCTCCACATTTGATTGAATATCTTTAAGAGAATGCGTTTACTCACTTGAGGTAAACGCCTGATAATGGGGTACGAGATCGCGTCTAAACCGGGAGACGTGTTTTTGGAAGTTTTAATTGCCCTCTCAAGTTCTTCTTCCGTGGATTCACTGAGAAACAGCCCAGTTGACCTTCCATCTTCGTTACCTTGGAAATCTTCTATTCCGTTACGATGACAGACATGCGGTGGGGCAATTGTGTTGAAAAAATCATCCGACCAGGCTCCCGCCGTAAGAGGAGGACTGCCACCAAATTTTTCGTTTGAATAGGTTCGTTCCTATAGGTGTCTGCGCACTCAAACGACTTCAGTATTCCCTCCAGCTTTTCTTTTTGCACTCTGATAGAATTGGTTTTGTTTTCTTGACTTGCGCTTGGTAATTCAGAAAGTTTTCTCGATTTGGACAGCTTTTATATTCTGCAAGTGCTAATTTTCTTTCGTCCACAGCTACTTGGCAGGTTTCATTCCACCATGTATTGTGATTCTTTTTTGGAATCCCTTGTTTGTTTCGGGAGACTGTCAGGTTTAATTCTATGTTGAGGTAGTCCAAGAAATCAGAGTAGGTCACAATTTCATCCTGGGCTCTCGACAAGGCGAAATTTCTCATGGCATCAGTGAATGTTTCCCAATTGGCCTTGTTAGTGTTCCAGGTGGGGGAGTTATTGGTTCTAAAGGATTCTGGAGAGGATGAGGAAGGCAGGTGCATTTTCAAAAACACCGGGAAATGATCCAATCCTAATGTGTGCACCGACCAATTAAATATTTGAGCTAACCGACTCGAACAAAAGGATACATCCACAGCAGAATCGGCCTTTTTATTGATCGACTTGACCATTGTGGGGGATCCGTCGTTTAGAAATACCATGTCTAGACTTTCAATATCATCCAATAGTGCTGTCCCCTCTCTAGACGTGTATGAACACCCCCAGCTGGAGTTATGAGCGTTGAAATCACCCCCGAATAAAAGTGGAGTAGGAAGTCCTTTAACTATATTTACCCAGTCATTGTACTTGACTTGGTTATTTGGAGGGTTGTACACCGATGCAAAAGTAATTGATAATCCCTTTCTCACTTCCACTGCTGCTGATACCCACATCACCTCACTGTCTGGAAGCGACATCGAGGCGTCTGAATAGGAAAGGCCTTCTCGAACCAGGAGAGCTACACCCACTGCGATCACATCAAATAACTTTGTATCCTTTGAAAATGACAGAAGATGGCCTGAACCAAGTTTCAGAAATTAAGGCAATTGAGATATTTTCAGATATTAGAAAATGTTCTAGACTAGGTTTATTTGAAATAGCAGAACGTGCATTCCATTGAAGGATTTTCATTAAATAAATAAATAGGAAAATTTATAAGTATGAAATATAATACATATGTATAAATTAATAAATATCCGAAATACGACTAGAACCAATATCACAAATTTGCTATCCACAGTTTTTCTTTCAACGAGTTCCTAAAATGTTCCATATTAAAGCTTTTAATGTTTTCACTATTTATTGCACTGATCAACAATGAAGTTACTATTTCCAAGAGTTCTTCAACATGCTCTTTCTGATCTATAGTCGATTTCGACTCAGGTCTGTAAGGATTTACCCCGATTTGACCACCCGGGATATTTTTGCGCATCCTATTCATATAGGTTCATTCCCCGTTGGGGCCAAGTAAGTTTGTTTTAATATTTTCTTCAATGAGTGAACTATTAACCCCCCTAACCACACCTGTTCTTCTAACCAAGTGCGTTGGAATATTATACGCCGAACTGTTTCTCTTTCATTTTTGTTGATGAAATCAATTTGTTAGCGGACTTGTAATTATCTAGATCAATTCGTATCCTATTGCGATTCACTTTCGTTACGCTTAAAATGCACGATTGTACCTCTGGATGAACTTCGGACATCAACATTCCAATTTTCATAGGGTGAACCCTTTCTACTCCTTATAAATCCTCATTTAAACTTTCAACAAATACCTGGTACGGACCGGGATCTGATATTCCCGGTAGCTTTGTTTTATTTTGTTTATCAACAGGAACACTGTTGGATTGTATTTCCATCGCCAGTGGCTCCAAATCAGAACAAGGAGGAGCTTTTAGCGTTCATTTCTGTAAGTTGTGGTCAGATTCAGCTTATTCGGGCGATATGCAGCCTGAGAACTATTTATATAGAAAAACTAGAAGTAAAGAAGGTTTGTTAAATACTTGTTTAGTTGGAGGAGCGAACTCAATGAAATGCGATCTCTTCAAAGGTCGAACTACAACTCAAATTCATTCATTCAAGAGAGAATTGGCTTTGAAGGATGCCTCGTTGAAGCGCATGAAACAAACAGTTCGTCGACTTACCAATCGAGTAGCTTCTCTCAAGACAATCTGCTGTGAACTAAAGAGGAAAGGACTAATTTCTGACCACGCCAACGATTTTCTTGTACGTAACTAAATTTCAGGGTTAATTCTTGAGTTAAGATGCAATTTTTGGGGACCATCTTACGTAAACGGGGTCGAAGCAAAATTGCTTGCAAGTGTTTTAAGGCCCGTTCTCCTCAAGCTCTACATATTTTCGTTGTGAGGTGTCTATGTAATCTTCCAAAATGCTTCATTTTTGGAGCTTGTGAACGGGCCTTTAAAAACATCCGGTACCTAGGAGTTTATTTATTTTTCTCATCTCGCAAGTTAAACTTGGATAAAATATTGCATCGTGCGATTTGCTCTTTACTTATCACTCTCGTAATGGCCAAAATTTGTTGGGGACCAAGGTTTCAACCCGTAGACTATAATTGAACCCAACGATATATAAAAGAACTGGATTGCTCATTACTAGAGACCTATAATCAGACAGGTAAAATCACAGACGCCATGTTCGTTCTTATCAATTATCAGCCTTTTTAAATCCACCTTTTATTGATGCTTTGTAGAGCTCTGATTAAACTGATAAGAGCGAACATGGCCGCGTATGCGTCTACTCGTCTTTGAAGGTTCCTTACTCATCACTACCGATAAAGAATAGCCATCAAGTAAGCTCCCAAGTGGTTGAGAGGGGTGGAGTTTCAAAATAAATACCGGAAGAGAGTTGTGTTGCCATAACTACACATGGTGAGGGACAGGGTGATTGTTTATCAGGGGACGACCTGCCCCCTCTACGCCCCTCCAGTCCGCTGTGAGCAATCCAGTTTACGTATCGTTGGCTGTGAGCAATCCAGCTTAATATATCGTTGGTTGAACCACATTCTTCTAATGGATCTAAAAATCAATAAAAGCAATTTGTTTTACATATGATTAGGTTAATTTACATCTGGAAATTTTGTTGAAAAATTCCATCAGAGTTTGGTTCAACTATAGAATCATTTTAATTTCTATTTTTTTTATTCAAACTCCAGCCTTTTTCGTTTTTGGTAATTCTCCCGTTTTGCTACGCTTTCAGGGGTTATTGGAATTTTGTGGAAGATAAAGTCCACAGTTAGGGCCCACATTATGAAGATAGGGGGGAGGGAACCTCTGACAAAGATTTTTCGAATTCTTTGGTGTAAATTGCACTGAATGTATTGCCCTATTTTTGTGCTGTATCTGCGGAATATTTCAAATCTACTTTCTTGTTATAGGTTTCTTCTTGCTTCGTGTCTGAATTTCCTCAACGCGGCCTTTCAAAAACGAGGCCCCACAAATACTCCCCGGAGTTGATATCGTTCGCGCTCATGCTTCACTTTTACTCTCCGAAAGCTTATGAATATGTCAGAAATAATTTTAAATCAAATTTGCCTCATGAGCCAACAATACGAAAAATGGTATGGAGCCTTAGATTTCTCAGCTGGTATAAATTGGAGAGTCCAACCTCTGCTGACAAAATTGGTTGAAGAAGCCACTCGTGAAAATAAAGTTGTCCTGGCAAATCTTTGTATAGATGAAATGGTCATTCGGCAAAACGTTCAGTGGGACGAGTCAAGATTAAGGGGAGTGGTTGATTTAGGGACTGGTTTGGAAGAGAACGACCAAACTCCACATGCCAAAGATGCCCTAGTGGTTATGTTGACGGCAGTGAACGGGGCTTGGAAATTGCTTGAAGGATATTATTTAGTTAATGGTCTTACAGGCTATGAAAAAAGCGTAATTGTGAAATCGATTTTGGAATTTATTGTTAAGTGTGGAATTGTTGTAGTTAGTTTAACTTTTGATGGGGCCTTTAGTAAAGTGCGAAAGGCCGAAGAGTTGGGCGCATCCTTCGCTCCCGACAGCTTATCTCCTTGGTTCTCGGCCTGCAAGCAGGAGTTGGGAACTATTTGGGATAATAGCCCCATGGCAAAATTAGTGAGGAACGCTTTTGCTTCTTTTGAAATTAGAAATGAGGGCAATGAAATTATTTCATGGTCCTACATAACTTGGCTACATTCCATCCAAGAGGAAAATGGCCTACACTTAGCCAACAAATTGACAGTCCGTCACATAAATTGGAATCGGGAAAAAATGAAGGTTAAATTAGCGGTTCAAACTATAAGCCAGAGCGTCGCAGACGCTCTTGATTATCTTCGGAAGGACCTTAACCATGCCACTTTTGCATTGAGCAAAGCTACCTCCGAATTTATTAGGGTGTTTAACAACCTGTTTGATATTTTCAACAGCAGAAATAGGTTTGCCAAAGGGTATAAAAAACCAATTAGCAAAGACAATGCTGGCGAAATATTTATTTTTTTTTGACTTTGCCAAAAAATATATCTCTTGGCTGTCATTAAATGGGAAAAACATTTTGACGTGTAAAAGAAAAACGGGATTCTTAAGGCCGTATTCAGAAACCCTCCTTTACGAAGCCTTAACTAAAGGAGTTGAAAAATGTGATGTTTTTAAAAACATGTCATCTGTTTTGAAGCGCTTAAAGGAGATGTAAAGGTTAAGGTTGGTTTCTGAATACGGCCCTTGAGCCGTCTTCACATGTGATCTGAAAAAAGCTCGGCTTTGAGCTGTATCCAATGAAATACATTTAATTCAAACGCGGGTTGCTCTTTGATTGGCTACAGCTCAAAGCTTAAGCTGCCACAGCCCGCATGTGAAGGCGGCTTAAGGGGTTTTCCCCGCTCTCGGACACCTTTTCGACGAATACCCATCGAGAGTCGATGATTTTTCATTCATCATTCGGCTCGTCCACGAGCTCCCAAGTCCCATTTCTCTTCAGAGTATCCAATTCGGCGTGAATTGCGGTGTCCCAGCCATTTCCCAAAAACAATGGCCTCCTCGTACGTTTCAGGAACACCTTCCCCGGCACAAAGGGCTACCAGCACGTAGTCATCAAGATATGATGGCGGTTGACGATTCCTAGAGCTACGACGAATAGTTTCTCCATCATCTGACGTTGGCGAATCATCAGTCTCGATCGATGTTGTTTCAGTTACACCAGTTGTTTTAGGCGATTCAGGTGCCTCCACTTGCACAGGAGTGATAGTCCAGTTCTGGTCCTTCCAATGCTCATAAAAACGAACATGCCTAGAACTGACGATCTTCCTCCTAGATGGATCCCAGAGCCGATAACCGTTGTCACAGTACCCGACGTGGTACATTTTCTTTGACCGCGGGTCCAATTACCCGGACCTATCTTCTTTTGGAATAAAGGCGTACGCTGGGCAACCAAAAATTCGTATTTTTCCCAGGTTTGGTCTAAAACCGTACCATAGTTCAGCTGGTGTCACTTCACTTGGTAGTGCTCTGCCTGGAATTCTATTGACGAGGTAAATTGATGTGAGCACGGCTTCACCCCACATTTATTTACCATAGTTCACCATCGAATAGAATGCATCTCGCCATGTCCAAAATCGTTCGGTTGTACCGTTCCGCTACTCCGTTCTGCTCAGGATTCCGTGCGACAATAATGTATTGAATATTGATCCCTTTAGATTCACAGAACTTCTTAAATGAGTCAGATGTGTACTCACTCCCGTTGTCACATCGAAGAGTTTCGATTTTTCGGTTGAATCTGGCCTCAACAAGAGCAACATAATTTTTAAACTACTCGCATGCCTCACACTTTTGTTTTTCAGGAGATAAACGATTCCGAGGTGCGTGCAATGATCGACAAAAGAGTATCCTTTGTTGTCGTGAGTCATCGTTGATATGCGACAAGGGTTGCCCCCTCCCCCATTCATAGGTCAGACCACCCGAAAACAACTCTTTGAAAACATCTGGTGAGAGGGGGGGGGGTATTTGACATGTACTTTTTTGTCCCGCGGTACATCCCGCACGGGCCGGGACTCGAGTTTGTGGGACGGGACGCGAGACGGGAACTCAGCCAAAAAATGCGGGACGGGACTTTTCATTCCGAGAAAAACGACACATCATTTTCAGTTGACGACAAAAACGCGAAGCCTTCGTTGTCTACGTCGTGCTCTGACATTATGACTCTGCCACCCGCTCTCCATAAAGGACAATCAGAGCGTTTATGCCCTATTCTGTGGCACTTGTAGCACTTTCCGAGGAATTCATGTACTTGAGAAGTGTTTGACAGTTTCTTCTCACCTGGCTTTGCCCGTCGAAACGTTTTCTTGACTCTCGAAACCGCATGATGAGGTTTGGAGTTTCCTTGTCGACCGGTTTTCTTCAACAACCTCTCTTACTCAGCAAGGAGCCGATTTTTGACGTAACCCAACGTGACTGAATTTCCATCGGCACTGTTGAACATTATGTCCAACGCCGACACGACACTATCGCAGTGTTCGGGCATTGCGACGTGTAATTGATTCACCATCTCGCCTTCGTCAACTTTACCCCCTGCCGTTTTCAGATCAGCGCACGTACGCGAGGACGTTGAACACCATTTCTTCTGAAGGTTAACTCGACTTTTCATGCCTTTCATTTCGTACGTCGATCTCAGGCAGCTCATCATTTCTTTCGCCGTGTTTTTGTCCTTTAACATGATCAGAACGTTGTCCGCCACTGCTTGAACGATGATGCCTCTAGCTTTCACGTCGTCCTTCGTGAACGCTAACCGGCAGATCCTTTTCCAAGACTTTCATCACCGAATTCTGTTCCAGAACCAACTTCAACCGGAACTCCCAATTCGTGAAGCTTTGTCCATCAAAAGGCTTCACTACCGACGACTTTTCTGGGCCCATAACCTATTGTTCGTGACAGAAAATTGTAAGGCAAACGAGTAAATCGAGAAAAAACCCCTTGACACATGAAATGAGCAAACGAATTCCGAACAACGGCCCTCAACGTGCAACCCTTTTTGTGGGGACCCCCTCCCCTCACGTCACCATTGTGGATTCACACTCAAGCCGAACCGAGCAATGGACCAGAATCAAACACAAATGCGTGGCAATGGATTTTCATTATTTTTTTTTCTCGACAAAAAAAAAACAAACAAAAAACAGTCGAACGTTTGACCGCGGTTAATTTGTAGTTATAGTGAAAACAAAAAGAACAACAACAAAGTTTCTTCCACGCGGCAGAACAACCTCGGTTTAATATGCAAATGACGGGTATATAACGAGACTAGTTCAGTTTTCTTACTGGTCTAATTAAGGGCGGGAATGTTATAAAGGGGGTGGTTTATGGGTTGTAGCGAAGAGTAGTGGTGGTGGGGGGAGGGTCTCTTGAAAACCGACAAAAAAAATTGGAATTAGTTTAGCAAACAAGTAAAAATTACGGAATTAGTGTTTACTTTTTAAAGTCAAGGAGTTTGGAACGACTCATTTAGGGGGTGGGTGAATGTTATAGTTTTTATTGTGTTTGGGTTTGAGGAGAAATGGAGGGGTGGAGGTTGAGGAAAGTTCCAAGTTGCGCAATTAAAATGGAATTGAGACACCCCTGGGTCTTCGTTATAACAATGTTCATATTTTTACGAAAGGGAATTTTTCCTTAACAAGGAAAAAAGTTTGTAATTAGTTTCGTTTATGTAACATATACTCGATAACGGAACAAAAAAAAGGACGTCCGAGAAAGGGATGTTACTAGCGATGCGGGGGGGCGGGGCGAGAGGGCCGAAAAACTGGATGAAATCTCGTAATAATGATCAACATCTTCTGAAGTATGAGGAACGATGAGTTGTAAACAGGTAGGAAAGGACCTCATTCCTCCCCACCCACTCCCCGTCCACCAACACCACCCAGCCATTGTCGCCACGACATCCCATCACCGTCCATTTCAACCGCGTCCGAGTTTCCCTTTTTAGAAAAGAAAAACTCCCCCGACTCAATTTACCCGCATTGGAGGGTGTTGGAATTGTAGTGTTGTGGGCGTTGGTGAAACACGGGGGGGGGGGGGAGTTGTACGGAGTGCGAATGAAAGGTCATTGTAAGTAACTAATTAAGAGACAGTTTAATACAATTAGTCAAAAGTCTGTGAATGACAATTACGCAATTAACCAGCCGTACTGTCCCTTCCAGGGGTTGGCAAGGGGCTGGAAACCCCGTCATAGTTTGAACGGGAGGGGGGGAGGGAACGAATTTGAAAAGATGGATGTGAATGAAAAGGGGGCGGTTACTGGTTTTGAAAGCAAAGTGTTGCGTCACGTAATTACGAGTAAATTGCTACACCTTTTTTTTATTTTTAATATAAACAAAACCACTCGAAATCATTAAAATTTATGAATTTGTTTAACTGTAAGATCGTCGACTTTTGAGCAAACTTCTCTTCTAATCCCAAGAAAGTGAATCAACAAATTAAAAATGTTCGCTCTCTTGGTATTCAAGAGCCCCTGACAATTCAAATTGAATTAGACTCGTACAGAGTGGAGTTGTAGAGGCCTGACAATTCTTTTTACCCCCCCCCCCAACATCACTCACCACAGTCTATTCGTTTACCGCGGCCCCCACAATTCTTGGCTAAGATTAAGTACTCCATATATCGGAGAATGAGGTTCGAGCTGCACAAGCTCTAATGAGAAACTCCCTCTCTCTCTCGCTCTTCGCTACCCTTCTCCAACGATGAAAATGATAAAGCTTGGCTTCGAATGCAATCACAGTTAGAGGTATATCTCGACGCGCACATTCATACGTACTTCACTCTCATCCCCTCCATAACACCGCCTCAGACAACCCCCCCTTTTTTGTCTTTCAGTCCGAGCCCTTTTTAGAGGATTTCCCAGCGCCACTAATCATCATTCTTATAACGAGTTTTTCCCCATTCTTTCTCACAGTCCAACGCTTTCCTAAAGGAACGGCTTCCCCTGCCTTCATAAAGCGTACGATTCCTTCATTTTTCTCGTTGAAAACGACGGTAACATTTTAATTAACAAAGTGCATCTCTCGCCTTCCCCCATTCACCCCCCCTCGAGCATCACATTAAACCTCTACAATTTTATCTTATGTTTATGTTTTTCACTTATATGGATCTCGGATGCTATAAAACCACATTTTATTGCCCGATCGTAACAATTTTGAAGGACTCACAGGAAATATTGATTGATGGGGTGGGCGAGGGGTAGTGGTGCGACTCGGACTTCTGTTTATAGGAGTGACTCATCTTGGTTTACGATCAGATCTCCTTTGCTGCGCGGAAGCGATAGTTTTTCGAGTGCTTTCTTATAGAAGATATTGCTCCCCCCCCCCCCATACCACACTGATACAAAATTCATTGCGCGTTACCATTTTCGGGGTTGAGATAATAAAATGACTATTAAGTGTCGATTATATGCACCCCCCCCCCACCGCCATTCTCTTCCACACCAAAAGCGCCCCCTCTCCGGTGTGCATAACGGAAAATAAAAGGAAAAGCTATTATTGGTCTTAAAGGAGGACCTTGAAATTGACGGAGTTAGTAAGCGCGAATAAAGCTTCAAGAAAAGTGATGGGGTTCAATTCTGCGCTAGCTAACTATTCGAATGTGTGAGTAGGATGGTGGTGGGGGGGAGTTAAAGCTCTTTGCGACTGCCCCGCAGCCCCACTACCATCCAAAAAAAAAGAGGTTTTCCTTTTTCCCGGCACAAACCTTAAAACGAAATAGTTCCGAACGTTAGAGTATGTTGAGGCGGGAAGGGTGATAAAAACCAAGTGTTATTGAACTTGAGTAAGCGAATGTTTCTCTATCTTCTCCGTTTTCTTTTCCTTCTTATTTTAATCCGCAAGAACGTCGAAAAAAAAAGAAAGAGTCGAGGGGTAGTGTGGGAAGGGGTTGAAATCTCGGGTTCGAATGTGATGACGCTGTGGTATTGGTATTGCTATATAGTCAATTATTGTTGACTGCGCGACGATCCAGCCCCGCCCCTTTCCCACCACATTCCAGCATCTTATATACTTACTTCCTAATATTAAAATTGAACACTCGCCACTTCGGAAAATTGTCTGCGGAACCTCAATTTGTTGGGGGGAGGTTATTTCCTGTCGAATTGAGCAAAAAAGTCGTCTTTGGGGTGTGAAAAGTGTACCGCCCATCCTGTTGTCATTCGCCGTTCTTTGACAAGACGTCGCCGCGATGCGACCGAATATATGTAAGATAGGATTTTTCCGTCTATCTCAATCAAATCTTTATTCGTCAGATGTAGTTAAACACTATAATTACAAAAATAAAAACAAGATTACAAAAATTTAAAGTAATATTAATTTGCTATAAGTACAGCGTGTGAAAAACTTACCTAAATCTAAAACGCATGTCACTTCTTCTAAGCGTGAATAAATAAACGACGTTGACACTTCGGTGGGTCAACTAGAACTGAACTCTTCTTAGAGGTTTAAAACGTTTATAAATTTTATTCTATCTTACTTACTAGAGCATTAAGATGAGGTACAAAGTACATCAAATCTTACATCCCCCCTTTCCAAGAGAAGAGGCTGGGAAAACATATGTGGACAGGAAATTTTCTATTTACACTGTTTATAATTTGTGTTATTATTGGCATTATCGGCGAAAATTTTATAGGGTATCATCTTACTAACATGGTATAGACGAAAATTGTTTTTCGCATACCCTACGTTTACTGAGAACGCGTGGTCGACTGCAGGGGTCTCAATGAAAAGACCCTGACCGAAAAATATCCTCTACCTCGGTTAGAAGATATGCTCGATCGTATGCACGGCGCTAAATACCTTAGCACGCTAGACCTGAAGGCTGGGTACCACCAAATAGGAAAGCACCCCAGGGACACCAAGAAAACAGCCTTCATCTTCGAAAGAGGGCTTTACGAATTCGTTAGAATGCCCTTCGGACTGAAGAACGCCCCGATTACCTTCCAGCGGTTGATGGACGAGTTCCTTGAGGGTCAAGAGGACCAGAACATCCAAGTTTACATGGACGATATCATTGTCTTCAGTAGCAGTCAACGGGAACACGAGAGATATCTACGAAGAGTCTTCGAGCGACTACGAGAAATCGGTCTGAAGGTATCGAGGGAAAAGACGAACTTATTCCAATCCGAAGTGAAATTCATGGGCCACATAGTCTCAGCTGCGGGCGTAAGACCAGATCTCCACAAGACCGAAGCAATCCAGGATATTCCCGTGTCCCGAAATGTTAAGGAAGTCCGAACGTTCTTGGGAATGGTGGGATACTATAGGAAATATGTAAAGAACTTCGCTCCAATCGTGGAACCCTTGACCGCTCTACTGAAAAAGGGGAGGAAATTCGAGATAACCACGGAAGTGAGAAAGGCCGTGGATACTTGCAAGGACGAGTTGTGCTCTGTTCCAATTCTCAAGTTTCCGGATTTGAACGAGCCGTTCATTCTAACTACTGACGCGAGCCTCGTTAAGGCACTATAAAACACGAGTACTGCAACACGAAAATCAGCACCATACTTGGTCCCTCATATGATTATAATTATCACCTGATCTCATTGACAAGTAGGATATTTTTATTTATTTCGACCGCGTTCCGCGTTTGTTTGCTGTTACGATGACAATTTTTTCATTCATATTTTGTTTACCCTAACGACTGAGGGACCAAATATGGCGCTGAATCCGTGTTGCAGTACCTGTATTTTAAAGGTTCTCTAGCCTCGTTGCGTGGGGGCAGTATTGGCTCAGAACTCCCCTGAAGGTGAAAAAACCGATAGCATTTGCTAGTCGGAAGCTCACGCCCGCAGAGAGACGCAACAGTACGATTGAAAGGGAACTATTGGGCATGGTGTGGAGCGCCCAGTATTTTCAACCGTACCTTTTCGGGACTGAGTTTGAATTGCGGGCGGAACACATGCCTCTTATCTGGGTTAGTAAATTGAAAGAAACGTCCGCGCGAATAACCAAGTGGAAAGAGAAATTGGCAGCATACGCGTTCAAGATCAAACACATACGAGGAGCGGACAACACTGTAGCCGATTGCCTCTCGCGGAGTGTGAACGCCTTGGAACAAGCGGATCTCCGAGATTCGAGTGAAGTTTTTGACTCACGGCTGTTTGGAAACGAAAAGGAGGATACCTCAGAAATTGAGGCTCACGACGCCGAAATGGAGATCGTGGACGATGTCATCAATAACAAGCGATACCAATTGATCTTTGAAAGTAGTGAAGGCAGTCAACTTGACTTTAGGGTGCTTAGGTACGAATCCACCAGGGTGACTACGATTACAGTGGGAGATCGGGTAAGTGATGACGATTTTATCACAAAACTGAATGAATCAATCCACAGGGGAAAGACTTTCTTCATGTTCTGCGGAGATCCGACATTAGTTGAGAAAGTATCAACCATTCACCGGTCTGGAAGGCTAACCGAGGGTACGCGGATAATCACTTGCACACAGAGAGTGGAAACGATAGAGGAAACGGATCGTCAGGAACAGATTGTCAGAGACTATCATACTGGACATCGAGGGATCACAGAAACTGTCCACCAATTGCGAAAGAAATACCATTGGTCTGGCATGGACCGGACCGTCACTAAAATTCTGAAGGAATGCTGCGTATGCGGTAAGGTAAAATACGACCGAAACCCTCTTAGACCACCTCAAATGTGTGGTACATTAGTACCCTCTGATCCGTTTTATTCTCTTAGATTCGGGGTACGTTATGCAAGAGGAGGAAAACTGGGAAAAAGATAAATAAATCGAAAAACTGAAACGCAAAATTTATTCTTATAACTATACTAAAAGAACTTAGAAAACAATCGGGGATGAGGACGGAAACTTAGCTGGAAGGGAGGTTTTAAAGACAAAAAGGGGGGGGAGGGTAACAGTTCGCAGCAAGTACTCACGACGGGTCGACGAGTAGAGGGCGCCGGGACAACAGGACGTGATGTCGTTTGGCGGTGACGTGACAACGAGACGAGGCGGGGGATGGGAGGCGAAGACGTGACTTCGTTTGGCGGTGACGTGCCAACGAGACGAGACGGGAATACGGGAGGCGAAGACGTGACTTCGTTTGGCGGTGACGTGCCAACGAGACGAGACGGGGTGACGGGAGGCGAAGACGTGGCGGCGAGATTTCTGTTTGACACGTCGGATATACAGGACGACGGGTTGCGGGGTGACGGACTACGGCGACTACCTTTACGAATAATCTGACGGTACGTTGATGGGTCGGGCCGCGGAGGCAACCTTAACAGACGAACGTGAACAAAACAGGCCGCGGAGGCAACACCAACAGACGAGACGTAGGTTAACAGGCCGTGGAGGCACCAAGATCTGTCGAGACGTAAACAGATAAGACGGGCTGATTACCGGAGAGACACGATTTTAGAGCGTCGTGCGTACGGTTGCCTTCTTCTGCCTTCACTATACTGTCCTCTCCTCCTTTTTTGCCTGAGCCCGGCTACTGTCGCTTTTTTTGAAGAGGGGGAAGCTGGGAGAAAGGGTATGGGGACGGGGCGCAGGCGCCGGTCGTTGGGAGGATTAAGGAGAGAGAGAGAGAAAAATAAAAACTAAATCCTAATTACAAAAATTATAGAAAACTCGTATGGAGGTACAAAAAGGTATAATTTACTTATTTTATCTTGTCACACAATTATTATTACTAAATCCTAATTACAAAAATTATAGAAAACTCGTATGGAGGTACAAAAAGGTATAATTTACTTATTTTATCTTGTCACACAATTATTATTACTAAATCCTAATTACAAAATTATAGAAAACTCGTATGGAGGTACAAAAAGGTACAATTTTTCTTATTTTATCTTGCCACACAATTATTATTCGGGGACACAAAATTTTTTTTTTTTTTTTTTTTTTTTTTTTTTTTTTTTTTTTTTTTATTATTCGGGGTCACAATTTCCCCCCTTGTTACTAAGAGGAAAAATTACCGCTTTTTCCTCACCATTGCCTTTAAATCTTATGATCCGGTGAACGATACATGCTTTACATTTTATCGGGGCGTCATTCTTATCGTTATTATTAACCGTGTCACAATCCGGGGGGTGTACCAAATTTGAATTTCGTCGTTTATAGATATTTTCACATCTAAAACACTTAGTAGTAAGACGGGTAGACCGAGTTTCCCGACAGATGGGGCACTCCATTATCCAGGTTTTCGGATTCCACGTCGCGGCATCATCGGAGGATCTAAATCTTTTCTTCGTAGGGTCGGCACGTCGCGCAGGTGTGTACGTCGATGGAATCAGCGTAGAGGTAGAGGGCGGCGTGACACTCTTCATTATTTCGGTAACCGCAGCGGAATGAGTGGGAGGGATCGTCGCACCAGAATCGTCGTTGTTGGACGGAACTTTGATAACCATAGTCAGGGGAGAGGGATCTTTCGGCGAGTCGACCGAAGAGCGGGTAGAGGAACAGGGGGATGAAGAAGAAGACGAGGTGGATTCCGAATCAGAGGAGGTTTCGCTGACTCTCGGCGTGGGGATGAGCCCCACATGGAAGACGGAGGCAGGTGTCATCGAAGTGGACTGGTCCTTAGTAATGCGACGGTCGGGTGTCTGAGCGTTCCCATTAAGTGAGCGCATTAGGGGACGTAAGGAGTCGGCATGAATCCGGTTGGTTTCCAACCATCCACTC
Source organism: Corythucha ciliata (assembly GCA_038030265.1). NCBI lineage: Eukaryota > Metazoa > Arthropoda > Insecta > Hemiptera > Tingidae > Corythucha > Corythucha ciliata. Next base: position 42,143,379 of record CM075941.1, read on the forward strand.
ATCTCAGTATAGAGAGCCCTCAGACGGCGGTTCCCTTGAGAGAGTCGCTCCAGCCTCTCGACGAGTGCGACACCTCGCTGAAGGTCGGCCATCCATTCGGTGATGATTTGGAGAGTTTCGACAGAAACGTTTACGGTTTCGAGGGAATTCATTGTACTGGGGACAAAATGATTTCGTTTAAAAGCGGTCTTGAGAGTTGTATCTGTCGACACGTAGGGCGGGAGAAGGGCCGACTGGACAAGACACCCCCCAACAGCCCCCTCGACAATCCCCCCTGGAACTAGTCAAAGTTCATTATCAGTTTTTCGCGCCCCAGTCTCGTGGAAAGTACGGAAGTTCCAACGGGGGCGTGGTCGTAAATTGTACGTACCGTGCGTTTCAGTTAAGTCAGTGTTCAAAGTAGCGGAAACATTTTGTGACTTTCCTAAATCGTTATCGGGAGTCGACTCAGTAATAGGATTTCCCTGAGGGTTAAATAAGGGTTCATCGAATTCGTAGAAATCAATGTTCTGTTCATATTTATGGTCATTCTCACCACCAGCACTTGTTACAGGAGAAAAGTCGTCCCCTTGAGTGAACCCAGGGGCGTCAAATATTCCGTCTCGAGAATAGGCGGGCTTAAGTCTTTGAATGTTTATGACCTGAACTTTTCCAAGATAATCTGATACATCGTACACCACATCGGAGCGTCTTCTTACAATAATTTGGGGCCCTTTTCAAAGTGAGGCAACAAATTTCTTTGATTCCCCTATCTTGGTGTAAGGGTGATACACATATACTTGGTCACCGGGAACGAAATACCTAGGGTTTCTACGTTGGTTTATGTACTCCGCCCGTTTTGCTGAAGCGTTTTCGGCCAAATCTCTAGCCAACTTAGAGGCTTGTTCATATCGTTTCCTTCTCTTTTCCCACGAATCGTCTAATTTAGTTTTACTCGTTTCGAAAGCGGCTTCAATTGGAGAACGTATGTCCCTACCGAAATAGAGGTAGTTGGGGGTGTAACCAGTGCTCGAGTGAACTATACCCCGATAGGCAGCTACAACGTAGCCTATCCAACGATCCCAGTCATGGCCCATTTTCCGAGTGTACTTGGCCACTCCATCACCTAGATTTCGGTGGAATCTTTCTATCAAGCTGCTTTGGGGATGGTAAGCGGTCGTTTGCAATTTCACAATGCCTTGTTCGTGACGTAATTGTTTGAACACCCCTGACGTGAAATTGCTACCCCGGTCAGTCAGGATTTTTTCAGGCACGCCATTCCTTAGAAAGTAGCACTTAAGGACTTCTACTAAGGTAGAGGTGGTTTGGTCGCGAATTGGGTAGGCATCTGCATACCTTGAGAAATGGTCGAGAGCAGTGAGGACGTAGCGGAATCCCGACGTGGTGACGGGAAGGGGACCCACAACGTCAAGGGCTAAAACCTCTCCCGGTTTGGAGGGAAAGTGAGGCATCTGGATAGGAGGTTGGAGGCCTACCGGCGTCTTTCGTTTTTGACACGCATCACATGACTTTACGTAGTCACGTACATGGTTCTCTAGTTTAGGCCAAAAAGCCACACGTTTTACAAGTTCGACAGTTCGGTCTTCCCCCGGATGACCGGCCCACACCGAATCGTGACAGAGGCGAAGTACAGCATTTCGTAAGGCTATCGGAACTACGATACGCAATTTTTCTTCACCAGACAAGGTCGTCACCTTGAATTTTATTCCGTCCAAGACTTTCACGTCAGTCATCTTTGCTGGATCTAGTTGTCTAACCCAAGAATCCAAGTCTTGGGCAGCTATCAAAAGTTCTTTTGTAAAAATAGTTGGCCCGGGTTCAGTAATCTCAACCTTCAAAAGGCGACTAAGGGCGTCCGCATTACCGTTCATTTTCCCGGGGCGGTACACCGGTTCGTAGTCAAACTCCGCCATTTTAATCGTCCACCTCGCTAGGCGGGACGTCGGATCCTTTACGTTTAGGCTCCACACTAATGGAGAATGATCTGTTTTTAGTTGGAACAGTTTTCCGAGCAAGTAACATCTGAAATGTTGACTGGCCCAAACCACCGCTAACATCTCCTTCTCGGTCACTGAGTAATTTTGTTCAGCTTTATTTAAAGCACGACTAGCGTAGGCCACAGGTTTCTCATTACCATCTACCTCTTGAGCCAATACTGCGCCCAAGGCTACGCCAGACGCGTCAGTGGATAATACAAATTGCTTAGAGAAATCTGGATAGGCAAGAATTGGTTCAGAAATCAGAGCCTCTGATAAAGCTTCGAATGACTGTTGTTGTTCCACTCCCCAGTGGAAGGGTATATTTTTCCTAGTCAGATAGGTAAGAGGACGAGCTCGAGAGGCATAATTAGGCACGAATCGTCTGTAGAATCCCGTCAACCCAAGGAAGGACTTCACGTCACGGACATTTTTAGGAATCGGAAATTGTCGAATTGCCACTATTTTTGATGGATCTGGCCGGATACCATCCGCCGCTACGATATGCCCTAAATATGAGACAGAGGTTTCAACAAATCGACACTTTTTTAAATTCAGCCGCAAGCGGGCACTCCGCATTCGATCTAGCACTTCCCGGACGTCACGTTCGTGAGACTCTAAATCTGGGCTGAAGATAAGAATATCGTCTAAATATACTAAGCAGTTGCGGCCCAGCATACCCTTCAACAAGTCGTTCATTGCCCTTTGAAAACTCGCGCAAGCATTCCGGAGACCGAAAGGGAGTCTATTAAAATGAAAATGATGGCCCGTAGTACGAAATGCCGTCTTATCACGGTCTTCGGCTTTAATCGGAATCTGGTGGTATCCTGATGTTAAGTCTATTGTGGAAAAAAATCGACTTCCCCCAAGTCGTTCAAGCGTTTCATTGATCGCAGGCATAGGGTAAGCGTCAGGACGGGTGACGTGATTGAGCTGTCGATAGTCGATACAAAATCGCGTTCGGTCTATTCCTTCAGGGGTTCGTTTTCGAACCAAAACTACGGGCGCCGCCCAGGAACTCTGTGTAGGGGATATGATTCCCCGAGAAAGTAAGTCATTCAAATGATCCTCCATCACTGGTTTTAAAGCATGGGGCACCTGATAAGGTCTAACCGAGATGGGTTCCGTTCCGGGTGGTAGGTCAATCGTATGGGAAACCGTCAGAAGACACCCTTGAGCATCAACCGGATCCCATAGTTCTAAATATTGTTCATACAGTTTGAGCACTAAATCACGCGAGGGGCCCGTTAGTTGTTCCAAATGTTGTTGCATAATACTCTCCCGCAGGGGAGAAAAGCCAGTCGTTTCCCCCTCTTCCTCCACTTCAAATGGCATAAAACTATTCGTGGGGCAGGATTCCATTTCCAAAACATTCGATTCATCCAGGTCCGCCCTCTTCTTAACATCAGGGGTGCGATCAACTCGTCACGTCCATCTCGACGTGTCCATTATCCAGCACCACGTCAGCCCCGTCGAGATCTCTTTCTACCATCCCGTCGGTTCTGACGTTATCTTCTTCCGACGTCACGTCAGTCTCGACGTGAACGTTCTCAACCATTCCAACATTTTTGACGTTAGCCAGGGAGTCCGTTACCACCCCTTGGATATTGGAGATGAGTCTGGGCATAACTTTGCCGTTCACGGGGTCAATCAGTATGGGTAATTTGCTCAACAGATCTAGCCCCATTAGACCCATATCGGAGTATGGTTTCGGGGGCACTGCGAAAGAATGATCGAACACGTGTCCGTGGACACTTATGTGTACAGTTTGTCGACCGGGTAATACCATCTCGGAGCCATCAGCCAGCCTAGCTACGAGAGTAGAGGGTTCAATAGGTATACCAGGTAGGGCATACGGTAAGATGGACGTTTGAGCCCCTGTATCTACAATCATAGGGTAAGAAATCCTTCCGACAGTTATGTCTATGGTGATGAGGCGTGGACCAGAGGTCTGAACATGTGGAACGAAAACTACATTTAAACTTCCCGACGTAGGTTTATCTTCCCCTTGGGAATTTTTGGTGGACTGACCATTTTTCGCCGCGAACTTCCGGCAATTACGCTGTTCATGGCCACGATAGCCACAGAAATCACAAGATAATTCGACTGTTTTATTACTACGATTACAATCAACCGGAAAATGGTCAAGCGATTGACAGTACAGGCAAGGTTTGACGGGGCGCGACATTCGCCTAGCTCCGAAAGGAGACTCCGTTCGTACAGACTTCGGATCCGACAAGGTGGGGCAATTTCGTTTTATATGACCCTGTTCATTACATCCAAAACACCTAACATTGGCATTTGATGAATTAGCACCGAGGACAGGGGTAGCCTGCCTTTGGACGGCAAACAAGCTGGGAAAGTCTGTTTCATCCTCCCTGTGTTGCTGTTTTTCTAATTTTTCCGCTCGCCTGACCGCGTCCTCAAGCGTGGTTGGTTCAAGGGCCACCAGAATAGCAGAATTTCCCCCTTTTAGACCAGTCACGAAAGCGTGAAGAGCACGCTGGTGGATGGCCTGCCTCTGAGCTAGAGGTTCTTGGCGCGCTTCAAGGGGCGTTAAAGTACGTTCAGCGAGATTTAAAATACGTTCCGCGAACTTTCGGGGAGTTTCGTCCGGTTTTTGTTTTGACTCAAATAGCAATTTCACCGATTCTTCGGGTGTCCGGGCATCGGAAAATCGTTCAACTAAAGCATCCCGAATTTGGTTGAAAGCGTCATTACCCACCCATAGGTCTTTTAACGTCAAAAAATAATCGAGAGCACCCTTTTTGAGTTTAGTCTGTAAAAAGGCAATCTTCTGTTGGTCAGTAAGTTCGTGAGTCGTATTTTCTAATAGGGAAAAGAATTGACGGATGGAAGGTCCCTCGTCCCTCCCCGGCTCCCACGAGTCGACAGAATGAAACAAAATAGATGAAATGGGGGGACCAGGGGGAACGACACGATTTTGAGCAGCATTTTGTTCGGCTAGCTGTTGTACGAGTGGCCTTAAAAGATTGGCCAAATCTTGAAAAGCGTCCCTTTCATTAGGCATTTTTTTTTTAAATCCTTAATTATAAGACAGAAGAAACATTCAAAACACTTAAACACGTACGAAACAACTTAAAAATAGAGTTTTGACACTTAAGATAGCCCAATAGCCAAGTAGACCAAGCTTTCCTCCTTTTATACTCGCATAACCCCACACCTGGCACCAAAATTGTGGTACCCTCTGATCCGTTTTATTCTCTTAGATTCGGGGTACGTTATGCAAGAGGAGGAAAACTGGGAAAAAGATAAATAAATCGAAAAACTGAAACGCAAAATTTATTCTTATAACTATACTAAAAGAACTTAGAAAACAATCGGGGATGAGGACGGAAACTTAGCTGGAAGGGAGGTTTTAAAGACAAAAAGGGGGGGAGGGTAACAGTTCGCAGCAAGTACTCACGACGGGTCGACGAGTAGAGGGCGCCAGGACAACAGGACGTGATGTCGTTTGGCGGTGACGTGACAACGAGACGAGGCGAGGGATGGGAGGCGAAGACGTGACTTCGTTTGGCGGTGACGTGCCAACGAGACGCGACGGGGTGACGGGAGGCGAAGACGTGACTTCGTTTGGCGGTGACGTGCCAACGAGACGAGACGGGGTGACGGGAGGCGAAGACGTGGCGGCGAGATTTCTGTTTGACACGTCGGATATACAGGACGACGGGTTGCGGGGTGACGGACTACGGCGACTACCTTTACGAATAATCTGACGGTACGTAGATGGGTCGGGCCGCGGAGGCAACCTTAACAGACGAACGTGAACAAAACAGGCCGCGGAGGCAACACCAACAGACGAGACGTAGGTTAACAGGCCGTGGAGGCACCAAGATCTGTCGAGACGTAAACAGATAAGACGGGCTGATTACCGGAGAGACACGATTTTAGAGCGTCGTGCGTACGGTTGCCTTCTTCTGCCTTCACTATACTGTCCTCTCCTCCTTTTTTGCCTGAGCCCGGCTACTGTCGCTTTTTTTTAAGAGGGGGAAGCTGGGAGAAAGGGTATGGGGACGGGGCGCAGGCGCCGGTCGTTGGGAGGATTAAGGAGAGAGAGAGAAAAATAAAAACTAAATCCTAATTACAAAAATTATAGAAAACTCGTATGGAGGTACAAAAAGGTATAATTTACTTATTTTATCTTGTCACACAATTATTATTACTAAATCCTAATTACAAAATTATAGAAAACTCGTATGGAGGTACAAAAAGGTATAATTTGCTTATTTTATCTTGCCACACAATTATTATTCGGGGACACAAAAATTTTTTTTTTTTTTTTTATTCGGGGTCACAAATGATTACTCCAACGCCCACTGCGAACAACAAGACAATCGAAATCGACATATTCACATACGACGGCGCTCGATACCTCACAACCGTAGACAGACTGTCGTGGCGCGCCACGGCAGGACCACTCGAGAACAAGACAGCTGTGGAGTTGAAGAACAAACTATTATCATTGTTCAGCTTGACAGGGTGTCCTGAGAAAGTCTTGATGGACAAAGGAAGAGAATTTCACAATAGAATTATTCAGGGCCTCTTCGATGAACTCGGGATGTCGTATCGATTTACTACCCCGGGGCATCCACAGTCACATGGAATGATTGAGCGATTTCACAATACCATCACAGAACACCTACATTTCCTGGACGTCAGTAGAGGAATTCGGAGCTCAGAGGCTATTGCCCGTGCAGTGCTAGCTTACAACAATTCAGTTGACTCTGCAACAGGAGCAACTACTCTGGAGCTAACAATGGATCTAGATCTTCAGGGTCAGCAGAGGACACGCACCGTGAGAAAAAACCCGGACAGAGAGGTAAAACGTACGGAAAAGCGAAAACCTGGCGCGCAGAATCCAACGCGGTGACCGAGTGTTCATCAAAAATCATTACAAGCGCAGAAAAACCGATTTACGATTTCTGGGACCATACACGGTAACAGCGAACCCCCAAAGTCGGCGTGGTGCAACTTTGACTGGACCAAGTGAAACGCCTTGCCAAGTGATACTTTTTTTTTTTTTTTTTTTTTTTTTTTCCTTGTTTCTTCTGTTGAATTACTTTGTAATGAGGAAGTAACACACAAAATAAAAATCGCTGGAAACATTTTTTTTCGAAGGAAAATGACTAAATATGACCAGGAATTGAATATTAGTGCGTAAATGATTATTTCGATTTATAGCGAAATAATAAAACTTGCCAATTTTTTTTGTTACCTTAAACGGCCGGTCTGTGACTCGTGACGTAGTAAAGGGGTTGTGACCCCTCCCAACACTCCGCATCATAGCTGTTATCATGTCTTGCCTCTTCTTTTCCTTCCCATTCTCTTAAATCCTATTGTTTGATTTGTGGGAAGCTATTGTGAAGGCCATGCAAATGCTGTTATTACGTCATGAGTCTATCTAGCCTATTTGAAATGGGTCCCGCAACCCACTAGTTTTAAAAATTAATAAAAAAATATAGGGCCTGATTTTATTTGAACGGATCGGGTTTTCATGAGTTTTGGTACCCACGCTATCACGACAGCATGATTTCGGAAAATGTGTTACTTCCTCATTGAGAATTTCTTTTTTTCATGTTCAGCAGCTCTGCGGCTGCAATAATCGGAGATGGTAAAGACTGGAAGGGGGGAGCCATAAAAGGGTACAATGGACTATGGACTGTTCGATAGTCTTCATCTTCTCCTTCTTTTGTATAAAAACAAATGGTAATGTTGATATATGGTATTGATTACATGAGGTGGGCCTATGTGACCGAATGATGAATGAACGCGCTCTATTAATTTCTGGCCATATTCTTCGTTTAATGATATACGTTTTTTGTCGGAAGATGATTCCCTTTTTTACTATATCTCGCGGGCCAAATGGAATATTTGCCTGGCTAGTCTTTATTTCATTTATTTGTGGGAGATTTACCGTTCGGATGACATCAGAACCGTCGTTGATGTCACTGTCCAACACTGGGCTTCTAGACGAACAGTCTGCTTCCGCATTTGCTTCCCCAGGATTATACTTCACCTCGAAATTTTATTGAAGCAGGTAATTTGTTAAGTCGCCTAATTCCTCAACAGGTCTAGACCTTATCCTTAAATTTTCTAGTGGTTTATGGTCTGTGAAAACAGTGAATTTATTCCCCAGAAGCTAGTACTGCCAATATTTAACAATTATTTAAAAATTAGTTTACTTGAGTGATAATGTATTCTAATTTACCCGTGCCTGAACCACTCAAAGGCAATGAGAGCGAAAAACTTTGTGAAAACTGGAAACTGTTCAAAGAGTCCTGGGCCAATTATGAAATTGGGACAGGCTAGGAAGATGAAGGCGACCGTTGTCAGCGGACAGCGGTTTTCAAGTCGGTCATCGGAAACGAAGGACTCCGGTTAATTCGTCAACTGTAGCTCGAAAGCGAAGAATCTGTGGCCGTCATCACTCAGCGGCTCGACCAAGAGATATTGCCACAGAGAAATGTTGTGTACGAAAGGTACGTGTTTTTCTCTACCTTTCAAGAAGAAGGCATGCCCTTCTTCTTGAAAGCTTGAAAGCGTCGCTAGGAATGCATTTGGTCTCTCCAGAGCCTTGGGCTACAGGGCATGCCCTTCTTCTTGAAAGCTTGAAAGCGTCGCTAGGAATGCATTTGGTCTCTCCACAGCAGGGTGTTGAAAAAAAAAAAATTCAGATTGCGGATTTCAAGGAAGTATTCGATGATAAATGCTTAGGGGACATAGGTTCCTTGACTCTGGAGCTAAAAAAAGGTTCTGTCCCCATCATTGAATCGCCCAGAAGATTTCCGGTCGGGCTAAAGAACAAAATAAAATTGGAATTGGACTCGTTAGAGCGCCAAGGAATAATCAGAAAAGTGACCACCCCCACGGCGGTTTTTGTCGTGGGACTTAAACGGAATAGACTGTGTATAGCGCCCAAAAAATTGAACGAGAGTTTGGTGCGCAACAGGTTTTTATCGCCAACAATTGAGGAAATAACTCCCTTGTTAGCAAACGCTAAACTTTTCAGCTTTCTGAACGCCAAGAACGGGTTCCACCAAATGAAATTAGAAGGACCATCGCAAGGGCTCACAACGTTCTGGACTACGTTTGGACGCTACTGCTTTGTGCGATGCCCCTTTTTGAATTTCGGTTGCCCCAGAAAAATTTCAACGGCGGATTCACGAAATCATGCACGATTTGGACGGCTTCGTTGCCATTGCCGACGATATCTTAATCTTTGGCGAAGGGACTACTCTGGAAGAGGCAGAGAAAGATCACGACCGTAAATTGCGAGCAGTAAATTGCGAGAAAGAGCTCGTGAACGCAACTTAAAACTCAATAACAATAAAAGCGTCATTCGACAGACAGAGATTCGCTATATGGGGCATATTTTCACAGCGGAAGGGATTAAATCTGATCCCGAAAAAGTCCGGGCGGTCAATGAAATGCCGATGCCCGAAAACAGTTCACAAATGTATTCGTTTCTTGGTATGGTAAATTACCTCGCCAAATTCGTCCCGAACTTGTCGCAGACTGCTGTACCACTCAGAGTATTCGATGGGAAATGGACAGAAGAGCAAAAATTAGCCTGGAATACCAGGATTGTGCCTTCTTCCCGCCCTGGCTTGATGCCTGGAATGGCACATGACCAGGATAAAGCCTGACATGACGGCCGGGAAGTGACCCGACACGTGCAAGTCCTGGTTATCTCCACCCCACTCCCCGTCAGCCGTGCCAGTTGGTCAAAACTGACACGTTACCGGTGTGGACCGCTTGGCGGTGGGGAGTTTACAGGTGTAATGTGGGATGGAGAGTGATACCCGTGATGTTCGGATGGTGGGAGCACCGGGCCCTGGAGCGCTGTAGTTTCGCAGACCGGAAGGTTCGTCGTTCATTGGGAGCCGGTACTCTGGGTATCCGACCTTTGTGCTAGTGTGAGGCCGAGCGTGTCAGAGGATGCATAATCAGGACCATTGCCGCGGCGGTGGATCCATGCGTTGGCGAAGGCCAAGAAGCGGGTTGCGGAGGTTTTCGAGGCGACGAGCTGGCGGGGAACTGATGGTATTCGCCATTTGGTGCGGAGGTCTCTGAGGATCGGGCACTCGAAAATCACATGTTCCGCGGTCTCGGTCTCGCCGCCGCATGGACATTGAGGGCTGTCTCGGCGGCGGTGGAAGTAGAGCTTTCCGTTAAATGATCCATGACCCGATAGCAGTTGGACAGCGGGATAACTGAGAAAGCTCCACTTCCACCTGAGGCGTTCCGCGATGTTGGGGACGATGGCGTGTGTGTGGCGCCCTGTTGGCGCAGTGTCCCATTCAAGTTGCCACTGGGATATTGCTGCATCGCGGCATGCAGAGGCAAAGGCGCTGTGGTCCAAGTCCGAAGGGATGGGGGCCAGCCATGGTGGTGAAGGCTGGTCGATTCCCAGTAAGCGCGCGCGTGTTGCCGCCCGAATGTCTAGCTCCAAGTCCAGGGGTAGCACCCCAGCGAGGACGTGCAGAGAGAGGTGCGCGGTGGTGGAGTATGCGCGGAGAGTCGCCAGTAGAAACCTCCTCTGGATGGTCCTCGCTGCTCGACGGTCGGCGGGGCGAGCGTGTGGCCACCAGACGGCGCACGCGTATGAGACTTTTGGCAGGAATACTGCCTTATAATACCGGAGGCGCTTCTGGAAGGTTGGCCCCCATCCCTTGCCCGAAATTCCACGTAGGAAGTCACAGCTTGCCTGGATCGTTCTCGCCAGGAACGCCAGGTGCTGCGTTGGTAGGCCCGATCTCATGATGGTAACCCCCAGGTACCGCATAGGGTGGACGAGCGGCATGATGTGTCCATGCGATGTTCTAAGGTGCCGTTGGGTCGGGAACAGTTGCGTTCCGCGAAGGATCGTCAGCGTGGATTTGCCGTAATTTACCTGGAGTCGACGGGTCTGGCAGTAGGTCGCGACGATGGAGTCCACGCGGCGGAACTCTTGGCGGAACGTGTGGTGATCCCTAGCCGAGATGATAATGGCCAAATCGTCCACAAAGGCGGTAGCCGCCAGGCCCTTGGTCTCCAGCTCGCGCAGGAGTGGTGCAAATCCAAGGGCCCAGAGGAGGCACGATGGTACTGTGCCCTGGGGGCACCCGCTCGAAAGGCTTATGCTCGATGTAGTGCCAGCGTAGTTCAATCGGGCGGTGCGATCGCTGAGGTAGCTGCGGAGGAGCCCGTATATGTTGCGCGGTACGCCAGCGTTCTTGATCTCCAGGAGGAGCGCTGGCCACCAGACGGCATTGAACGCACCGACGATGTCATAGCAGGCTACCCCAGCAATGCGTTCGGTCGATGCTGCGAGTTGTTCTTGCAGGTTGACAATGGCGTGTTCCGTCGATCTTCCTGGGATGCCGCCGAATTGCCATCGATGGCAATCGGCATAGATTTCGGGCGCGAGACGGTTGATAATAAGCCTTTCGAGCACTTTTCCCTCCATGGAAACTAGGGAGATCGGCCTATAACTACCAGGGTCACTTTGGTCCCTGTCCGGATCCTTGAGGAGCAGCGTCACATTTCCCTCCTTCCAGCGCGATGGGAAGTGGTGATCCCGGAGGCATTGATTGTAGATGGCCGTGAGGAGGTCGACGGCTGGTGTCGGGATGTGCCGAAGTAAGTGGCCTGTCGTTCGCGATGGTCCGGGGGCCTTGTTGAGCGGAGCTCGAGACAGAACGGCTGCTACCTCCTCAGAGGACCAGGGCAGGGCATCCGGTGTTGTGGGAAGGGCGGCGGCGTTTTCCCTGGTTTGACGGTCGTCTTCCGTGTCCCTGCTGGGGTCGTCCGCGGGGAAGAGGGCCGTGAGGAGCGCATGGAGCGTGGAGGCCACATCCTGGGAGCCCTGGATAGCGGCGAGGAGGGGCTTGGGGCCATATTTGCCGCGGTGGATGGTGTAGGGCAGGCTCCACGGGTTTGCCGATAACTCGTCGGTGACCAGGCTTCTCCACGAGCGACGTTTCTCCCTACGGATGAGCCTCTTGAACGCACGGCGTTGGTCCGCGTACTCCGCATGTGCATTCTGGCGATCCTCCCCGTGCCTTGGCGCAATGCGCCGTCGCAGTCTGCGCGTGGCAGTACGCTGTGCCCCAAGTTCTGGTGTCCACCACGGTGCTGATTGAGGCGAGGCCGGAGTACTTTGCGGAATGTAGCGGTGGGCTGCTCGGTGGATAATCGCCGTGAAATCCCTTATCTGGGTGTCTATGTTGTCATTGGCCGGGGCGTCGGCGAGCTCGAAGATGGCCGTTACCTCCCGGGCAACGCACTCCTCGTATGCACGCCAGTTGGCTCCTGTGTAATCGTATCTTCTCGTTGATCCTGAGCCGTGGGCCACCCGAGCCGGCCGGTTGGTGTGGACAGTGAGTCTGAGGAGTGCATGGTCCGAGGAGGCAATAGCATCTGAGATGGACCACTCAACGGAGGTGCGTATCGTCGTAATTGACAGATCAATCTGGCTGTTCCCATGTGGGCCGGTGAAAGTGTGGCCTAGTGTCGGGTCGTTGTGGACTGCTGCCCCATATGTATGCAGGAGGGTAAGAAGACGTTGCCCGCGGGTGTTGGTATGGGCCGATCCCCACTCCGTTGCCCATGCATTAAAGTCGCCGAGGAGGGCGACTCGAGGGAATGTACGTAGTATCTCCTCGAGTTGGGCTAGGATGTCGGATTCGTACGTTTGTGGCGGCGGAATGTAAATTGATGCAACCGTGATGTCACCAACAACGGCCGTCGTCACGTGTACCGACGAATATTGGGGGAGGAAGAGCGCGGCGATGTTTGGAGACGTGACGACTAGGGCCGTTTGTTGGTCGGCGCTGAAGGTTGGAGGAGAAATCCGACATCGCGAGCCCAACGAGGGCGCTGTCGCCAGAGAATGGTGTCGGGGGACCTCCTGCAGTGCGACAATGTCGAGGTGGAGATCGGGGATGGAGCAACGGAGTTCCTCCCAGGCTGCGCGTTGTTTAGCCAGATTGATCTGTCCTAGTCGAAGTGTGGCCGGTGGATTATTCATCGACGGTGTGGGGGGTTCGATCCATGACCTCCGACCATGGTTTCTGTTGGTTATGAGGGTCGAGGAGACAATCGTTGCAGAGGGCTGGATCTCTATCTGCTCGGTGTTCGCGAGTTGTGAAAGTGGGGGCGATCTGTCCGTCGGGGTTGTCCGCGTGTTGCCACACCATTTTTGGCTCCGAGCGGGTGGGGGTTGAGGAGTTACGAGGGGTATTTATGTTGCTGTTGGTGGGGGGGTACCCCCTCCTCTTGTAAATTTGTTCCTTATTGACTTTTCTATCCGACCCCAGATTTTGGTTGGTGGATTCTGTCACTTTTTTTGAGGGGTTATATCTCCCTGAGGGATGGTAGGAGGGTGGTGTAAGTAGGGGCGCTTCACTTGGTGGGAGTGGGAGATTAAGTTGGGTGGGTTGGGGGGGTGATGGGGGGAGGGGTTGTCGGAAATCGGCCCCGTAACTTTTGAACGGGGGAGGAGGGGGTGCCGAGGGGAAGGTGAGGGGTAACCTTTTTCGATGTCCCGCGTCCAATGGGGGAGTCAAAATTCTTGTTTCCCACTTTTCTCGGAATCTAAGGGGGGGGCAGATGGTTTTCTTTTTCCGCTGGTCCGCCAAGATTCTTCGAGGATCCAAAGGCCCTTGCCAAAAGTCCATATTTATGGCTCCTTTTGGTGCCATATACCGCCATTTTGTTTTTTGTTTTTTCCTTATAACTCGAGAACGGTTAGTCGTAGAGACGTGGGGCTTGGACCATAATGTGCGCCTAATGTGTCCGGACCCGAGGGGGGGGGTGGGAGGGGGGGTAGGGGGGATGGGTGGGGGGGTACGGGGGGGAAATGCTCGGGAGGGGGCGGGGGTGGTTGGGGGGGGTAAGGGGGGGGGTTTGGGGGGGGTCGGGGGGGTTTCCCCAAAAATGCCCAAAATGACGAAAAAACCCCTCCCCCACCCTTAGGGGGGGGAAACGGTTTTTTGGAAAGTTTCGTCCAGATCCGATGTCTTATCATTCATGATGGCCTTGTGGGGCGACGTCCATGTGTTCCTCCGATGACGTATTGTCCGATGGTTCCTGAAGGTCGCTCGGGAGTCCCGGTGTGGTCGGATCCGCCGGAATTGGCTCTGGTGCTCCGTAGTCCGTGTGTCGGACCATTTGTTGGGTCGCGGCTATAAGACTGGGGCATTTATGGTCCCTCGTGTGGTGCGTCACTGGCGTTCGCTTGTCCCTTATGCAATTGATGCATTGCGGAGGTGAGGCCTTCTTGGGGCAATTTTTGAAGTCATGGCCGGTCTCTGCGCACCATCCACAGATTTGTTTGTCGGCTGGGAGTGGGCAGGTCGCTGTTGAGTGGCGGAACCCATGGCACCTGAAGCACCTGGATGCTTCAATGAGGTCTCTCGGTGACACGAAAATCCAGGGTTGGAGTTCTATTTTCCCACGTGCCATGATGGTGTGTCTTGCCGCTGGGGTGACCTGCACCACTCTAGTGACACTTCCTGAAGTGGTCCCAATTGTATGTTTGGGATATAGGGGTGTGACCTCTTCTGCTTTAACGTCCGGGAAGTTTGCAATGATTGTCGCTTGTAGATGATCTGGTGACCAGTCCTTAGGGACTTCTGGGATCAATATTCTAGGGAGCATTCCCGGGAGGGCCATCGTTTTCAGGCCTGCTGTCTTGAGGGCTGGGGAGGATAGTAGTTTGTTTTTGTCCTCTGCTGACTCGAATTTTAGTATGACTCCTCCAGCCCGGGTTATTTGGGTACTTTTGATGGTTACTCCTAGGGACTGTGCAGACGGTAGTTTGGGGAGGATGTCTCTGATGTTCGCTGCTGAATCTATAGGTTTTAGCATCAGTTCGCTGCTGGCGTCCGATTTCGGGATCGGGCCACTCGTCGATTTAATGGTCGCCCGTGCGATGGCTACTGTTCGCTCTAGCGACTTTTTTCTTGGGATGGAGGCTTTTTGCGCGAAGGTAGGGCGCGAGGGTCGATTTGTCGGGGCTGGGGCAGCCACTCTTGTTGTCATCAAGGGAGGGGGTGCCTGGATGTTCTCCCGACCAGCCAATTTGCGGATTTCTGGTAGGATTAGGTTGTTGACAGCTGTGGTGAGTTGCGTGGATATTTCCTTGGATATCTCAGCGCGAAGTTCCTCGGTGGTGTTAAGTGGGAGTGGTGTTGTGTTGGCAAGGGCTGATTCCACGAGAAGGTAGAGGGCATCGATGTATTGCCTCATTTGGGTGCGATTAATCATGTCACCTTGGTATAAGTCCGCTATCGCTTTTTCTCGTAGTGTGGATGCAGTCGGAAGTCGCAGAGGGATGTCAAGGGGTATTCCAAGGCTTCCTATGAACTCCTCTGTGTCCGACAGTTTGAAGGGGAAATTCAGTGGTTTTGGGGTCGCGGTGGGTGGTGGTGTTGCATCACTTTTTTCGGGAGGGCGTCGGGACGCCGGGTCTCCAGCGGATGGCGGAGGGGTCAATTCCGCTGACGATGACGATCGCTTTGGAGCTCGCGGTGATGTGGGGGGGATTTTTGGGCCCATCTGGGCGCTGTCCTTGACCGTTCGGTCAGAAATTGTTCAATATGATAAAACACAAGGATCTATGCACAATATATACACGATATTTACAAACTAATGTACAAATATACACTCCCGACTTAACAGGCTTCCAGTAAGTCGGAATGAAAAGAAAATTGAAACAGAAGCTCTGTATTTAAAATTAAAAATTTTGGAACTGTTCGCAAGTTTCCCGGGTCGCGGGGGGCACCTGCCCTGGGGGGGGCCGAGTGCAAAAAGTGTTCGAAAGGTGATTCTGAATCGAATGCACTATAAATTAAAATTTGCAAGACTGGAGGGGTAGGGGGGGTGAATGAGTCACCGTATGAATCACCCACTGCGTAGAATATCACGCGATGCGCCGAGGCGCTAGTTTTCCCCGCAATTTCGCGAGGAAAAATCGCAGGCGTGCGCGAGTATAATCAAAGCATGCAGCTTACCTTAAGCGATTTTTGAGATAAATAAAAAATGAAACTTCTTCAACTTGGGACGCTTTATTGCGAAAATTCGCACGGTTGATCGCAAAAATCCGAAACTTGGGCCACTGCCGTCCGCCACGAGTGGGAACAAACGTGCACAGTTTCAGATTTTTCTGAACGTTTTCACACTTTAGACACTTAAAGTTGTACGGGAGCTCTCGAGAAGGTGTTACCGCTTCGGAAGCTGGCGCGCAACGCAGGAATACCATCAAAAGAGCAATCTCAGGAGCTCCTATCCTGAGTTATTTTGATATTGACAAAGATGTATTCATCCAAGTAGATGCCAGTAGCTACGGTCTTGGGGCCGTGCTGCTTCAAGACAACAAACCAGTCGCCTATGCGTCGCGTATTTTGAGCAGTTGTGAAAAGAAATACGCTCAAATATAGGAGACTCTCGCTATACTGTTCGGAATCAAGAGATTTGAAAAATACATTTTTGGACGTCATGTCACTGTACGGACAGACCATAAACCACTTGAAACGATTTTCAAAAAGAGCTTATGCGATTCGCCGAAACGAATTCAAAGAATATTACTGCAGCTCGTTGGATTCGATATTTCTATGCAGTTCAAGAAGGGCTGCCAAGTACCTGTCGCCGACGCAATGTCACGCTTACCAACCGAAATGAGCCGCGATGACCTCATTATTGCGAAAATTGTTGAAGATACAAATGTAATGGAAGGAATTGCTGTGGGTGACTCGACGTTGACTTTGATTCGGGAGGCGACCAGAAAAGAAGAAGTCGGCCGTCTTCTGTTGAAATACACGGACGATGGATGGCCAGAAGAAGAGAAAGCGGTACCCGAGGAGTTTCACTATTGGTGGAAGCTTCGAGATCAAATTATGACACACGAGGGAATTGTTTTTCGTGATCAGCAAGTCTATATTCCAAAGAGCTGAGGGCTGATATCATGACCAAACTTCATAAAGGACATTTGGGAGTGGACAGCTGTTTACGTCATGCCAAAACGAAAGTTTTTTGGCTCCGAATGGCCACCGATATTACTAACTTTGTGAAAGACTGTCAGATTTGTGATGATTTAGACACACACAAAAAAACGGAAGGAGCCTATGGCACTACGAGATACGCCGAGCTACCCACGGGAAGAAGTCGCTGTAGATTTCCTTCACTACGGAGGAAAAAAATATATTGTCATAGTGGATTATTATTCGTCATTGTTCGAATTCGACAAAATAAAAACCGAAACGGCCATAGATACAATTCAAATTTTAAAAAAGCATTTCTCAATGTACGGCGTCCCGCGAGTTGTGTTTTCAGACGAAGTCCCAAATTTCATGTCACGGGAATTCAAACGATTCTCAAAAGATTGGAATTTTGAACATCGAACGTCGCCTCCGCATTTCCATCAATCAAACGGGAAAGCAGAAGCTGGAGTCAAGCAAGTGAAGCGACTGCTACGACTTCGTGAAAAAGGAGAGGACATGTTTGAGGCTGCGTTCGAGGCTGCATGTTTGAGTACTGGAGAAGTACTCCATCGGCTGCGATGACAGCGAGCCCAGTGGAAATAAAGTTCGGTCGACCCGTAAGAACCTTGCTACCAGCTGTGAAAACGACGCTTAGGGTCAAAGATGGGAATATGGAAGTTCAAGGACAAATTGATCGTAAGAAAATGTATTTTAAAAAATCGTACGACAAATCAGCGAGGAGCCCTTTGGATCTACAGACAGGAGCACCAGTGCGGGTCTTATTGAATCCAAGCGCTCATTTTCAACCTATTTGGAAGGATGGCATAGTAGTATTAGTAGTAGTTAGTTTTAGTAGTAAAAGGTTGCTCCAAGGTCATATCTGGTCGAATTCAACGGAAGAAAATACAGGAGAAACAGGATTCATTTGAAGCCAAGACCTGCCGGTATGAAATTTGATCGTGTTGGCTCAAAATACGACTTGCGGAGCCAAGGGCCTGAATCACAATCGCCACAAGAGTCCTTAGAAAGCGAGAAATGAACCTGACGACGAAGAGAGAAGAGGAAACGGCAACAGAAGAGAAGATCTTGGCCTAGCAGATTTCATCAACCAAAGAAGAGATAAACAGGGAACATGTCACACGAACCGGGCTTATTTTCTACAAGCACTTTCAGTTCAATGTGCGAAGGCAAATTTAGTATTTTTGATCCAGAATCTTATCGTTTAAGGCGTCTTCTAGTTCTGTATTATTAGCTACCTCAAAAATTATTCAAGGATTGAATAATCCAAAATTGTTCAGGATGATAACGGCTCGGGAACCCCAATTTTCTACATATGTATTGTGCCTGGGGATTTCCCTTGGTCCTGATTGTCATTGGAAATAGGTTTATTGCTTACAGTATAGTTCGGGAACTGGGAATTGAACTTATTATGATCTGAACTCTTCTTAGAGGTTTAAAACGTTTACAAATTTTATTCTATCTTACTTACTAGAGCGTTAAGATGAGGTACAAAGTACATCAAATCTTACATGTGTATACCCAAATTTCCAATAAGTACGGTCAAAAATTTTACATTCAGCTATCGAGTCAAAGCTTTTTCTAGATTTTATCATTTTATATAGCCAAACCTATCAAGTTCTGGGTGCTAAATTGGCAGTTTTCGAGTTTTGCAGACAGTTCCGTGAGGGGAGGGGAGTGTTATTGTCAGTTTCCGAGCGACATTGCCAGTTTCAAGGCAAAAATTTTTTTTCAGCCCTTAACTCGAATCGCTGTTACCGGTGGCGAGAGGTGGGGGAACCGATAAAGAAGGAATCCGCCCTAGTTTCGTTCAACCCCCCCCCCCCCAGAAGGAAACCTTGAAAGAACCACGGTGGTTTTTCCCTCTTGAAATGTTGCGTTAAGTCGCGTAAATCATTCCGTAATGCACTTCACCTGAAAAAATAAGACAGTGAGAGAAATGGAGAGAGAGAGAGAGTGAGAGTGAGTGAGTGTGTGTGTGAGAGAACAGGAAAAATGGTGAAAAACGAATGACAGTCATTTTTTCCTTCTGCATTCAGTTAGCCCTGTTTAGTCCCACCCCCCCTCAATCCCCCATCACGCCTGGAACAATCCATCCTCCTCGCATTTCTCACACACTCGCAGGATTTTCAATTTTTTCCCCCGCCTTTTTGTTCTCTGTTCTTTCACACAGCCTCTCCCCCCTCCCTAACTCATCCCGTTTATTATTATTTTTTTTTTTTATCAATTTCACAATTTTCAACGTACGCAATTCATCGACTCTCCCTCCCTTCCTCGTCCTCCACTAGAAAGAGAGTCAGCAAAACAACTTCAGAAGACGTCAGGGCATTGGATTGATTGGGAAACTGCTTCGACCAAAATCTAACAAAAATTGAATTGCGATATTTGGCCTCAACAGACAAAAAGACGCCGTGGGGAAGTTTGTTTTATGCGTAGGTCTGTTTTGGCTGGAAAATACAAGCGCAATAAGCTGATAACACCGAGTGCTATTTTTTGTAAGCTAAAAATTGCTTGATGTGATTCCCTCGGAGATTGATTTATTTATTCAAAATATCTGTTAAGTGCTCTTTCTAGGAATTGAGTATATTATAGAGTGATTGCAAAATGAAAGCGGTAAAAGTTCTCATCTTACTTGAGACAGCTACCTGCCTGTGAGTCATCCCGATGGAGCTAAGTGGCCACGTCAGCATTTTTCAGTAGTTCAACAAATCAAAACGCCGTTCTCAATTTTGTTCAAATAATAAACAAGCATAACATGCGGACAACCGTCCCTCTTAATAGTAACTGTTTATGCTGACCGCCTCTATCGTGTATAAATAGACAGTTGGGGTTTCACCTTAGAGCTAAGTCAAAAGTAGTCCACCACTCAGATAGAATCATGTCGCGATCCATAGCTTGTAACGTGTTCGCCTGTTTCCTCGTCGTCGCGTCTCATGGCGCTCTCGCCGACAATGACGAAGAAAACGAGGCTTTCGACGAGGCTCTGGCCAAAATCGTTAGTCAACTGAAGGCCGCCAGTTTGAATAGGTTGACAATTCCAGATTTCGACATTTTCGAGTATATCGTTATGAAGGGCGGTCAAGTGAGTGATTTGTCGACGATTAAACGAGACGGTGACGCTGATGTTGAGAGTCTGTCAGGAGGAGGTTAGCCGATGATTTATTTTCGTTTGTTTGTTTTAAAAAAATGTCCTTTGAAATTTATTCACGTTTTTTCCCCTCACTCCTCCAGGCATGAAACTTACAGGAAAAGTGAGCTTCACCGATCTTGAAATCCAAGCCGATGAACTCGACTTTAACCTTCCACTGTTGCCGGTCATCGGTAAAGATTCGGCCGTCGTTAAAATTGCCACGAATCAATTCAATTTTGACGTTGAATACGCCACGGATACAGACGGAAACTGTCAAGTGACTGTTGGCAAGTTTGAAGCGACAGCGCTGAACGACATCTCGATCTCTTATAAAACTTTCTCCGTCATCAACTGGCTCGCCTCCTACGTCGCTCCCCTGTTTTTGAACGCTCTCTCCAGCACTTTGGTGACTCTGTTGGGCGACAGCGCCACCGCCGTGGGACAGAAAGTTTTGGGCGGTTTGAATCTTTGTGCTTCCTTGTAAAAATCTCCCCTTCACTCTTTTTGTCGTTTCAAATATTTTTCGACTGCTATACGCCTTAAATAAACCACTTTTAAACCAACAATAAGTCGATTCATAATCATTCACGCCGATCGCTTCCATATACCTGTTCATTTGAACAGCCCACATTTTTAGACTTAGTTCAGAAAATTCTGTGGCCGAATATTCGATTCAGCCCACGAATTCAGAAATTTAATGGAAAAAATTCGCCCTTTCTGGAGGAAACGCGGTCCCCGAATTAGGTCCTTAAAATTGAGAAGGTACACTAATGTGCTATTCTTAGAGGGGCAAGTACGCGGCTAAAAGTTTGAAAAAGTTTGATATTCATGGGTAAAACTGCGAAAAAGCGTTCATTGAGAAATAATTTACTTACTCTCGGAGTAAAGGGGTCATTTCACGGGTGGTATAAAAAACAACGCTATTAGGCCACGTTCGCAGCAAACACGGAGCAAAATTACTGATTCAAGGCAATTGAAGCCAAAAAATCGCTTCTAAATTGGGGGGAAGGGAACGCTAATTCAGGTTAAATATTGTAAAATTGAGAAAAATGGCAAATACACACTTGAAATTGAGAAAAATCGCGCCAATTCACGGCTAAAACTGAAAAAAGGCGCTAATTAGCGGCAAAATTGAGACAAAAGCAAAATCACAGCCAATTTAACTGAAAGAAATCGCTAATTAATTCGGAACTAAAATTTTAAAAGAAGAGGCCAATTCGTGTATGAAATTGAAAAAAAAAGCTCTATAAATCACGAATGAAGTGAGAAAAAAAACGTTAATTGACGGATACAAATGAGAAAAAAATCGCTAATTCGCGGCTAAAATTGAGAAAAATCGATAATTCACACGCTATATTGCGGCTCAAATTGAAAAAAGGTGCTAATTTACTTTTAAAATTGGAAAAACACCAACTTCCAACTAGAATTGAGGAAAATGCTAATTCGGACTAAAATTGAGACAAGCCTTTGGTTCACGGGATAAAACAGTAACTTCGCCGTTAATATTAAGAAACATCGCTAATTCGTGGTTGCTATTGGAGAAAATCGCTAATTAACGGGTAAAATTAAGAAAAATGATAATCCGCGACTAAAATTAATTGAAGTCGCTAATTCACTAATAATTCATTCTAATAATTCACGGGATAAAAACGTTTCTTTGCTGATAAAATTGAGACAAATCTATAATTCCCGGTTGACAATTGCCACGAGTAAAAATCGCTAATAATTAGCGGGTAGAATTACGGGAAAACGCTAATTTGCGGGTGGAATTCAGGAAAATCACTAATTCACGGTAACGGGCAAAGTGTAGAAAAAGCTATAACTCGCGGTTAAAATTGACAATTTGTCAGTTCACGACTTAGGATGGCAGCTTTGGGGCTAAAATTGAGAAAAAGTGCAAATTCATAGCTATGGGTGAAAAAAAACAGCTAGTTCACAGCTGAATTTGAGAAAAGGCGCTAATTAGTGGCTGACGTTCGCTATTTCGTGGCCAAAATTGGAAACAATCGCTAATTCATTCTCGACTATTAAATTGAGAAAAACGCCGATTCATGACACTTAATTACGAAAAACTCTAATTTGCGGCTAAAATTAAAATGAAGTAAAATCACCAATCCACCGTCATGGATAAAGTGTATAAAATTCCAATTTGCGTCTAAAATTGAGAATGGTATGTCAAATTCACGACTTCTGAAGACAGCATTGTGGCTAAAATTGAGAAAAATCTCAAATTCATAGCTATAGGTGAAAAATACCGCATATCAACGGCTGAATTTTAAGAAAAGACGCTTATTATCGGATGAAATTGAGACAAAAGTTATTCTCGGCCAAAATTGAAAACAAATCGCTAATTAATCGGCTTCTAAAGTTGAAAAAAACGCTGATTCACGATTAAAATTTAGAAATCCCACGAATCCGAGTAGAAAAAGAACTAATCCATAACGAAAAAAGGGAAAAATTGCAAATGTATCGCTAAAGTGCAAAAAAACGTTGCAACGTTGGGAGTTGCAGGTCTCCGCAAAGCATAACCTCCCGAGAATTATGGCAATGCATGCAGAACGATGAGCATAGCACCAAAAAAACCGGTGTGGCCTTCATCAAGACAAACTACTGTGAACTTCTGTGGAGAGCAGGGGCGTAGCCAGCCCCTCACTGGCGGACCTACACCTACACCTACACCTATCGGGGCCCGAGGCCGATAACTCTATGAGGCATTTCGTATTTGCTCTGTATTAGCGCTTTTTTTCACTTTTAGCCGCAAATAAGTTGCATTCAGAAGCCGAGAATTGGCGTATTTTGAATTTTGAACATTTGTTGGGATTTTTGTCCATTTTATCCGCGAATTAGCGTTTATTTTTTAATTTTCAGCAGGGAATTAGCTCTTTTCTTATTTTGAACGGAAAGTAATCATTTTTATTCCATGAATTAGCAATTTTTATCAATGTTTGCCACAAATTGACGTTTTGCTCAATTTTTAGCCGCGAATTAGACCTTTTTCTCAATTTGAGCTGAAATTTAGAGTTTTCCTTAATTTTAGCCGCGCTATTCAGTGGTTTTCTCAATATCAGCCGTGAATGAGGGGTTTGTTTTACATTTTAGCCCCACATTAGCGATTTCAATTTAATTTAGTTATGGATTTGCACTTTTTCTTAGATTTAGCCTCGAAATATCCTTCAGAATATACGGATTGGCGTTTTCTCAATTTTAGCCGCGAATAAGTAATTTTTTCGATTTTTATCCGCAACAGTTTATTCGCGAATTAGCGCTTTATACTCAATTTCATCGACTGGTTAGGCGATTTTTCTCAATTTTAACCGCGGGCTTGGCCCAAAAACAGCACATTAGCGGTTTTTTGGGTACATTTTAGCCGTAAAATT
Source organism: Corythucha ciliata (assembly GCA_038030265.1). Classification (NCBI taxonomy): domain Eukaryota; kingdom Metazoa; phylum Arthropoda; class Insecta; order Hemiptera; family Tingidae; genus Corythucha; species Corythucha ciliata. Next base: position 42,166,864 of record CM075941.1, read on the forward strand.
GCCACAACGCCATAACTTCAACAAAATAAGTTAACCACAGAATAAAAGCGTTTTCCATTTGCACAAAAATGTGCCGTGGCAGCTCATTGCAGTGCCTTAGACATTTGGCGCACCCAAGCGACTCTTTCACCAACGCCTCCGTCAAGTTGCCTTTAGGAGCCGCGAATGAGAGTTTTTTTCCACACTTTATCATTTTTTCACAATTTCATTGGTGAATCAGCGAGTTGTCTCCATTTTAACCGCGAATTAGCAATAGGTCTCCATTTTAGCCGCGATTTAGCGAAAAATCTTCATTTCAGCCGTTATATAGCGATTTTTCTTGCAACGAATTTGTGATTCAAGCCGCTAATGAACGATTTTACTCGTGAATTAGCGCTAAATTTTCTAATTTTAGCTTCCAAGATGTCGCCGGAAACCGCGACTTGCCATTTACTCAATTTATTTCTGTGAAATAGCAAATGTTCTGAATTTAACCATATAAATATCGTTTTTCTTGATTCAGCAGTGAATCAGAGTTTCACCTAATTTTAGCCACATAGCGAGCCAACAATGAGAGTTTTGTTTCCCACTTTGTGCTGCGAATTAACGCTTTTTCCGAATTTTATCCGCGCATTAGCGCATAGTCATCATTTAGCCGTGGTTAGCGATTTTGTCCACTTTCAGTTACGAAGTTACCTTCAGAAGTGGCGAATTGACGTTTTCTCAATTTAATCCGCGAATTAGCGTTTTCTTTACTTCAGTGCTTCTTCTCAATTAATTAGCAATTTTTCTCCAGTTTAGCCGCGAATTAGAGATTTTTTGTCATTTGAGCGATTTTTTCCTATTTTAGCCGTTAATTTGCAGTGAAGTCGTGTTTTTCTTGATTTCAGCAGCTGTGAATTAGCTTGGTTTGTTTCGATTTTCGGATTAGCGTTTTTCGCAGTTTCAATCACAAATTTGCCTTCAGAAGCTGAAATTCGTTTTTTCCATACTTCTAGCCTCTAAGCGCTTTGTTTTTTTTTTTTCTGATAATTTATTCTCCACTTTAGCAGTTAATACGTGATTTCAGCCGCTAAAGAGCGATTTTACCTAGGAATTAGCACCTTTTTTTTTTAATTTTCCGTGCGAATTGGTGTTTACTACATTCAGTCATGAATTAGCGTTTTTCATATTGAGCAACGAACTTACGTTTTGAATAAGCCGAGAATTCATGTTTCCGTAATTTTAGGCGTGAATTAGCGCTTTTTCTCAATTTTAGCCGTGTAGTAAGTTTTAACTCACGAATTAGTTATGTATTTTTATTAACTTTATCCGTGACTTAGCACTTTTTCTCATTTCTGGCCGAGAATCAGTTATTTTTCTTAATAATTTCAGCCGTGAATTAGCCATTTATCTCAATTTCAGCCCCAAATTAGCGTTATTTTCAATTTTGGTCTGGATTAAGTGGGCACTTAGCGGGGGATTAGTCGCCCACTAGGAGGCGAGAATTGTAGCGCTTTCTATTTGCACAAAAATCCGTAAGGCGCCAAATCCAACATTAAAAATGATTATTTACCGCTGTAGGCCATAGACAGGCCATTATGAAAGGCTCAGCGGACCACTTCTTGGCCCGCGAGCCCTGGGCAGGCCACCCCAGCATTAAGTCGTCAGATTCTTCCCCGGAAACTGACTTTTCACAAAAAGGGTCGTAATCCATCAAAAACTAACGATCCGTTTAGGAATCGGTTTTAACCTTCTATTCCTGTCTGGGAGACATGACAATCCAGCATTTGTACACCCAAAACTAACGATTTTTAACTCAAAACTCACGTTTTTAAACCTATAACTATGAAGATTTCCCTCTCTTACTGGCTCTCTTATACAAAACTGGCGATTTTATGCCAAAGCCGAAGTGTTACCCCTATACTAAAGATTTCACAGCACAAACTGTTGATTTTAAAACACAAGGCTTTATCCCAAAACTGATTATTTCACTCTAAAACTGGCGGGTTTATAACCCAAACTGATGAAAAACGATCTCACCTAAACAGACCACTTGCATTAGAAACTGCCGATTTTATCCCTCATCAAGTTGCGATTTCACTGTCCAAAAACGTACGATTTCTTGACATGTTACCCCCCTCCCCCCCAATTGAAGATGTCACAGCAAAGCTGGCGATTTCAACCTAAAACTCAATTTTTCTCACCCATTTCAAAAATGAATATTTCGTACCCAAAACGACGATTCCCCCCCCCCCCCAAATTGGATTTTTTACTCCAAAACTGACGATGTCACACTGTAACTGAAGTTTTTCCCAAAACGGATGACTCTGACGAAAACCGGCGGTTTCACAACAAAACTGACGAAAATGTGACGATTTTAAACCAAAACAGACGATTTAACGCCAAAGCTGACGTGTTGCTCCATAACCGATGACGTCACTACAAAATTGACAATTTTACCCAAAACCAAATTTGATGGTTTAAAACCGCAAAAATGAATCTTCCCCCCCCCGCCCCGCCGTTATTAGTTTTTAACCACACAACTGGCCGTTTTAATCCCAAAACTGGGGGGTGGTTCCCCCCAAAATAGAGAATTTTACCTCAAAACTGGATATTTTACTCCAAAACTGACAATATCGCAGCAAAACTTGCGCTTTTCCGTAAACAGATGATTTTACGCCAATACCTAACGACTCTGTCTTGAAAACTGACGATTTCAACACAAAACTGACGATTTCAAGCGAAAGCTGACGTCTAATATAAAAACTGAATATTTCACTACAGTACTGGTAGTCCGGGAGCCCACTGTAACAAAAATCCGGGTCATTTGATCAGTGGCAGCGGAAGTCAGTCGGCATTGGGGAAGCAAGAATCTGAGCAGTTCAGATCCCCCCCCCCTTTATAAAATACCATTTTGCGAATCAATTATGCCTACATGTGCAAAAATACAATTATTGAGGCAAACATTCTAAATCCTTCACCAAATTTACCGCCTCTTCATGAAATTCTCTTGTTTCTGGGTTAATTTTCCTGGGTAATTTGAGTCCTAAAGACACAGTTTTACAGGATACATGACGTGTTATAAGCTAAATCGGCTACATCGGCCATAAAATGGCGTATTCACACTATTCAGAACAGAAACTTAATGTGAAAGAGCAAGAGCATGCCGTGAACAGTAGCGTACTGAGGTAGTGGCCAGGTGGGCGGACCGCCCAGGGCCACCTATCAGAGAAGGCCACCGAAAAGCTTAAATATGGAAAAATGATGATTTTTAATAGGTTCATGTTCATAGATTTAGGCACGTGAAAAGGAGTTTTGGTTTACGAATGGACAGTGACTTGGCTCCTTTCGACGATTTTCAGCCCGTCAGACTTGGAGAATAGAACGTTTACTGGTGATCACAAACAGTGTGGCTTTCGTGGGGATCGAGCCCACGAAAGCGCAATTCTGACGGCTAAAATTGAGAAAATTTGTGCCTTCTGGTAGCAAATTCGCGGCTGAAATAGAGAAAATACGCTGATTCCCAAGTTTCTTTAGGTCCTCAAGCTGACAAAATTGAGAAGGCGCTCTGATGTGCCGATGTTGGGGCGAGTAGGCGGCAATGCTAGTATTCGTGACTAAAACCGCAAAAAAGCGCTCATTCCTGGTTTCTCGATGCAACTTTCAGGCCATAATTTAGAAAAAATCGCTGATTCTCGGTGTATAGTGGCAATTTTACGGCTAAAATGTACCAAAAAACCGCTAATGTGCTGGTTTTGGGTCAAACCCGCGGCTAAATTTGAGAAAAATTGCCTATTCCGTCGATTAAGGCCCATTTTCACCAACAAAATTGATCTCGTTTAAAGTTGATCGCGATTAGTTGCCAATGACGACCCATATGAATACTGATATAAGTGTTTACATTGTAATCGTGATTAGTTGTTGATGCTGGTTCAAGAAGTTGGTGAAATCGGGCCTAAATTGAGTAAAAGCGCTAATTCGCGAATAACCTGTAGGAAAAATGATAATTTGCGGATAAAAATGAAAAAGAAAATCGCTTATTCTCGGATAAAATTGAGAAAACGCCAATCCGTATCTTCTAAAGGATATTTTGAGGCTGAAACTAAGAATAAGTGCTAATCCATAACTAAATTGAAATGAAATGGCCATTGTGGGGCTATAATGCAAGACAAACGCCTTACTCACCGCTAATATCGAAAAAATTAACTAATTATAGCGTGGCTAAAATTAAGGAAAACACTAAATTTCAGCTCAAATTTAGAAAAAGGGCTAATTCGCAGCTAAAAATTGAGGAAAACGCCAATTTGTAGCAAAAATTGATAGAAATCGCTATTTCATGAATTGAGGTCCGCTTTATCAGTCGTTGATTAAAAGAGCTGACTAAAACCTTCATCTGCTTCATGATCAAATATTTCGTCATGGTTCGCAGATGATTTGTCTAAATCAGTTCTTAAGGGTAAATTTCTAAATCGACAATTGATAAAGTGAGGCCAAAAATTATAATTTTACGTTTAAATTCAGAAAAGTGCTAATTCCCTGCTACAAATTGAGTAAAAGCGCTAATTCGCGGATAAAATGGACAAAAATACCAATAAATGTTCAAAACTTAAAATACGCCGATTCTCGGCTTCTGAATGCAACTTATTTGTGCTTAAAAGTGAGAGAAAGCACTTAATACACCAGATAGTAAGGGGCCTTATAGAGTTATCCGCCCCGGGCCCCGATAGGTGTAGGTCCGCCAGTGGCTGTGAAACGTACTTCCCCCTCTGAGCTTCGATTTTCCAATCGAATTTGGTTAGCCTAACCTAATCACTCGGTTTCGGTTAGCCAAAAAGCCAAATTTCGTGGATTTGGATCCCAAAGAACCAAATTTCTTGGGTTTTAATCACCCAAAAAGACCATCCAGTTGACTCCAGAGTCACATTCCTCTTCTTTATGGTCTTGATCTTTACTGGAATTGTCTTGAATTGACTGTTTTCACCCCTTCAAGTCCAAATTTCAATGATTTTGCCATTTGAAAAATCAATTTTGAAGAATTGATTCCCTCATAATCAAATTTGCGGGGTTGACTCATTAAAAAGTCATATTTCACGGGGTTCAAGATAGCAATTTCACACGTTTGTGGCCTTCATAGAAGCAATTTCGCGGAATTTGCACTAAGGGGACCCAATTTTGTTGTTTTGGCAAAGTCGAGAATCAATTCTACGTTTTGTTCTTTAAAAACAAGCAACTCCGGTGGTTATATTTGGCTCTTTCAAAACCCAACGCTTGCAGATCTGGCTGGTGAACCCGAATCATGTTGTGGAAGGTGCGAACGATAATTTTTAGGAGGCGAATTCAACACGAAGCCATTTTTTCTCGATTCCTCAAACATCAGATTGGAGGAGCAGCGCTCCCCCAACCAGACCATGGGGATGGTCAGATGGCCAGATGGGGAGCATTCGCTGACCGTGAACCCCACTTCCGTCGCCACTGCATTTGACCGTGTCTAGCACCACCACAGGACGTTTTTAACGTGTATACGTTTTACGGGGATATAGGGACCAATTCGGCAGAAGTGGCAAAGTGGGCCTCACTGCGCGTGAGCCGCCTATTGTGGGTGGTTCAGGGTGGAGGGAATTGGTATGGTAGAGGGGTTTCTCACCAAGACACCAACTCAATTGACAGCCAAAACCGCTTTGAATCTTTAAATATTTTTTATGGTGTGCACTGGTTCTCAACCTTATTTGAGCGGCTGCCCCCCTAGGATCAATTAAAAATATCACCGCCCCCTCCCCACCAAAATTTCGTAATTGTTGTAGGTAGGGGGGGGGGGTATTTTGTGGCGTTTTTCATGAAATAACAATGGTAGGCACATAATGTTGAATAATTTTGTCAGTTTCCCTCAAAAATAAAATCTTACCCTGAAATTGGAGGTTTTACCTCAGAACCGGAATTTATCATTTTGCATACAAATACGTTTAAACCCTTAACAACGCTTAAACGTACCTTGTCGACCAACCCTTAAGAGGTAAAAATGGCGGCGATTCAAGCACTGGAATAGAGATTTTAGTGTGCTCTAAAATTGTGGTTTTGGCCAAAAACTGGCAATTTTACCACTAAGCTTCGGATTTCAGGTGTTTTTTTTTTTTCAGAGAAGCAACATTTGTTTGCTTTTTAGTTGAGTCAGATCTGCTAAAATGGTATTTTTGGAACGCAAAAGCCGCGAAATTGGTCTTTGAATTATGTCACCCTCGTAAAATTCGTTTTGTGGACAACAAAATTCTTGAAATTGATTTTTTTTTACTAGCGAAATTCGAAAAATTATATATTTTTTAGTGAGCGCCGACGAAACAAAATGTGGTTATCTTGAAGGATTTATACTTTCCGAATGTATCTAGGGGTGGGCAGCTGCCCCACTAAATCTGCGCTTTCGAGTTTAGGGGAGGGCAGCTGTCTAACCCTGCCCCCCTCTGGCTTCGCCCATGGATTTTAGCTCATTTTATTGTATTGTAAATAACTAAAACTAATCTTTTCTTCAACTGTAAATATCCTTCGACCATAGAGTAAGAAGTGGTGGCCGAATGTTATCGATGAAAGACTTTGTTAAGGGATGAAGGACAAAAAGATATTTTAAATGTGCTCATCATGAGTCACTGTAGACTTTAAAGTAATCGGGCGTTCTCCGTAACAGGACTTTAAAGAACGGAGGAGATAAAGAATTTCCTCTAAAAATTATGGGGAACAATACGCCATTTTTTTTCGCTGGAGAATTGATAGAGTCGTAATGTCTTAAAAATAGGCCCCCCATTCCGTATATTTCTTCTTCAACCAACTGTGAGTACCTATCTGTACATTTTTAACCGTGATGAATGCCATAAAGTAGGATAGCGAAACAAGAATTCGAATTTAGAATACCTAAATAAAGGTAATTTATAAATAACTTGATTAGTAGTCGAAATTTAAAGTGCTCTTCGGCCTAAGTCCCCAACAGCCTCTCCGTCAATCCGCCAATGCCTACAGACAGTGTGTTGTTTATCAATTCAGCACTGGGTTTTCATTAAAAATTGTTTTTCCACTCAAAAACACAAATGAATTAAAAAAGCAAGCTTGAACCCCCTCCACACCCATCGCGTCTTCACTACTGGCTTGAGAAAAAATGGTTGAAAGCCTCACAGACTGAAGGGCTACAGTTTCCAGATTTTTATTCATTAAAAAAAAAAGCACCCCTCCCCTCCCCCCAACATACACACACTCAAAAATTTTCACTCAACTTCGCTCATCCACTTTTCCTTCCTTTCGTTTTTATTCACTTTCCGCTTCATTAAGAAGTTTTAAAAAGGGGAGAGAAAGAGAGCGAGACATATTTTACTCAAACTGTACCCCGAGCGTTTTAATTTAATCTTCAGAATTCTTCGAGCATCCCTATAGTCGTTTTATTTTATTTTTACAGCACTTACAGCAGCCCAATAGCGTTTATAGATTGCCGAGCGACCCCTCTCCCCCACAGCGACCTCTCTCATTAGGACACAGATTTACGGTTGTTTCGATTTTGTTCATTCTAACGCCCCCCCCCCTTCATCCACCCATCACCCAAAGAGGATTATCATTATTTGGCTCTATTTTAATTTAAATTGTGCAGTACATCGCGAAAGAGAACAGTTGCATTTCAAAACAGTCATGCCGAAGTGGGGGCGGGGGAACCCGCGAGAAAAAAAAAAACGTGTAACTCTCGTTGCGAAGAAGTAACGAACGAGCGTCGAAGGGGGAAAAAGGTCTTAAAGCTCTTTTCCCGCAATGAATATGAATAGATCCTTCGGGGAAACACTCTCCCTCCCCCCACCACGCTAAATTCCTCGCGTCTTCCTTTTTACGGGCTTTTCCTTTAGTCCGAAAGGAATTAGGTAATGCGCTTACCTTTTACTCCTTTTCCTGTGTCCCTTATACTCTTACGCTCTCTCATTCCCTTCTTTTTACAGCGTCTAAGAGAGAAAAATACAACCGGGAAAAGCTAAACTTTGAAGGTATAACCTTTTTTTCCTCCGTTTGTACGGTTAATTAAAAAGGATACATCCTTCTGTTAAAAACATGTTCTTTCATTAGACGTCTTGTTAACACCCTCCTCACCACCACCACCAACCCACAGCTATTCACTCTATTAACCGCGTGGACGTTGCAGCACTTCATTTTTTATAAACATAATTCATTTTAATTATATTCTACGGAATTTTCAAGTACCTTAAAATCTTGAACACTTCTTTTTTTTACTGCTCACTCCGTCTTTACGGCTACCACGCAGGGACGTTAAGAGGGAAAAAGGATGAAGAAGATGAGACGGGGGCGGGGGGAGGTTTTAAACTGGAGAGTTAATAAATTTTAAAGGTGGCAAAATACACTCTCGCTATGAAAAACTTAATAGGCTGTGAAAAACGTGAGGAGAGACAAATTTAAAACTATTCCAAGGATGTGTGAAAGGAAGAAGAAGAAGGCTGTTCCCGGCGCGGTGATGTACAAGCGCGAGTGCAAGGTTGGCCACTAAAAAAATTGGAAAAATCTAGACCAAAAAGGTTTATAAAAACTCAAATAAGCAGGACAGAAAGGAAGAAATGTTGAGCAAATGGGAAAAACGCAATCATTATTTCATGCACGCTTGCCTCCGGGCGCTCGTTCCGCAGCCCTGCGACAGGGTGAACTAATTCTTCGAAACAATTTGTTCTGTTTCCAAGGGAATGCGTCCCAGATTGAACTTTTGAACTAGCACGGGGCATGAAATGGGCAAACCGGGGTTATCCCGTGATATTCCGTGAGCCTGATGTACGCGAGGGTGGCAGTGTTCGGGTCAACTACCGTTTTCGGAACAAAAAAACTGACCATTTCGCCCCGAAAATGGGACTGAACGATCGCAGTGGGGCCTAGAGTGGATGCTGGATATCTTCATGATGCCCCACAGTTTCTAAATAAACCAAATATTCCCTCAAACCTCTAAATTAAACCGCAAAAATTGAGCACCATAGACAGGGATCGATAGCGTAAAGTCTACTGGGAGATCAATAAAGCGATTTCATCCACTGGATCACTCCCATTCTCGCACCTTCATGCCTCAATTTCACCCAAAAATCTGAAATTCACCCCCACATTCCACAACATTAGACCGGCAAACCGCAGACAATGTGGCCCACGTATAGTCTGATTTAAAACCAAATATGCGCGTTATTGGCACTTTCAAAAACAAAATTTCGTTATTTTGTCATCGACGAACACCAGCTTTGCGGATTTTCGCTCTTTTGAAACCTGAAAGCGGATTCATCTCGTTCAAATCCAAACTTCGGGGGTTTTGGGTTTTGTAAATTCTGTGAAATTGGCTCTTTCAGAACCAAATATTGTGGATCCCCATTTTCGTGATTCTGGCTCACAAAAACCCTAATTTTGCGGTTGTTTTATTGCTGAAAACCCAGTTACGCGTGGGTTTCTCCCCCCCCCCCACTAAAAAATATCTCACTAAAAAACGACTTGGTTCACTTAAATGCTAATTTCGTAGGGGTTTCCCGTTGAAGAACTAAAAACCCTATTTCGTGGGTTTTGGACTGGCCGTAAACCCAATTTCATTGGTTTTGGCTGGGCCGAATCATGAATTTGAATTTGAATTTATTATCTGGATAACACTAACTTGAATCAATACAGCCATGCTCTAGGACACAATTGTTGGGTGGTGATAATATCATATGTTTGGGGTTGTAAAATAAAATCAGTATTGAACTTGTCCTTGACTTATAATACTATGCCAAAGAAGAGACAGTCATTACATCTACCTGACTCTCCCGGAGGTGAGACCACAGGACCAAACATGGTGCCAGGTTTACACGGTCCAAACATGACTCCCCCAGAAAGATTGAACTTTCTTTGCCCGGAGTGGATGAGTTGGAAACGACGCTGGATGTACCAAACGGGAACATTCCTGGATCAATTGCCTGAGAAGTATCAAGTGAACCAACTAGTCTACCACTTGGGTCCTGACGCCGAAGACTTGCTCGAAAGGTTCAATTTGTCAGAGAAGGAATTGGAAAACTATTGGCTCGTTCTGGAAAAGTTTGACCAGCACTTTGAAGGGAAAGGAAATTTGGTCTACGAAAGATGTCCGTTCTTCAAGAGGAGGCAAAAAACCGACGAGCCAATCGACCAATTTCTTCAAGATTTACACAACAGAGCCCGACGTTGCAAATTTGGAGAATTGCGGGAAGAACTCATCATGCATAAAATAATCAAAGGCGTCAATGATTCGAACCTCTCTCAGAAACTACAATTGAAAACGAATTTAAAACTCGATGAAGTAGAAAACGAGGTCAGACTGTATGAAAAAGTTCGACGAGAACAAAAAGTGGTAAGAGAAGCCTTTTGAGTCTAGTGGCCCTACGGAGGTAGATTCTATCAACAAAGGAACCCGAGTGCCAAGAAAAAATGGCAACGTTGTGGCTTTCCATGCCAAAAAGAGGGGGCGCAATGCCTAGCATCGAACAAAACCTGTTTCAAGTGTGAAAAGAGTGGGCATTTTTCGAAGGTCTGCAAGAGTGTGTGTGAAGTTGGTCGAGAGTGAGACAGGCTCAGAGGAATCAGCATTTATAGGGAATGTTTCCGATATAAACACATTTACTATCCCCATTTATATACAGGGTGATTCAGGAGGAATGTGACAAGCTTACACAGGTGAGTGCGTACCTGGACGCACAAAAAACGTCATATAGACGCATAGCCGAAAATGCTTTGGTTACGAGATATGAGCATGTTCCTGTTTTTTTCTAGTTGCATTACTTTTTACGGTAATTGTCGTGTTCACGGCTCACCGTAGGTCGTTAAGCAAAAACTGACGGTGGATTCGGAAAGAGGACAAAATCCTGTTCCTGAAACCACCGTGAAAATCAAAAAATGTCGCTTGCGCGTCGCTTTTCCAGCCATGTGAAAAGTGAAAAAAGTAGTTTTTTCGAATACCTGATAAATTTCACATCAGTATCAATCAGCTGCTAGTGCGCGCATCGACGGGTAAAGTTGTGGAAAACTACCCCGTTCTGTGTACTTTCGAACGGTGTCCTGATAGTTGAAGTTTGCAACCCTCCGACTTTAGCAATCAAGTTCCAGTGCAAAAAAATGCAACTTGCTTTGATAAAACAAACCGAATAGGTCAGGTTAAATGGCATTTCCTTAGGCTATTGTGTTCCTCCGAGAATGCTCCTCTCAATGCCTGAAGTAAGAGTAATAATTCAATTCACTACGCGAGGGTCACCATGAGAGACGCCGTGGATGAACTGCTACGTTAGGACTTGAACGGGGACTTGGCCGTTCTATCTCATCAGAATCAGTTCAGCTCAGCAGACTGTGGGCGAGGAGGACCAATTAACTGTTCTGCGAGGTCTCCTGAAGTAACGTCCCTCGATTACTGTCTCTGAGGGTGGATGAAGACAATGGTGTACACGAACACAAGCCCAGCAAACGCGAGGAGCTGATCAACAAAGTTGTGGCCTTTGCTGAATCGATCAGACAACGAGATGCCGAAATTCGTCGAACCACCAGAGATATACAGAAAAGAGCGCCCGAGTGTCCACAAGGGGGAGGAATTTTTGAACACTTATTTGAATGAAGTTATGTTGTTATTTCAACTTAATGTTGTTACTGTCAATTGATCACATACAAGTTGGAGGGACAAACGATTGACAATGAACTCCTTGAATGAGAGATATGAGTGTACGTGAATGAGATATTAGGGTACCGGCTGAGTCTGATAAGGTGAAATGTCGAAGTCCATAATTTTCATCCTAACGCTGCTCATCCACCACCTCAACTCACTTTTTCCATAGATGGAAAACCTCGTTGTCAATTGAATCCTTACTTCAGGCATTGAGAGGAGCATGCTCGTAGGAACGCAGTATCCCAAGCAAACCGCATTTAAACTGACCTATTCGGCTTGTTTTAACAAAGCAAGCTTACATTTTTTTGCATTTAAACTTGATTGCTAAAGTCGGAGGGTTGCAAACTTCAACTATCAGGACACCGTTCGAAAGTACACAGAACGGGGTAGTTTTCCACAACTTTGCCCGTCGATGCGTGCACTAGCAGCTGATTGATACTGATGTGAAATTTATCAGGTATTTGAAAAAACTACTTTCTTAACTTTTCACATGGCTGAAATAGCCAGGCCCAAGCGACATTTTTCGATTTCCATGGTGGTTTCAGGAACACGATTTTCTTCTCTTTCCGAATCCACCGTCTCATTTTTTGTCCAACCACTAACGTTGAGCCGTGAACACGTCAATTACCGAAAAACTGATAAAACTGGGAAACAACAGGAAAATGCTCATATCTCGTAACCAAAGCATTTTCGGCTATGCGTCCCTATGACGTTTTTTGTGCGTCCGGGTACGCACTATTACCTGTGCAAGTTTGTCACATTCCTCCTGAATCACCCTGTAGATAGTAGGTAGGGGAAGGGTCCCTACCTTGGACAGGGGCATACCTTGGACACTTGATGGTTTTCCCTGGATAGCAAATGCTCAATGAGCCCTAACACATTCGAGTAGTGCAAGGTGATGTGGCAGAACGTTTTATTTAGTTATTAATAATATGGTAGTTGTTTTACTGGAGATAGAAGTGTTCGTTTAAATTTGGTGGTGCCAACTAAATTTTAGCAGCAAACTTTTATGTCTCCTGCCGCACGTGTAAGTAATTTTCGGCCATCTCATTTTATTGATAATGATAAAAGAGGCTCTTGGCCGTTTATTCCATTGATTGTTTTACTGATTGATGGAGGTGATTGACCAGCATTCAACTTTTTATCCCAAAAGTGAGAGTATCCAACCTTGGACAGTCAGAAGTGTTCCTACCTTGGACAGTGTAAGGGTTGTACTTTTTGCAGGCTTAAGGCCCATGATGTATTTGATTGGATTGATTTTGGATGCCGAAGAGCAAAGAATGCCACGAAAAGAGCTCGTTCACCACCAGGCGCCAGCCAACTACCAAAAAGAAACGTGTGCCTCAACCAGAAATTTTTTTCTGAGGAGGAGTTCTAGACCGCTTGGTTCATGGCCTTTCAACCTTATAAGCTTTCGATACCAAGTCATGTTATCAACTCATTTTCAGTGAAAATTAAATAAGTTTTGTTCTCGAGATTTTATTTCTGTAGTCTTTGTGATTTTTCCCTGAAATATAATAATATTATATTTATAACGTCCTATTAAACTCGTTAGAGTTTGAAATAATACTTTTCCTTTTAATCCTAGTAGAGACGAACCTTGAACAGTAGGTGTCCAACGTTGGGGACCTACATGTCCAAGGTAAGTGACCGGGTTCGAACCTTGGACAGAATGACACTTTTCACTAATAAATTTTTCACACATGAGTAGGTCGCCCAAAAATCTTGTATTCACAGAAATAAGTAGTTGGCAAGTGGCGCTACCAGAATGTATAAATGAAATGAAAAAAAATTGCCACTAAGCCACGGTTTCAGTGGATTGAAAAAAAAGTGTCCAAGGTAGGGACCCTTCCCCTACTCATGAAATTATTTTCCGAATAGACACAGGAGCAGATGTTTCACTCATATCCCATAAACTGTTTCACCGACTTGGAAATACATTTAAACTGAGAAAATCAAACAAAATGCTCTTAGGACCTGGGGGTCATCGAATTCCTTTAGCAAGGATGTTCACAGCTCAGATGTCTTACAAGAACAAAATGATCCTCCAGGATATTTATGTTTGCACTCGCGATCAAAAACCGTTGTTAGGACAACCAGCTATTCTAGAATTGGGTTTGATTCAAGTAATACACGGAATCGATGGAAATGAAGTTAAACAAAGGTTTCCAGATTTGTTTCAAGGGTTGGGGAGAATGAAAATTAATCCACATAAAATATATAAAGTCAGAAAATGATTCAAAACCTTGGGCGGCACTGGCCCCTAGGAAAATCTCCTTCCACCTGTGAAAGGCAACCAAACAAGTGCTGGACCGTCTAGAATCTTTAGGGATCATCACCAGGATAGAGAAACCGACAGACTGGGTTGCCGGTATGGTGGTGGTTCCAAAGTCCGACCCGGGGGAGGTTCGCATCTGCGTGGATTACTATCGGCTTAATCAAGTTGTGAAACGGGAACGGTTCTTGATGTCCAGTGTAGACGAGTTGTTAGCACAGTTGGTGGGAGCTAAATATTTTTCCAAGCTAGACCGTAGAAATGGCTATTTCCAACTACCGTTAGACGAGGAATCGAAAAGTCTGACGACTTTTATCACTCCTTTCGGGCGTTACTTTTTCAATTCACTTCCAATGGGTATTTCGAGTGCAGCGGAGGTGTTCCATCGGAATTCATTGAAAATCTTGAAAGGAATCCTAGGAGTCTTATTGTTACTTGATGATTTTTCTGGTTTATGGCAGCACGCAGAAAGAACACGATGAACGTCTTTCCGAAGTCTTAAAACGTCTAATGAATTTCGGAGTAACATTAAACGATAAGGAATGTAAATTTATTGTCACGGAAGTTACGTTCTTAGGAGACAAAATAGGACAAGAGGGTATTCGGGCAGACCCAGAGAAAATTAGTGCCATTAAAGAAATCGCGACACCCATCAATTTAACAGAAGTCAGAAGATTTTTGGGAATGTGCAATACTATTCGAAATTTTTACCCCAAATGTCGGAAGTAAGCCACCCACTTAGGGAATTACTCAGGAAAGACAGAGAATGGATCTGGGACAGCACACATGAACGAAGTTTTAAGAAATTGAAGCACATTCTATCCTGGGCTCCTGTTTTATCGTTTTATGACATGAATAAGCCTAATAACGCGTAGCTGCAGACGCGAGCTCAGTGGGTCTAGGTGCAGTAATGGAACAGGAGGTGTCACCAGGAGAGTGGAAACCGGTATTTTACACGTCTCGCAGCCTGTCAGATACGGAAAAAAGATATTGAAATATTGAGCGTGAAGGATTAGGAATCGTCTGGGCCTGTGAAAAGTTCCAAACATATTTGATTGGTCATTTCTTCACGATCCTCACTGACCATAAGCCCCTTCTTACCCTTTTTGGAAAAACCCCGTTGGAAGACCTAACTCCTCGCTTGCAAAGACTTCGGATGCGTATGACGAGATTCTCTTATCGACTAGAGCACGTCGCAGGTAAACAATTTTTTACTCCGGACGCCCTTTCCAGAAGCCCACCAAACGTTGAGTCACCTAACCCCGAAACCGACGATATAGAGACGTTTGTGAACCAAGTGACACGGCCTCACGTCTTAGACATTTTATTGCGACAGCTGATGGTCGCTCAAGAAAATGACTCAGAGACTGTACAGGTGAAACGTTGCATCCTAAATGGACAGGTAAATGAATTAAAAGGAAATCAAACACGAGAGGAGTCAAAAAGATAAAAATGATCAAATGAAGAGACGGTTTGATAAAACCCATCGAGTTAAGTCACACCCAACGTTAAAGGAAAGGGAGAAAGTAAGGATTGTGGACAGATCGGAATATGGCCATATTGAACGACAATGCCGGGATGCACCACGCCGATACGAAGTCAAACTATGTAATGGTCAACTGATTCAACGCAATCGTCGAGCATTAGTAATGGCGAGGGAGCCAAGCTAAAGAGGGGCGATGTTGGGTGGTGATAATATCATATGTTTGGGGTAAGGAACCTTTAAAGACGAGTAGACGCATACGGCGCCATATTCGTTCTTATCAGTTTAAAAAGATAGGTTGGGGGTGGTTTGTTGACATTCACAAAACATGAACAAAAGGTAGATTTTACAAGGCTGATAATTGATAAGAGCGAACATGGCGTCTGTGATTTTACCTGTCTGATTATAGGTTCTCTAGTTTGGGGTTGTAAAATAAAATCAGTATTGAACTTGTCCTTGACTTATAATACTATGCCAAAGAAGAGACAGTCATTACATCTATAGTCCAGTCAACGAATGATTCTAGAAGGAATGAGCGAAAGCAGAAATTTTGACCACGGAACCATGTTTGGACTAGTTAGAAGGTAAACATACTAAAAGTCATCACCCCTAGGAGGTGAGCCCGAGTGGGGGGAGCACAAAGAAGGTACCATTTTTTGGATTTTCACAGATATCTCGAAACAGAGCATCGTAGGCAAAACTTTTGTAATAACCAATTAAAGCTGACATAAATATCAGAAACGTTTGTCATATGCATGTTTCTCTAATTCCTAACCCCGCAAAAGTCAAAATGTCTGAAAAAAAATTTTTATTCCACGTTTTCCGTTGAACATTCTTTTATATCGTCTAAACCGTTTATCCTAGGAGAAATTAATCAGGAAGTAAGTTTTAGAGGATTTAATTATCTTTGGAAATTGTAAATACATAAACAAATTTATATTGAACAGGTCAAAAGCTATACGAGTTTTAAAAATGTTGACCAATTTCAACTTTTTTGGTTGAACCGTTTCCAATCCATTATTTTCTATAGACATTTCTCTCCTGAAGCCTTCAACTGTGGACAACAATCAACATGTACAGTGTAGTTTCATGTACTGCCCCCCCCCCCTCATACACGCAATGTACATTCCTGATAAACTTCTCTGCCTTTTATCAATTCATCTCAAGGGGTGATGAGCTGTGGGAAAATTGATTGGTGGAGGGGGGATTTCAATGACGTGGGAGGGCTTGCGTAGTCGAACAGTGGACCAACGCTGCACGGGGATTACGTACAGTAAATTTCTGAATTTTACTATTCTTGTTTCTATTGGTATAAGGAGGGTTAGGTCTCGACAATGTTTGTTTAAGCATTGCGTTGGGTTTAAACGATTTTGTATTCAAAATATCCAAAATTCTGATTGGAGTTTAAGCTCCTAAGCTCAGCTTAGAGAACAGAACTTCAAGTCCATGTGTTCGGCCCGGGCCTAAGTCCGAATTTCATGAATCATTTGAACTTTAACGAACGTCGCTGGTGAACGCTAGGATTCACTGGTAAATGCTAAGATTTACCAGCCGTCGGTCTTACACCGTATCATATACGTATATTTATGTTCTGCTCACGCTGAACGTAAATTTAGTAGGTATATGAAAAGTCTGAACATATCAGATTAACTCAAATAATAAACCACTCCACTTATGAGGGGAGGAAGATTTAAACCCGTTGTTCGTCCAGGTCACTAGTCTCTTGAGGCGATGGCACTAAACCTGTATCCGTGTCATCATCATCATCATCGCCCTTTTCTTGATCGTCAAGTGGTCCCTATTGACGCAGCTCCCGTAGCAGCTTCGCAGATGTTGAAGCATGGCATCGATGCCTTCCTGCATCCAAATTTTCCACTGCTGCGGTCAGTAATACACCGACGAAATAAAAGTCTGTTTGCGAAGAAAAAGTGTAGTGTAGTGCAGGGCAGAACACAAACAGCCGTGTTACCTTCTCTGTAACCTAAAGCCCCCTCTCACCAGCCCTTCTCTATGTCCATCTTTACACCAGCCTGCAGGCTGGAGGTTGGTGCAGGCTGGTGTAAAAATGGTTATAACCGGTGCCGATGGTATAATATCCGATCGTTATAACCGGATGGTATATCAGTGTAGTGGAGCTGGTTGCTTGGTTTGAATTGGAACAAGGTGGTTGTTGCTGTTCTGATCCCATCCCCAGTTTTAGGGCTCAATGCATTTCCAAACGAAATTTGTGGCCGGGAACCCGGAAACTGTGCTCCTGGGTGACTCCCACGGAGCGACCCTCCGCCAACCGCAGCGAAGCTGTAACCACAGAAAGCTCAAAACACTGTGAAGCTACAACGTTACCAATTTTTTGGGGTTTCTCTACAAGGGGAATCCGAAAATTGAGACGAATTTTCGATAAGAAGATTCAATGAACGGGCTCTCTCTGTGATACCACCGTTTTTAAAATAGCATACGAACTTTCCCGCGAACAGCCCTGAAGTCCAAAGAAGAGTCCAAATGCACGCGGACCTCGCTGGACAGCTCAAGTAGTGTCTTGCTTTGAACGATCTCGCAAAAATGTCGCATGGCTGCATCAATGGATGCTTTTTAAGACACCGTGGCCACCCAAGGTGACTAAACTTTACTATAGGTGCCGCAGATTTCCCCCTGCCCATCGGTCGGGAGGGGTGGAGGCTGACGTCACCAGCAGTCCTTTGCTTCCGATTGCTTACCCCAGAGCAGCAGAGCAAGTTAATTTTGAAATTGAAGTTTATGAATTCTCAAAAATCACAGACCAGTAACAATTAATAATGTACTGGGTCCAGCGCAATGGCGGTTGGGACTGCTCGTGACGAAGGTGAAGGACAGTGATCTGCGGCACCTATAGAAAATTTAGTCACCTTCGTGGCCACCCCACTTTCGGGTTGTGTTGTTGTTGTTGTTGTTGTTGTTGTTGTTGTTGTTTTTGTTTTTTTAACGATAGCTCGTACTATTGACATCTTTCATAAATACAGCAGCGCTCTTGTCGAGCTAAGATGAACTAACAGTCTGGGGTAACGACCGGTGCCACTTGCTTTGTTTTGAATCAGAAAGAAAATTGAAGGATACCCCAGGAGGTCGTTTCACTTAGTCGTCACATGAGCGCTGGTGTATTTATGAAAGATGTCAATAGTGATCCTAGTGTCGAAAAAAACGGCTGATACAAGCGACCATGACGTAAAACATTCATTTCTGGACCGTTGAAGGGCCACTGCACTAGCGTCTACTCTGTTGCGTGTCAACCTGGAACCGCCTGTATTTCTTGGTTGAGCATAGTTCAGGGGACTCATAAATCACGAGAAAATTGCCCTAAAATTTGACTCGATGGGATTTTGGAAGCAGTTTTAATGATTTATTTGCACAAGTGACTTCGACTCCAAGGGAGGGTCCATGGCCCCTGTGGGCCCCACCCCCCCTTGCATCCGCCACTGACGCCAACTCGTGGAAAATTAAGAAAAATCGCTAATTCATGGGATAAAAACGCTACTTTGTTAATAAAGTTGAGAAAAAGAGCAAATTCATGGAGAATTCCGCCCCGGGCCCCGATAAGTGTAGGTCCGCCAGTAATTCAAAGAAGCGTTTTTTACACGTATGTCCACGAACTAACGATTTGTCTACTTTTTAGCCTTATAAATAAGCATTTTTTTCTCATTTTTAGCCGTGGATTTGTCCCGAGAACAAAACATCAGCGCTTTTACTCCATTTTAGCCGAGGACTCGCTCGTATAATTTTCCTAAGAACAGCTCAGATTGACCTCGACACTCTAGGTCTTTTATAGGTTTTTTGGTTTTTTAGCTTTTCGTAGGGCCCCTCTTAGATCGGTGGCTGGAATTGAATTATTATCCCCGGATAGGAAAAGCCTTCGTAAAATCATCGAATCTACTACTCTTCTCTGCCACCCCCCTCACCAAACAACCCAAACTAATAATATTTGCTGTAATTGTGTAATGAACGTTTAATTGATTAGTTCATATCAATCCAACTAACAAGGGGATTAGATATCGCTCGACGGTCCGACTGAGAGGAACAAACTTAAAATTTAAAACGGACCAAGGTAAATATTTATGACTTTTCCCCTGCTCTCCTCTCTACTTCCACTCTCATCACTTACCTTAATTCATTTCTTTGGGGATTTAAGTTATAATTTTGTCGTTTTCCTAGAAAGGACAATGGGAAAGAAAAGTATTTTAAGTTAATGCCCTTTGGAACGGTTTTTGTCTCTTTGCGAATACCTGAAGATTCTAAATGTGTTTTTCTGCCCCCCCCTCCTTAAAATCAGGAGACCGGTCCGTCCTTTCTGAAAAACGGTACCCTCGGCAAAGGATATAATGTGTCGCTTCTATTTTCATATTTTGTCGGTTTTTTTTTTTTTTACTCCGTCCCAGTCGCTTCGAAAGAAGCCTTCGGGAGTTTTTGAACAGCTCAGCGAGTTTTTTCGTTCGAGTAAACGATTTCCGGCGATTCATTTCCTTTTTATATTTTTTATTTTAGTGTGTAAACTCGCTAGTGTACAAACAAAATAGAATGTTACGCGGCAGTGCGACGGTTAAGCGGCTACTGACGACGACTGCCACCACCACGGTAAAGCCGTTCGATGACATCCCTGGGCCCAAGTCGTACCCGCTGGTGGGGTCAACTTGGAAATACTTTCCATTTATTGGTGAGTGTTTCCGCGTTCAAATAAATTTAAATAAAGGGAGCTTTTCGAGGGAGTTTTTAAACGTAAATTCCATACAGGAAACTACGATGTCAATCGACTTCACCAAGTTGGAACGCGTAAATACGAAGAGTACGGCGATATTATGAAAGAGGAGGCACCGCCGGGCAAGTTCATTGTCAACGTGTTTCATCCTGACGACATCGAACGAGTGTACAAAGCCGAGGGCAAGTACCCGTCACGATTTAGTCACTCGATGATTGGCCACTACCGTGAGGCCAGGCCTCATTTGTACAACAACGGTGGTATCATTCCAATGTAAAAAAAAAACAAAAAACGCGAGGTGCAACTCCCAAAATTGTTCCCGCCTAAACTTTTTTATTTTTTTATTGTACAGAAACGGACCCGAATGGTGGCGCCTGCGAAGCACATTTCAAAAACCTTTAGCGCGATTGAAAAACGTCCGACAATTTTTACCAGCGACCGACCGGATTGTCAATGATTTCCTTCAAGCGTACATAAAGCCCGGAGCCACTGTTTCTGATTTTCAAGGACTAGTCGCCCGACTCGGCCTCGAAGGTTTAAAAAAAACGAAGAAAAACAATAACGCCGCATTAATTTTCGTAATCCCCCCTCACCCTTGCCCTTTACATAGCAACCTGGGCCATGATTTTTGGAGAAAGACTCGACAAATTCGGAGACATCACTGAAACCGGTACGGATGTTTATAAATTGATGGAAAGTGCCACGGGAATCACTGACTGTCTATTGAAGTTGAATAACACTGAGAACATTTGGAGAAAATGGAAAACTCCCACGTATAGGAAGGCTGAAAAATGCTTGGAAACCGTTGAAAGGTGACCTTTTTAAATTTTTTTTTTTTTGTTAAATGGAGGGTGGAGTGATTTAAAACAAATGAAAACATTTTCGATTGTTTCAGCATAGTGCTTGAGAAGCTGAATCAAAAAAGGCGTCAAATTAACGGGAGAAATGAGGCGCAATGTCTAGTCGATGAATATTTAATGAACCCTGAAGTTGATTTCAAGGATGTAACCGGCATAGCTATCGATCTGATTCTTGGGAGTGTCGACACCGTGAGCTAGCTTGACACTTTACATATTTAAATTTTTTTTTGTAAATCCCCCCCCCCTTCTCATTTACAACCCATCACTCCTAACAGACGTCCTACCAGTTATGCTTTGTGGCCTGGCACTTGTCGAATCATCCGCAGGTTCAAAACCGTCTCGCGGAAGAGTCAAAACTTCTTCTACAATCCGAGTCGACGGTCATTGATTCGGACCTTTTGAACCAAGCGACGTACGCGCGTGCCGTACTCAAAGAAGTGTTCAGACTGAATCCAATCGCAATAGGAATCAGTCGAATTTTAGCAGAAGACACGGTTCTGTCAGGATATTTTGTTCCTAAAGGCGTAAGTTCGGTTGGGGTGGTTAATTTCGTTGCTTCAATTCTAAACCCCCCCCCCCACTCCCTTCTCTCTACAGACGATAGTCGTCACTCAAAATATGACGGCGTGCCGTCAAGAAAAGTATTTCCCCGAGGCGAACGCCTTTAAACCGGAGCGTTGGCTGAAGGATGTCGTCGACTCATCCTCCTCCTCCTCCTCATCCTCGGGTGTTCGTTCCTCGCCCTACCTGATACTGCCGTTCAGTCACGGCTCCAGGACTTGCATCGCACGACGGTTTGCCGAACAAAATTTATTGACTTTCTTATTAAAAGTACGTCGGTTACCCCCCCCCCCCCACCCTCAATCCACTCACATAGGAGTTAAAAGTTAAAATTGCTGTTTATTTGTTTCAACCGCCAGGTCAGCAGGGAGTACAGGATAAAGTGGATGAGTGACGAATTAAGGATCGAGACCCCGTTGATATGTCGACCAGAGGGACGGGTCAAAATTAAATTTGAAAAATAAAATGTGCAATCATTTTATAAAAAAAATTATTCAACAATATGTTGTACTTCCTTATAAATAAATTACAAATTATTATAAAATATCAACGATGTTCTTTTAAAATCCACCTGGAGCTCCGTAAGTTGTAGCTGGTGCCCGTGGTGGGAACGGAGGTGCAGCCGCTGGATAGGGATCAACAGCGGGTGGACCATATTGTGGCGCTGGAGCTGGTGGTGGTGGTGGTGGTGGAGGAGGAGGTGCTGGAGCGGGATAAGGGTATTCAGCCGGTGGCCCGTACTGTTGTACCGGCGGTGCTGGTGGTGGCGGAGGTGGTGGTGGGGGCGGCGGCGGTGGGGGTGGAGGAGGAGGAGGTGCTGGAGCGGGATAAGGGTCGTCAGCAGGTGGCCCGTATTGTGGCACTGGTGGTGCTGGTGGCGGTGGTGGTGGTGGAGGAGGAGGAGGAGGAGGTGCTGGAGCGGGATAAGGGTCGTCAGCAGGTGGCCCGTATTGTGGCACTGGTGGTGCTGGTGGCGGTGGTGGTGGTGGAGGAGGAGGAGGAGGAGGTGCTGGAGCGGGATAAGGGTCGTCAGCAGGTGGACCATACTGTGGCACTGGTGGTGCTGGTGGCGGCGGTGGTGGTGGTGGAGGAGGAGGAGGTGCTGGAGCGGGATAAGGGTCGTCAGCATACTGTGCCACTGGTGGTGCTGGTGGCGGTGGTGGTGGAGGAGGGAGAGGGGGTGCCACAGCTGGGTAGGGGTCTTCAGCGGGTGGCCCGTATTGTGGCACCGGTGGAGCTGGTGGTGGTGGTGGTGGAGGTGGTGCCGCCGCTGGATAAGGGTCATCGGCCGGTGGTCCATACTGTTCAACCGGAGGTGCTGGTGGTGGGGGTGGAGGTGGCGGGGGTGGTGGAGGAGGAGGAGGTGCCGCCGCAGGATAAGGGTCATCAGCCGGTGGCCCATATTGTTGCACCGGTGGTGGTGGAGGAGGGGCTGGAGCTGGGTAAGGGTCTTCCGCAGGAGGTCCATACGCAGGAACCGGCGGTGCTGGCAGAGGAGGAGGTGGTGGCATTGGAGGAGCAGCAGCCGGATAAACGTCTACAGGTGGACCATACTGGGGATCCGGCTCCTGTGGAGGCGGAGCCGGTGCAGGGTAATGGTCGACTGGTGGTCCATACTGATCAACCGGGGGAGCCGGCGGTGGTGGTGGTGGTGGGGGTGGAGGCGGCGGTGCCGCCGCTGGATAAGGCTGCGGAGCGCCGTACTGCTGCTCAGGCTCTGGTGGTGGAGCTGGCAGTCCATACACAGGAGCCGGTGCCCTCGGCGGCGCGTAGGGTGCACCACCGACTCCCGCCGACCCTTGCCCACTCGTGACTTCATTTGACGCAACAAACTCGTCCTGTCTGTCTCTCGCAGTCTGAAACGACGTCAGTAGCTGTTGTCGTTCAAATTGAGGAACTTGGTGTTGGAATCTTGAGTGGAAGTACGTGTCTCCCTGAGCCCCAAGGGCCAGGCAGGCCCACAATAAAAACAACTTCTACGCGAAAACAGACAAAAATCGTTCAAAAAACCTCCCAAACACCTTCACATAATTAAAAAAAAACAAAAAAAAACACGAGTTTCCCACTTACCATGTTGTTTGGTGAGCAGTTTACTACTAACGAGGGTGGAAAAACATCCGCGGTTATATACCGTCCAGTTTGAATGATTTAGCCCCGAAGGAATTCTTCGTGAAATTCACTTCAAGAACAAGTATATTTGTCTCGTAGGGATGGAATTTTTGGTAAACAATGAAGCAATTGGTCCGTGTGACACGAAATTGGTTGTACAGAGGAGGGGGGGGGGTGAGATTGTGAGATTTCAAAGAGAACAGCTAGGCCTATACGGGTTCATCTGAGCGAGTTATACGCACGGTCGAATCTGTTCATCTCTCCCCCACTATCGAGGGTCGTTAATATTTAATTAATTACTTGGTATTGCGCCACGATTACTCTTTCAACCCCTTCATACCTGTTTCAGATCATGGTGGATTGTTTAACAAGGAAAGTGTGGCGCGGCAGGGTGGGGTTGGGTTAAAAATGTATAAATCCTGCCGGAATTTTCTGTTATTGTTAACGCTCGTTAAGGCAAAAAAACAAAAAAAACACCCCCGCATCGTATTCTACGAAGTGAAAGCATAGCCTCAAGGTTATCAGAACAACGTTACAGAGTTGTTTTGGAGGTCTATTTTCGTGAAACGCACCCCCTCTCCAATCCTTATTACTCACAACCTTTTAGTCCTCGTCAGACACTCGGTCAGTACACCCCTCACCACAGTCATGACATATACAAACGTTCGAACAACGAGCCGCTACCGCTGCCCTTAATGAAAGGGTAAGACAACGCGCTCTTTAAATTTTAATAGCGTAGGTACCTACTTTACTTTGAGTGACCTACTTTTTTATTGCGTGCGTCCATCGAGAGCATTTTGAATGTGAACGTTTTCTTTGGGCAATCGGACTGGTGGTTGCAGTGGGGGGGGGGGGGTTAATGAAACGAGTAGAACACGTTTACGTCCATGAACACAGGATTAAAAGAAATCGGCGAGGGCCTCCTATCATTATAGGACCGTTTTCCCAGGATAATGGCAAGGGGACCCCGCCCACGGCTAATAGGAAAATAGTTTCAGCAAAATTGTATTGTTTTTTGTTTTAATGTTTTCCTGGGGCCCAAGAAACGGGAAAGAAAGACGAAACAAATTTCCAACTCACGGAAACTTTCAATTTTGTCCCAGAAACTGAATATTCAAGCAGTAAACAGGAAATTCAGGCCCGACAATCTAATAATTTTGACTATAAAACTTGAATTTCACAATGAAATGCACTAAAGAAGCTCTTGAAATACACAAAAAACCTTCGGCACGCCGAAAACCACTTTTCTCAACTTTTCTGAGGTTGAACATCAAGAATGAAAAGTCAGCTCGGACTTTCTGCGCACGCCTAAAGAAATCAAGGAGGGGCAAAGGAGTTTTCTTTGGATTTATTGCTGGCAAAGTCAAGCAGACAACTGTGAAAGTCAAAAAGATGAGTGCAGCACGAGTAGAACACAAAATTTCGTGGCTTCATAACTTGTATACTGTAAAAATCCATCAGACAAGGTGTTCATATTCATTTCATGGACTATCCAATTATTAAACAGATTCATTTGTTTGTGCATTATCGTTTATAAATTGCGCTTTTAATAATGCTAACATTTAACGTTCTTCCCCATTAAATGAAAGTGTTTTAATAATTATTTGATGTACTACGCGTTGCACTCTCATTTAGGGCGTTTTGTTCGGGCGATTCATACAGCTTCCGTAGTATAAAAAAGCACTACTTAAAAGGGGAACCCCCAGATGATTTAATATAAACAAGTGAAGAACAAGAAATCGGTGTTTTGCGGACTAGCCGGGAAAACACCTACTTTCTCGCTCCTTTCAGCCCGCAAAATCGAGCTTTGGAGCCATGTGTGAAAAAATAGTATATTGTACGCCTAGGAGGTAAAGTGGATGTTTTCAAGACGAGAGGAGATGTGGCAGTCGGGCATCCTGAGGACTGCCTACTGCAGCTTTGGATTCGGGCGTGATGTTCATTCGGCAATTCAGCTGCAATGGAACAATTTTTTCAAGACGCTTCAGGCTTGCGGTACAGTGCAATATAATAATTAGTGGGCGCCGGGCTCCGAACCCGGAAGTCTCCAAAGCCTCCTTTGGGCTCACAGGCTTGCACTAGCTCGTATGTGGTCTTGGGAACTTTAATGTTTTTTGGCACCGGCTGAGAAGTTTTTTAAGTCTGAGTAGCCTATACAGAGTTCCTCGGGCTGTTGCTATGGACGAGGAGGTGACAGGTCCAAACAAAATAGGGTCCGATTTGAGAAACTGCCACACAATAGGTTTGTGCCAAGAAGAATTGAAGGATCCATAAAACGTCTTACCTTATTTATTATCTCCACGTAAAAGAGAAATTGTGGGTAACGGCAGGCCACCTCGAACGATAAATGTTTGAAACTTATGATCTAGGGATGGACGAAGAAGCAAGTGTATGACAGGCTCATTGTTACGTCACCTTTACCTCCCGTTTTCCCTTTCGCAGCCACTGGCGCCTTCGGCTGACCACCATGGCATGGGAGCGTTGAGGGTTGCATACTTCAATGGCCACGCGCATCCACTGTAAAATGCTATCACCACCTAGCCAAAAAAATCATTTTCAAAAGGACGCTGAATGAAGAAATGTAGAGTTGATTAATTTCCTAATAATATGGGCGTTTACAAATTATTTTCCCTTTCATTTCTGGCTAGGCGCCGCGCCGTCTACTTTGCCTACCCATAAGAACCGCCACTGCCCTGAATTGAGACATAATGTTTATGGGAAGGACGCTGCACTATACTTGTGTAGTGTGTTGAATGGAAATCGCTATGTGTGTCTGTGAAGAATTGTTCAAGGCGGAAAAGTTATAGAAAAATGCAAAATCTGCATTAATGCAACTATTAATGTAACCAAATCGTCCGTGTACACACGATAAGCCCAAATCCCGCGAAACAGCGCTCTATCGTGAATCAGTCAATTGGTCAATTCGTAAACTACAAATTGCCCGACAAAGAAATTTTACCTCCGCTAAATTGTCCGACAATGAAATTCTACTTGGGTCGGGCAATGACGTACTTTGTCATTTGTTTTCCAGCTTTAAAATCAAGCTTTACCATCGTGTAGGATAAAACCATGGTAAATAGATTTACAGAGGTATGCTCGTAAGGAATTTGTTGTCAAAATTGACAAGCCTATTTACCTTGGGATAAAATAGTATTGTGGCGACACTCCCCGCCATATGATTTTTTACTACTTTTTAGTTAGTCGCGTTTCATGTTGAGAAAAATATAAAAACACAAAAAGCTTTCCTTTTATTCAATTTCCAAAGTGGAACTAAAACCACTTCCCCCGACTCTGAAAGCCTCCTCGCGCTCCGTACAAAGACAAAAAAATGCCGAATTTTCAAAAAAGTCTCATTAAAAAAATGCAAGAGAACGAAGGGAAACTGGCACAATTCGTGACCAATTCATGATAACTGCATATACACTCAGGGGGGGGAAGGATACACGATACACTCAGCAAAGTTATCTTATTCTGTGTATTCTTCAATTCATCTGCCGAGCCTGATCGTAGCACATCAGTAGCCATGAGACTGACCAATAAAATTTAAGTTGATAACATGATATTGGCTGGTCACGCTAATATCATCACACATAGCCACGTCGTTGATTCATGTCCCGAATTTCGGGAATTTCATTTTAAAAAGAGAATAGATGCTAATTCGCTATAAAATTAGCAGGAAACGCTAATTCACAACTGAAATTGAGAAAAATCGCCAATTCGCGGATACAAATGAAGAAAACCACTCATTCGCGGCTGAAATTGAAAAGACGCAAAGCCATAGCTTCTGAACGATTTGAGGGTCAAATTGAAAAACAGCGCTAATCCATTGCAGAAAGTAGAAAAAAATTGCTTGTGCAGGGCTAAAATCTAAAAACAACGCGGCTAAAATTTAAAAAAATCGCTAATTAGCGCGGCTAAACTGAAGAAAAACACTAATTTTTAGCTTGTTAATCTGCAGCTAAAAATGAGGAAAACTATTCGTGGCTGAAATGGAGGCAAATCGCTAATGCAAGCGATAGAAACGCTACTGTGCTGCTAAAATTAAGAAAAAGCACTAACCTGCGGCTAAAATTGAGGAAAATCACTAAGCCCCGGATAAAAATGAAAATACGCAAACGCGAATAGCTTTTGTTCGATGCTAAAACTAAACAAAAAACGCTTATCCATATCAAACATTGAAAGACAAAATGCCAATGTGGGACTAGTATGTAAAACAACGAAGGTAGTATTGAGAAATTCATTAATTAGTCTGGCATAAATAGAAAAAAACTTTAGTTCTCAGCTCAACTTGGTAAAGGGCTATTCCCTTCTGAAAATGAAAACAATGATTATTTCGAAGAAAACGCCAGTTCGTGGCTAAAATTGACAAAATTCGCGAATTCACTGGTTAGAAACGCTACTACGCTGCTAAAATTGAGAAAAATCGCTAATTTGCAGCTAAAACTGAGGAAAATCACAAATTCGAGGACTGCAACTATCTGGCTAAAATTGAGAAAAACGGCTAAAAGTGAGGAAAAAAAAAAAAAAAAAAAAAAAAAAAAAACACTGATTCGCGGCTAGAAATGAGAAAAAACGCTAATCCATAGCTAAAAGTGAAACAAAATTGCTAATGCGGGGCTAAAATGTAAAAGAACCAGCTAATTTGCTGCTAATATTGAGAAAATCAATAATTAGCCTGGCTAAAATTAAGAGAAAAGTTAACTTTCAGCCTTAATTTTAAAAAAGTGCTAATCAAAGTGCTGGCAAAAATGTAAAAAAAATTGCCAATTTGCAGCTGACATATCGGAAAACGCCAAGTCGTGGCCAAAATACCAAAATTCGCTGAACCACGGGTTAGAAACGCTACCATGCTGCTAAAATCAAGAAAAAGCGCTAATTAACGGCTAGAATTGAAAAAAATTCTAATTGCGTCAAAAATTGAAAATACTCCAATTCGCGGCTTCCGCGGGAAACTTTGAAGCTAAAATTTGGCCAAATCGCCAATATTGGGCTTTGGGGGAAAACCCCGCTTTGCGGCTAAAAAAGAGAAAAGTCGCTAATCCATAGTGTATGGTGAACAAAAAATGTTAATTTGTGGCAAAAATTTTTTTAAAAACGCCATTTTGCGGCTAATATGAGGAAACCACTTAAGAAAAACGCTAATTTTTAGCTCGAACTGAGTAAAGTGCTAATTCGTTGGAACCTGCTTAAACAAAGTAGAAAAACTCCTTAAATTTGCAGACAAAATTGAGAGAAATGCCAAATCGAGGAAAGTCAAGAAACATAGCTAATTCAAGGGATAACGCTTTACTAGTGAAGTTAAGAAAAAACGCTAATTTCTGTCTATTGGGAGGGGGGGTTACCCCGCTAATCCGCGATTGAAATTGAGAAAAACGTTACACGCAGCCAAAATTGAGAAAAGCGCTAATTTGATGGTATAGTCGACAAAAAACGCTAAGTAAGTATACTAATACGAAATTGTTTGTCCTCTTCCCGAAATTATTTATTGGCGGAACTAGTTTTCGTCCTTCGAGGCCATTTTCAACGGAAAAATTGAGCCCACGCGTGGGTCATCCAAGCAATGCCTGGCAACCCAAACTTCAGGAGGAATTTCCATTGATTGCAGGACCAATTTTGCTAAACTTGTGTGAGTCAGCATACAAGCTCTGACAGCTCTAGCGTAACTGTGTCCGTTCATAATCTTATCTATTCTATTTGCAGCATAAACAGTCTGAAAAAGCTCACGTAAGCCACTGCCTTCCGTTATAAACCCTAATGCTCCCATGAATGACATTGACATAAGAAGGTGGAATCACCGTAATCGAATAACAACGTTCGGTAATTCTGGGTCACGAGTTCGGTTTTCTAATACCTCACGAGCTTTCCAGTACAGAGGCTGATCAAAAGTCACAACTGTTGTACTCTGGTACAGCGGTTTTAGATTTTTCACAGCTGAAACGAGAGAAGAGTAAATAGTGTCATAATCTCCGGGTGAAGCATTAATGAACGGCAGAGCCGCTATGAAAGTAGATTCGTAATGCAAGTCTCTTGTAGCATGAAACTGTTCCATTCGCAGTTTGAATCAGGCTCTAGCCAGGATCTAGCGGCTATACTAAAAAACCTAGAAAGGTGACTTTCGTACCAATCTGTTGGGAGTTTCGTCAGCTTTCTTTTTAAAGAAGAGTAATTTTACTCTAGAGTGCGTTCATTCGAAGTTATAAACAAAAAACTAAAAAAAACTCCCTAGATCTTATGGTTTCTTGCCATATCCGAATTTAGTCGATAACTAGATTTTCGAATTCAGCAGCTCAAAAAACATACAGAACCGCCAAAAAAAATAAGCCGGCATGTTTTTCCTGGTTTCACAACGTTCTGTCACCAAATGACTGGACTATTTCCTTTCATTCAATTTCCGAAGTGGAACTAAAACCACTTCAGCATATTACATAACGAGACTGGTAAAAGTGCCACTTTACCTTCGAGCACTTTGTTTGGCAGACGAGGCGAAGCCGAGGCTGCTAAATAAGTACGAGAAGGTGAATTGCACTTATGACGAGTTATGTACGGCATTTTTCGCGCGACATGAGAAATAAAATGAGTAATAGGACAATAAATTTATGGGAAAGGTTTAAAGTTAGGAAGCCGTGACGTGATTCTAATCGCAGATAACGAGAAGGTTATGCACTGATAGCTTTTTTTTGAATGGGGAACTTGCATGAATACCAGATTTGGAAGAAATGTATACTGGTGAAGCCACGACTGGGTTATAAAGACTTGAACTGCACTTCATGGTCTATAAAACATCAGCAGTCTTCACTACAAGACATAGGGCCGTATTCAGAAACCCACCTTTACGAATCCTTTACTTTTAGCGATTTCCATTCAACACACTACACAAGTGTTGTGCAGCGTCCTCTCCATAAACATATGTTTCAAGTCAGAGAGGACGGGTGGGTAAACTTGCACCACACTAGTGTATTGCATTGAACGCCATTAAGGAGTGGAAAATTTGATGGCTTATAAAAATGTGTCACCTATTTTGAAGCGCTTAAAGGAGACGTAAAGGTTAAGGTTGGTTTCTGAATACGGCCCATAGTCTCCTATGAGCATTTGCTGATCAAGGAGACGATAAAACTAAAATTGTGCGTACCTATGATGTGATTTTACCTCTTTTTGATGGCGATTCATAGCTCCGTTGATGTTAGTTGCACAAAAAAACCCAGGTGGTGAATAATTTAGAGTATTTTGTAATCGACTATTATGATAATATACTCGTAGCTATCGTTTAGCTAAGAAGCATAGTAAAGAAGTTCTTCACCTACAACCCAAAAAATCCCAAGAAATAAACGGTTTTTGGCCAGCCCTGAAGTTAGCACAAGGGTTAGGACGACGAAAACTCCTTCCTTATCTTCTAACTCACAGAAACAACACAAGACAAACAAAACAAACACCACTTTCGATGTAAAGGCGCGTTTACACGGTTCAATCTCATTGCTCAATATGATGGAAGACATTTCATTGAATGGCTCAGGCATCACTTTTATTATAGAAATTTGATGGAGCAAGATCATTGAAAATATGTTTACCCGTTTCAATTTGATTGAATCAATGAGATTGAACCGTGTAAACGCGCCTTAAGGTGACCCCCTTTTTTATGTTCTTATTGACTGGACTAAAAAAGCAACATGTTATTCGTAGCAATGTTTTTGAAGAAAATGAATGAAATAGACATAATTGCTTCGAAAAACATTTTGCTTTCTTGTTCGAGAATACGCCCCCAGGGTGATGAGAAACGTCAAGAATCGCAATTTCGTCGAGGTACAACTGAAGTAAAGAAAAATGCGAAATCGTAAGAATCCGATACCTATTCACAACTGAACGTAAAAAAAAACTAATTCTCAGAGTATGTATTGTAAAGTCTCACTCTAAAACTCACTCTCCAGCGACAAACTCTTAGCACAATCTAGAATAGTTTTTTATTTTTATAACGTCTCACGAATAATCAATCTTTTTGTAATGTGTAATGTTTATGGCCAGTATCAATCAACCACAAACCTCCTTATAAGGCCATGCGGGTAAGTTCACGCCCCCACCTCCTGGAAATCGCTTGCACACCTCCCCGGAAATCGCTTGCGCACCTCCATAGGTTGAGAATCACTGAAACGGAGGATAAATAGTGAAAACAAAGCTTTCCAACTGACCTCAGCGGTTTATTCAACAATAATCGTAGTACACCGATGTTTCGCCTTCAATCAAGCCATGATCACGGAAGTTCCTAGCCACTACTCGCCGAACTCTTAGTAGTGTGTACGGATACTCGCTATTCGCCAAGTAGCGAATATTCGTACTTCTTTTCGATGTCATGCAAGTACTGAGCCAAGTATTAGTTTTCTTTCCCTTGATTTTTCCGTATCTCTTCAACGTATCTCAAGTTTCCAGTCGTGTTTTATGGTTGTGCGAGATTATCGACGGTTAAAAATAGTAATTTTGTAATTTATCTTTATCCATCTGCATTATCTATCAAGAATAATGAACCAAATCAAATATTCCGGGAGCCCACCGTATGAAAGATCCGTATGATCGAGTCTGGCACCTGCGCAGTACGTTTTTTTTTATAGTCTAGGAGATGACACTTCTGAGCCCGCCAGACATTTTCCGTGGTACAGGGGCTCCCAACAGAGCCAACTGTTGGGAAACACACCTTTGCGATGCTTGAAAACGGCTGGCAAGTAGTGATGCGAAAAGCAAGAACAAGACCAAGACAACAATGGTCTTGCACAGCGAGTCTTGCGTCTTGGTCTTGCATTCACAATCCAGTCTAGTTCTTTGTCTTGGACTCGCAGACTCCGTCTTGTCAGGCTCTCTCAAGACTCTTGCACGCTGGAAGGGGGCGGGGGTGACGGTCACTACTATGAACTTAGGTACTTGTTCTTTCTCGGGAGTTAAAAATGAGGGAAATAAATCAGTAACTTTTGTAGTGCGAGAGATTTAGCCGTTGTCAACGATGAGGTCATATTGACCCACCCCCCTCAAATCATAAGAAAAACAGAAACAAGAACAATTAATGTACCTACAAATAAATTATTGTTAACGCCTCCCCTTACTATCAACCCCTTTCATCATCAACCGTCCCCTTCCTCTCATCACCCCATTTCTTAACCAGGGGCGGACACAAAGGATTGATAAACAGACTATGATTCGCGCCAAAAAAAAAAAAAAAAAAAATGCTAATTCTGACAATTTTCGAACGGTTTTCACTGTATAAATGGGCGGTCTGACTTGTATCAGAAAATGGCTAAACAGATACTACGCGCCCTGAACATGGCCCAGCTATCTGCGCGCTTTAAAAAACGCAAAAATGACGATTCGCGCATTGAAAAAGTCGAAGCATACAATGTCCTGGCCTGATAATAGTAAAATCGACCACTCTCGCGCCGAAAATGGCCAACCTGAACATTCGCTCAACATGGTTCAGTACTGACTATTTGCGCTTTATCTCAACGGGCTATTAATGCCCAAAACCGGCTAAAATGACTATTTGCCTTCAAAAATGGCAAAATTGAAGATTTGCGGCTTTGAAACGCGGCCTTCAAAATGGCTGAACTGACCATTTGCGAGCTAAATATTGCCAAATAGTTCCGGCTCTGAATAATTTGCATCTATGCGCACCAAAAATGACTTAACTAACGATTGGCGCCAAGACAATGCCCATGAATAATGATTCTTGACATAAAAATGGCCAAATCGACAATTCGTGCACCCAAAAACGGCCAAAAACATGAAATAAAATACCCATTCAGGCCCTATTTTCATAATTGCCTACAAAGACAACTCAGGCCATGAAAACAAATGGCAAAACCAACCGTTCGTGCTTGAAAATGACCAAACTGGCCATTCCTTCTCTTTCTGCAAAGACCATACTTGTCACCTCCGGCTCCAAAACTGACCAACCTGACCACCATGGGACTCTATAATGTCAATTTGATGATTCATGCTGTACAAAAATCACATCGACTAATCCATGCCCTAAAAAGGGTCATCCCGACAATTTTCGTCCTAAAAATGGCAACTGACCATTCGCGCCGAAAAAGTGGTTAGGTTTGACGGACTTTTCGCTCCAAAAAAATGCGTTGTTGGACTATCCAAACCTAAAAAATGGTAAAACCTGACTGACAAAATATTTGAAATTCGTACTCCAAAAGTGACCAAACTGGGTAGATGCGCCCTAAAAAGTGATTGAACCGAGACCTTAAACCCAGGATTGGTGCATAAATAAGGCGAGAAAGTGTAATCCGTTTAGTAGACTTTAGACTAGTAGACGAGGGTTGATTGACGGAGGTGAACGGGATTCGCGAGGAATGACCCGAGCAGCTCCCCCGCCCGTAATTGAAGGCACTTGTTGTCTTGAATTCTTGAGCCGAATTTAGAAGCGCCAGGAAAATCGAATGGCATACGGCGATTTTTCAGCCCCCTCCCCGCCCTCACCATATTTTTTGTTGAGAAATGATTCGAGGTGCCCCCCCCCTCCACCTAATTTTACTAAAGATCCGCCTTTGAAGGATCGAATTATTGTGGATCGCGAATCGCTTTTATGTATAGAGAGAATGTGCCTTTCGAATCCAGTCTGAAGTGTTGAGACTTTTCATTCATTTCCACTTCTCTCCTCGAGAAAAACACAATTTGCAGATTCCACGCTTCTGTTCATTCTTTCACTTATAATTGGAGTACAAATTTATTTAAATTTACTTCTCGATTATGAAATAGCGGGTGGTTCTTCTGTCTTTGGTGGCACTAATTTTACCTTCCCGCTTCACCGAAAACTTGAACGCAACGCGGAGAGAACGACTTAGCTAAGAACTCAGTACGGAAAAAGAGGAAACCAGACAATATAGAAAATAAGATGATGATGATGAGAAGGATACAACCTTTTTTGTCTGTGAGTGCGCTTTTTGCCGAATAAGCGTCTTCAGAGCCCTCTCCCTTTTCCCGTCAAACAGGCTAGCTTTTCTTAAAAATTATTCCGATCTTTCTTTTTGCAAGAGTCTTGCACAAGACTCTTGTTCTGCGCAAGACACATTCCCGTAGTCTTGCAGGAAGTATTGTTCTTGCCGGGTAAGTCTTGGTCTTGGTCTTGCATCCACAATCAAGTCTTGTTCTTGTTCTTGCTGCAAGAGTCTTGCAAGACTGCACGAACCAAGACCATTCTTGCCCATCACTACTGGCAAGTGTTAAAATTGGTTCTTCGCAAACAATAAAATATAAAACCATCGTCTCCATCCAATTTCGAATGAAGCCCTGGCTACTATAGTAAGCCTCGAAATTTCACATTTTTTAAAGCTCGCTCATGGCGCTTTATGGTAAAAATGGTAATTCTCGGCTGAAATTAAGAAAACTGCTAAAACCCTCTGCTGTAATTCTTGGGAAAATTGCGCTTTCTGAGGAACAAACTCGGCTAAAATCGAGAAAAAGCCCTACTTCGTGGCTACAATTAAAAAAAAAAAAAAAAACTGCTACTTTGAAGCTGAAATCGAGAAAACGCAAATTCTCGACTAAATAAGAAAAAGCTCTAATGAGCAGCAAATACTTGGACAAACCGCTAATTTGCAGCTGAAATTAAACAATTCGCGTATGTAATTGAAAAAAACGCCAATGCTCCGTCATTTTCATTATCAAACGATGACTTCGCCAATTTTTAAAAAATGAAATGCACTAAAAGTTAATATTTTCCATTGTAGGAATAATCAACAAGTACAAACAATAAACAAGAGATAAATTGAGTATACCGCAGTTGATAAACAAAACAAATGAAAAACGATTTGCTAAAACGCTTGCTCGTGTTTCACACTAACCGCACGTCACACTATGAGGTGGTACTGAAATTCCTCCCAGCTATTGTTGCTAATTGGCAACAATAACTCGCTGTCCTTTGATAGTGCG
Source organism: Corythucha ciliata (assembly GCA_038030265.1). Classification (NCBI taxonomy): domain Eukaryota; kingdom Metazoa; phylum Arthropoda; class Insecta; order Hemiptera; family Tingidae; genus Corythucha; species Corythucha ciliata. The sequence continues at coordinate 42,202,408 of CM075941.1, forward strand.
GTAGCAACTTTAACATCAATCAAGAAACCGGGGGGGGGGGGGGGTTTGAGGAGTCGGTAAAGGATGCTGGTCTCTTTGGCTTCACGTCCACCGGATATGCCGATCGGACGGCTGTGGCTCAATTTTTTTTGTTATTCTCCTTGATCTGTCTGTGAATTTCCACCGATAACAATAACGGGGAACTTGCATGAATGCCCGATTTGGGAGAAAAGTAAACCGGTGAATTGGCGCATGGACAGAAGGATATCGACGGTGGTTGCATTTGTTGACCCCGATTGGCGCATTTGTTGATTTTTAAATACATTTCAAAGTTCTTCAGGATGGACGGTGCGAGGGGAAATTACGTCATTGGTCACTTGTGAAGCATTTGGGGGAACTAATAACATTTCTTGTTTACAAATAACAAGAAAAATTGTCCCCCTGAAAATGCTTCTTACCCCCTCTTCCCCACACCATCCGCCAATTCGCTTTAAAAAAATCCTTGATTGCTTTCAATGTTCAATGCGAGCAATAGCCTTGTGGAAGAGCTCTCTTCAGGATACCCTGTGCTTGAAAAATGTGCAAGTTCCCCATTAAATATTTTGATTAATTCCCGGCTATATTCCCCTGGGCCTATATTAGTATTTATTTTGAGCTGGTCGTCCGTTATTGGGTAACGCTAGATCAGGAACACTTGAAAACCATTTTAAGAACTATCGCCTACGTCTGGCAGTGTTCTTCCACTTACGATAACAATTTTGCGAGATATAAAGCCTATATCAATTAATTTCTTGCCTTTCAGTCGCAAAACTATCGCGAAGTGTCTGTGAAATAAGATAAATTAGAAAAAAAAAATGGTTCGTTCATATTTGTGCAGGCTACTAGCCGCAATAAGCATTTTCAGTGCGAGCGCCGTCGTTCTAGCGACGACGGATTTGACTCAAGATGAGATGAACGAATTATTCGATACTGAAATCGCAAAAATTTCCACGCTCATCACATTGATCAACTCGAATGCCATCTCACTGCCGGACATAAGCATTCTCTTCTTGACAACTTCGGGGGGGCTATTGACGGATTTCAGCTCTTGGAATAGAACCACCGATGCGACTGTGACTCAACTGGACGACGGTATCACTCGCCCCACCCACCTTTTCCCTATCCCCATCAACGCTAATTTTGGCTAATTCACGCCTGCAGGGACAACGACTATCCAGGGCTCGATTGAGTTGACGGACTTGGAATTGAATTTTGATGACTTCGAGATCGACTTTTTTAACTTTTTCACGGTGGGCAATGGAACAGCGCAGATGGTTTTAACCGATAATGAATTCGATCTCAACGTTACCTACGGCGTGGGCACTTCGAAAAAGTGTGAAGTCACGGTCAATGAATTCACTATGACAACCCTGGACGGTTTCACTATAACGTTCTCCGAGTCATCAGTTGTGAATTCGCTCGTGGAGAAATTCGTTCCGTACTTGGCGAACTTCGTAACGGCGAAAATTGTAGAAGTGTTGGGCGAACACTTGGAAACGTTCGCCAAACTGACGCTCGGAAACATAAACTTGTGTTAAAAAACGGACGGCGTCGCGATAAAATAACATTTTATATTATATTATGTTATTATTTTATATTATATTATGTTATTATTTTATATTATATTATGTTATTATATATATTATGTTATTACTTTTTTTCAAATTGTTCAATAAACGCAGAAGTATATTTGTTGATGGAGTGCATCATGGACGGGCACCCACCTCCTCACCATCAAAACATTAAAGGCCCCCTTTTTTGTGTCTGGCTCTGTCTTCAGTAGCGTATAATCAAGGGTCTAGGACTGGCAGCTTCCGTGTTGAATAGCCAGTTAGGGGTGGGGGGCATCCCTAGCGAAATATGTCGTTAGTGAACAGCAACAAATCTTGAAAAAAACACACAAAAAAAATGTCAGATTAAGATCATCAAATGATCAAATGATGAGACATGGAATAAACGAATACCATAAATTTGTCGCGAGCAATTGAAAAACGTGCTCCCTCGCGTAATAAATTAGTCACCGTACTACAAGGGTGGCAAGAGATCGTTTGAAGTAACGATATTTCATTCTCTTTAGGCCGACTCAACGGCAACAAAGAAGGAATTCTGATTGAAGTAGCAAAAAGGGAGGATAGTTTCGCCTTTTTTTTCTCTCTCTCTCTCTCTCCGTCTCATCACACCCGTGGCAGAGTGACGCATGAGATGATGAAGGCCGACAGAGCAGTGGCGGCGTGGGGGACTATCCACCAAACGCAATTACTCGCTCAAGTTCGCTTTAAAAGAAGAATGACAGAGAATGGTCTAGGGTGTTGCTTTTGAAAGATGCGACTTGTGTGAGGGTGTCGTTACTCATAATCGGGCGAGATTGAAGGGCGAGTTTTCGGGTGGCTATATGTGGAATTGTCTTATCTCAATCAATCTGTCACTTTTCAAAGGGAGCGACGAGGGAAGGAACATCTAATTTGAAGGAGATGTGTATCGTATCAATCACATTTTTATGAGAAAGGTCAATTTATTTGCACCCCCCAGGCGTGCGGAAGGAGCCTTTCAGACTCCATGCCCCGTTGCTTGGGGTAACTGACCGTCACAACGGCCATGTGTGGCATTACGTGCCAAACGACACGTACGATTTGCCAATGAGGGCAAATGCCCCATTCAGACGCTCATATCCTTATTCAGCTCCAAAAAAAACCTATACTGAGTGAGTCAAGTTACAAGACCACGTTCTTTCGGCTAATTCGTTTTCCAAATTTAAGGATAGTGACTGGCCGCGGAGGACAAATGCCCCGGGCAGAAGCTCATATTCGTATTCAACCCCACAAAAGCTATCAAATGAAACAAGTTTCATGACTGTGTTCTTCCGGTTGAAAGGGGACTGTTGCCAGCTCTCGAGCTACAACTGTGGCAGCGAATCAACGTATTTTCAGAATTTTAGCCGAAAATTAGCGCTTGTTCCTAATTTCAGCTGCGATTTATTGAATTATGGTCATCTTCAGACACGCAGAAACCGCGAATCGGCGTTTTATCTTTTTTTTTGGCTATGAGGTTGCGTTTCTCTCAATTTGAGCCGGGAATGAGCAATTTTTTTTCACTTTTGATGGTACCATGAACAGTGCGTAGAGATTTTTATACATTTTTGGCGTAAAAGGGCTACCCTAAACCATCAATTAGCTAATGTTTCTTAATTTTAGCCTCAAATGAGCTTTTTTTTTTTCAGAATTTCCAACCTAAATTTATGAACATAAGACCTCAAAATCCCTAAATCTCCATCTTTAAGATTTTCAGGTGCCTCCTCCGAGCAATCTGCCCCCCCCCCTCTCGCCACTATCACGCCAACATTCTGATTATTACTTATTTGATGGATGGAACATTTTGATAGTGCCAACCTTGGACATTTTGGCGTCCTCCGGGCGAATCTTTCACCAGCACCCCCATGATACCCACCGTCCAGAACAAGCCGCGATGCTTTTAATCGTGCATCTTGACAACTAGTTTCAGGGTGTGCACCCCATTAACAAGAAATTCATTAGAAACAAATCTCTGTCAGATTTTGGAAAAGAGCTAATTAACGGCTAAAATAGTGAAAAATCGAAATAGTGAAAAATTCGTTGCTAATTCAGAATTCACCGATAAAATTGAGAAAAAACGCTTAAGTGGAAAAACGTTAATTCGCGGTTGAAATGGAGAAAACGTCAACTCGTGGCTTCTAAAAGTAACTTCGTTCCAGAAATTAAAAAAAATCACTAATCCGCGGCCAAAATCAGAAAAATCGTTAGGTAATTCGTGGTGAAAATTGGGGAAAAACTCCACTTCGGGTCTGAAATGTAGAAAGAACCATAATTAGCGGCTAACATTAGGAAAAACGCTACATTGCGGTTGAAATCAAGATAAATGGCTTATTGGTGGGAGGGGGAGGGTACTTTGAGAAAATTGACAAATTCACATAAAACTTTGTGGCCAATCAGGAAAATGCGCTAATCTTGAGAATCAATAAAATTGAGAAAATCGCTAACTCGACGCTAAAATGGAGAAAAATCGCACATTCACGGCTAAAGGGGAGACAAAAAGCTAATTCACTGATGAAATTATTTTGTGGTAACACGGCAGCTTAGGCGTGACATCGTATGTTTTGGTGTAATGATGTAATGTCGTCTCATTTGGGAACAAAGTCCCCAACATTGTGGTGAAATCGTCAGGTTTCACAAGACAGAATCGTAAGTTTCGGCTTAAAAAATCGTCCCTTTTGGGAAAAATCCCCGTTAATGGTGTGAAGTTGTCAGTTTTGTAGTAAAATACCTGGTTTTGAATTGGTACCGCCAGTTTCAGGGCGATATCGTGAGAATTCGCGAGTTTACGTAGCCCGACCCATGGACAACATCGTTTGTTTGGCGCCATTTCTAGTCTTAACATCGTGTGTTTACGTTTGTCTAGTCAAACATTAACGTTTGTTTAGCATTTCGAAAGATTATTTGTTTGAAAAAAACATCGATGGTTTGGCAAGTTTACGTAACCCGGCGACCCATGGATCAAATCTTGTGTTTAGCGCCATTTCCAGTCTCAACATCATTTGTATGCATTTGTTTAGCCAGAAGTTTCGTCGTTTTTTTCAGCCATTCAAGTACATTGAACAACAAACGAACTTGAGTGCGCACTAACATCACGCGCTTTGCTTGTAGTTCAAAGAATTCGAAAGGCTAAAAAACGTAAATTTCGGCTAAACAAACGATTTTAAGACTGGAAATGGCGCCGATAACGAACGACTTTGGTCCATCGGTCGAGTTACGTAAACTTGGTCAAACACCGATGTTTTTTCAAAAAATTATTGTTTCTAATTGCTGAACAAACGAAAAATTCGCAAAACAAACATGAACAAAAGATTTTACGTTGAGATGTACGATGCACCACTGCAACGTTTCTCTCTCAAAAAAACAAAAAAACAAACAAAACAAAAAACAAACAAATAAAAAAAAAAAACAAAACAAAACAAAACAAAAACTAGGAATATGATGAAAATGGAACGACAAAGATGTTGGGGGCAGGACCCACCAAACAACCGCGAAAAATTGCACCGACGGTGTGGTTCAGTCTCCGTTTCGACCTCGGGCCTTCAGCTACCTGAGCGTTAAATTATGGATTGTCCTCAATGTTGACCATGAACTTTTAGCTCCAGAAATGGAGAATTGGCGTTCTCTCAATTGTTTTTACTGAAGATAGTTTTTTCCTTGCCTTAATTTAGCAGCAAAATAGCGTTTTCATCAACTTCAGCAGCGAATTAGCTATTTTTTATCGCTAATTCCCATGAATCGATTTTTGCAGCGACTAAGCCATATTTTCAATTTGAAAAGATCAAAGATGGAAGATCAGGTGGGCTAGATAAGGATAAGAATTTTTAGGAAGATAAGGATTTTTAGGTTATAAAATGTCCTTGGATGGAGGTAGGTGAAAACGAGTTTTGGTATGCGGTTCGACAGCGATATTGGCTCCTTCCGACAATGTTCAGTCCATTCAACCCAGTAACTGGGAATGGAACGTTGAAGGTGATCATCAAAGAGTATTGCTGAAAATTGGACTCAGCCTAGCCCACAAAAGCGCTATTCCGAAGGCTCAGATTGAGAGAAATCACGCCTTCGGGTGGTAACTTCGTGGCTAAAATAGAGAAAATAAGCCGATCCCCAGTTTTTTTTTAGGTCAATAAGCGGATAAAGGTGAGAAGGCGCACTAATGTGCTGTTCTTGGGGGCAAGTACGCAACAAAAAATATGGAAAAATCGCTGAAACTGCCAAAAAGCGTTCATTCGCAGTATAACTTCCAGATCAAAATTGAAAAAAAAAAATCGCTCATTCACGATGTAAAGATCCCACTTTACGGCTACAATGAGAACAAAATCCCTAACGTGCAGTTCATTGGTGAAGCCCACGGCAAAAATCACAAAATTTGCTCCTGCGAAATCACAAAAAATCGCTCATTCATGGATAAAAAAGAGAAAAGGCGCTAATTCGCAGCAAAATTTGCGAAAAACGCTAATTCACGGCTGAAATTTATAAAAATGGCCAAGTCCAATTAAGTAACATCTAAAATTAGGACAAACGCTAATCCACGGCAAAAACAGAGAAACCCGCGAATCGAATAACTGCTAAAATTGAGAAAAATCGCTAATTCATTGAAGATATTGACAAAAAGTGCTAATGAACAGCTAAAAATTCAGAAAATCTTGCGAAAAAAAATGGAAAGAAAACGCTAGTTAATTCGTGGCTAAAATGGAGAAAAATCGCTAATTGTGGACAATAATTTGGTGAAAAAGCGTCTAGAAAAAATGAAAAATAAATTCGCGGACAAAAATGAGCAAAATCTGCTAATTCGCGGCTAAAATTGAGAAAAAACAAATCCGTGGCTTCTGAAGGAAACTTCTTCAGGCCTAAAACTGAGAAAAGCTAAAAGTGAATGAAATATTGATAATGCCGGGTAAAAATAGTTCACAAACCGCTAATTTGCGGCTAATACTGATAAACGTTCCAAATTAGCGTGGCTAAATTTTGAGAAAAAAGGTAATTTGCAGCCCAAGATGAGAAAAGCGCTAATTTGCAGCCCAAGGTGAGAAAAATTCAGATGGTAATTCAATGTTAAAAAAGGTAAAAGATCGCTAATTTTGCAGGAATATTTGAGGAAATCGCCGATTCGTGGCAAACATTGAGAAAACTTTGCTAGCACAGGATGAAAACTTTACTTTTTCGCTGCTAAAATTGAGAGAAAGTACTAATTTGTGGATAAAATAGAGGACAATTGCAAATTCGCGGATATTTAGTGTAGAAGAAGATCTAATTCGCGGCTAAAATTCAAATTTTTGACTTTAATTGGGAAAAAAAAGCTCACGACTTTGAAGCATCAAAGTTGCCTTGCGCATTTTTCGGCTACAATGGCTAAAATGGAGAAAAATTGCAAATTCATAGCAAAAGATGAAAACAATTCAGCATAAGCGCTATAATTGGCGGATAGGATGTAGAAATAGCCCTAATTGGTGGCTAAATTAAAGGAAAATCCGTAATTTAACGCTAAAATTATTATTCCGGTTTACTAAAAGACTAAGGGGCCTCATAGAGTTTCCCGGCCCGGGCTCGAGTATAGGTGTAGGTCCGACAGTGGCGGTGAATTAGCGACGTCATCACAATTAATAGCTACGAATTGACACTTGTTCGTAACTTTAGCAACAATTTTTAACATCTATATAGCCCTTTTTCTCCGTTTAGCAGCGAATTAGCGATTTTTATCGATTTTAGCTGCGAATTAGAGTTATTTCTTTATTTCAGGGGCGAATTGGCATTTTCTCTTTATAGCGCATGTGCGAAGTGATCTCAGATAGCCAAGAATTAGCGCTTTTTTTCAATTTCAGCCACGAAATTGCCTTCGAATGCTGAGTATACGCGTTTTTCCTCAATTATACCTGTGAATTAGTGTTTTCTTAATTTCAGAATTAGCACTTCTTCTTGATTTTTTGTTGCGAATAGGTGATTTGTTCTTCTGTTTGCTTCCTATTCACGACGTTTACATTGAGCCACTAATTATCACTTTTCCGCAATTTTAGCAGTTGATGTAAGCACTTTTTCTCCATTTTAGCAGCGAATTAGCGCCTTCATTCCAATTTAGCAGCGAATTAACGCTTTTCCCTTGTTTTAGCAGCGAATTAGCGCTTTTTCTCAATTTGAGCTGCGAATAAGAGCTATTTTTTTTAGTTACAGAAGCAAATTGGCACTTTTTCTTCATGGCGCAAGTGCGATGTAATGACATAAAGCGCTTTTTCTCAATTTCAGCCAACGAAATTGCCTTCGTATTCTGTGCATTCGCGTTTTTCCTCAATTTGATCCACGAATCGGCGTTTTCTAAATTTCAGAATGAGGGCTTCTTCTTAATTTTGTTTGCGAATTCGCAATTTTTTCCGATTTAGCCATGAATTAGCCCGTTTTCCTCAATATTATCATTGAAATCGCACTTTGCAGTCACGACGTGTACATTTTGCCACTATTTAGCGTTTTTCTTCAATTTTAGCAGTTGATATATGCGCTTTTTTACCATTTTAGCCGTGAATTAGCGATGTTTCTCAATTTTAGCGGAGACGAAATGGCAGTTTTTGTCTATTTGAGCTCCGAAATAAAGTTTTTTCTTATTGATAGCCTCAAATCAGCGCTTCTTGTCACCCATTAGAGCGTTTTTTTTTGTTTTTTTTTTCAATCAATTTTCAGCAAAAAATCAGCTCTTTCTTTTCAATTTTCAGCTAGGAATTAGAAATTTTTCTCAAGTTTATCATCGAATTAACGGGTTTTTTCAATTTTAGCCGCGATTGAACGATTTTTTCTCAATTTTAGTCAAGAATTAGAGCTTTTTCTAAATTTCAACCACGAAATTGCCTTCGGATGCTGTTAATTCTCATTTTTCCTCAATTTTACCCACGAATTAGCGTTTTCTCAATTTTAGAATTAGCGCTTCTTCTTAATTTGGGTTCGAATACAAGCATTTGTTCAGATTTAGCCATGAATCACCGCTTTTCCTCAATTTCATCGGTGAATTAGCACTTTTTATTCACGACGTATACTTTTAGCCACTAATTAGCGCTTTTCCTCAATTTTAGCCGTTGATATAAGCGTTTTTTTTTTTTTTTTTTTTTTTTACCATTTTAGCCGTGAATTAGTGATGTTTCTCAATTTGAGCAGTGAATTATTACCGACGCTATTCGCGTTTAGCATACTGCTTTCCCTCAATTTCAGCGGCGGCTTTTTTTTTTTTTTCTATTTCAGCTGCGAAAAGAAATTTTTTCTAAACAGCCACAAAACAACGCTTTTTTTCAATTTTCAGCAGTGAATTAGCGCTTTCTTTTCATTTTTAACTGTGAATTAGTTATGTTCTTAATTTTTTTTTTAGCAAGTTAGCGCTCTTTCTTTATTTCAACCGCGAACAAACGTTTTTTTTTTCAATTTTAGCCGCGAATGAACGCTTTTTCTCAATTTTAGTCAAGAAATAGTACTTTTTCTCAATTTCGACCATAAAATGGCCTTCAATTACTGTGAATTCGCGTTTTACCTCAATTTTAAAATTAACACTTTTTCTTTATTTAGATGGCGAATAAGGGATTTGTTCAGATTTAGCAATGAGCTAGCGCTTTTCCCCAACGTGAGTAGTGCATTAGCACTTTTTAAGTTTTTATTCACGACGTTCACATTTACCCACTAATTATTAGCACGTTCGCTCAATTTTAGCGTTTAAATAGCGATTTTTCTTGATTTTAGCACCGAATTAGCGTTTTTTATTCCTATTTTGAGCAGCGAATTGACGTTTTTCCTCCATTTTAGCTGTAATTAAACGCTTTTTGTCGAGACATAACCTCAAAACTGTCAGCGGGCGCCCCACTACCTGAGCAGCAGCTACAATTAGCGCAACTCACAATCCAAGGGACAAATGGTCGATCCCAACGTCTTTGTAGTAATCTTGCTACACACCCATGCAATTTTAATTGACAATAAACTAGAAGCATTGTGCTCGTCTTTATTTATTATTTATAAAAAAAAAGACAAGTGAAAGTCGTTTAAAAAAGGAAAAACTAATGAAAGCGTACAATAAGAATTAAAGTTACTCTAGTGGAAGAAGCTAGATGGTCCGGGGAATTACCAAATCACACGACTCAACGGTCGATTCACTTCGCTTAATGCTTTTTCTTCTTAAAGGGAATGCCTGACATTTAAGGGTTCCTGGGCAAGAAAGGCTAAAACAGAAGGGGTTGAAAAGGAACGGGGGGGGGATGCAGTACTTTCAATATTGTCCCCCACCCACCCCCTATTTCCTCCACTCTTTTTTCCGGCAAGCTAATTGAAATTAGGTCTGAATAATTCTCTAATCGACGTTCTCAAAGGACAGTCAGGGGGAGGCGAGAGCTTGAAGGGTGGCCTGTTGTGGAGGGGGGAGTGAATGCTTTATTTTTTCAAAAGAAACGAAGGGACTCTAATTCAAGGAATAAGAGGGGTGGGAGAGAAAACGAGTGAAAAGGGCCGGAATCAATTGATAAACGAGGGAAGAAGGTTAGACGTCACACCCTCTGAGACCCTTCGGTGACAGATGAAAAGACTCTGTAAAGAATCAGTTTATAATTTCACCAATATAAAAATAATAACTCGCAAAAATGTTATAGGGAATCGAAAAACCGTTATTCCGAGCGGGGACATTTTTCAGGCCGAGCATATGTCGACGGCGTTTAAAACACCCTGAGCGATGAGCTGAGCGTCATGATTGAAGAGGTCCATAAGGAATGAGCTTAACGCGTCCATGACCGTCGGTGCTACCCACTGGAGTAGCCAACCAAAAACGGTGAAACTAGCGAAGCTGACGGAATACCCAGTCAGGGTTGTCAGACTGAACTGACTTATAGTGGCGGTACAGACGTTGTTGGAGTTTAACGAGTATTCAATTTTTAAATCAATTAAATTGGAGTCGATTGTGATAGTCGTCTGTCCAAGGTCAATCGATAAAATGAATCCCAATTGAAAATCATCGAATTGCGCTTGCAACAGCGTAGCAGTGATCGAGCCTTCGATGGTTGTGGTGTTGCCTTAAAATGATTATGGGGAGGGGGGGGGAGACTTACTTCTACGGTTGACAAATTATACACACACTCACACTAACACACCTGATTCATTCGACGTCGTTGTCACGGTGGCATTACCAACTCGATGGAAAGTCGTCAGATTACTTAGATAGCCATTAGTCGCCGTCAGGATAAAAAAGTCGTAATTTCCAATCGGGTACGACGCTAAATCGACGCTGGCGATTTTAGAGTTGACTCCGGCGAGAATTTTGTCAAAAGCGGCGTTCTGATCGTCTTCATCACTTACTTCTGAAGCCTGCGACAAAGTGCCACCACCGACGTGCATGAAGATCACGGCGACAACGAACAGATAGTAACGAGGCGTCATTGTGTTTGTTCAGAACCGACGGGCCGCGGTGTAAATATAGTTTTTATATTTTTCGTTATCGCCCCCCCCGCCGCAACACCTACGCTACAACAAAAGTTGACGAATTTAAAATGATCCAAAAGCTCCAGTTAATCCCTAGAAGCTTTTTTCACACACCGACAGCGGAAAGTCGTCTCACGTTTTGTATAATTTAGAAACGTCATAAATAGGGTTTTTAGAGATACGAATGGCTGTAAAATTCACCGTGACTAATTCGCTTTGTTCTTTTTTTCGCTCGTCTCGATGCAATTTACACTAAATGTGTGTATTACACCTAAACGATGACTGACGAGTACCGCCTCTCAAACTGGCTATAAAAATGACTGTTTTGGGTCATTTATCGAATTTCGCCGGACGCGGTTTATGAGTCACTGCGAGACCATGCTGAATTGAGAAACGGCTGCAGGTCCCGGTCAAAACGCCCGTATAAACCGTACAGGGGGCCTGTTCTATAACTTTCAACTGTCACTATCAACTGTCTCTTTCTTTCCACCCGTCCTCCCCATGAACATGTGATTCAATTCGGGCCGGACGGGTCGAAAAGGATATTCTAAACAACAGCAACGTTCCTAGCACAAAAAAGCTCTAACCATCAATTAAAGCTCCAGCCACAGTTAAGCTTGTTAAGCTTCAACCGCGAAAAAGGCACAACCACAGCCAACCACGATAACCACAAAAATGGCCCTTGGCCCTACCACAGAAAATACCAAGCACATCAAAGCTCCAACTGCCGTGGGTTTAGGGGGGGGGGGCTCCTACCCTAAGAAATTCAATCACTCGGACCCCCTGAGGACAATATCGCAGTTCTTGCTGCCAGGAGCCTATCGCATTCGCAAGGACATGGACATGTCTCGTAGTCTCCTTTTGCAGACCGCAACACTCACACGTTAAGTTTCCAACTCTCCAAGTGTTTCTGCACTGCGAAGTGCCAAGTAAACACTCCCACTATTCGTCGGTTTGTTTCCTTCCTAATTCCAACAGCCACTTTATTATGTTGTCGATGTACATCTTTTCATCAATTCTTTGGCTTGCCTTCAATCCTAACAGCCTTGCAGCAGCTTTTGCGTGCCACTGCATCAAAGCGCACCTGGTAGTTCGTTATCGCCCACCTGCGGACTTCCTTTGCCCCCCCCCCCCCCTACCAATGATTCAGAACTGACGCACTCAGTCCCGATTGGCCCAGTTGATTGGCCAGGTTGTCTGCTTTCTCATACCCCCCCTCCCCATACAGCTCTCCCACCAACCCCAATTTGACCAGTGGCCAGGAAATGGAACAGAGGGTGGCTAGTTTTATTGCAAAGACTTCGATGGCCACAGGTAAACGCTGTTGTGGGTTAGAGCCATCCAACAATCGGGCGTAACATGTTAGGAAAGAAAAGTCGGACAAAAAAGCAAAAAATTTTGACCTTTTACCGGACATCTAGAAAATGAGCCCGGACACCCCTAAAAGTAGGACATGTCCAAGGGAAGTAGGAAGTTTGGTCACACTAGCCCCTGTATGTCACTGACGGTCGGTCCTTTGTCCCTTTGTGAACCAATTCGTTATACGGTTTCGAAGAATGTTCCAGGCAAAGTGCTCCTCATTTGTGGTCAAAATTGAAGAAATTGACGGACTATTTGAGGATAATCATCAGTTGCTTCATTGCAACGGAAAGGAAAATTGGTGATCGGTAAAACCATTGATTTAGAGCTGGCAACGGATCCGTGATTCAGGACTTTCGAAATAAGAAAAATTGGTTATTGGGTGAAAGTCTATGCCCGTTTGCGGATGGATGTCCAGGTGTTCGTTTCCACTACTATACGGCCGTACCAAAAAGAGTTCGGGGGTTCAAATAAAGTTTTGTCTTGATCCGAAAATGGTTCTTCCTACTGAAATCGGGTACCTTACATGCTAATTCCTAAATTAATGTGGCAGTAGAGGGGGATCGGGGGAGAGGAATAGCTAAATTACGGGGCACCGAAAAGGAGCGCCAAAAATTATGGCTGCTCCCCCTCGGAAATGACGTAGATCCGGGCCTGCTCCCCCCTCTCGACAGGTCTGCCTATAAGAGGCGCTTTCCCAAAGCCCTGTACACACGAGGACATTTAAGTCATGGTATCTACTGAAGCTGGTGTTCAAAACGGCTAAAAAAAATAAAATTTGAAGTTTTAGGTTTGTTCGTTGTTGTGGCTGGTTAGGCTCGTTTCACACATACGTGGTTTCCCGAGGCGCAGTTGATACGCGGCGCGAACGCGGTGGGTGCCTCGCATGTGTGAACCGAGATTCGGTTTCTACGCGGCAGCGGTTTGAAGAGGTTTCTGGGCTCACACATACGAGGCACCCTCCGCGTAGCAACCGCGCCTCGAGAAACCGCGTATGTGTGAAACGAGCCTAACCAGCCACAACAACGAACAAACCATTCACAAGACATTCGCTTTACTCATATTTACAAGTTACCATACCTACGTTTGAACAAACGCGAGTGAACCATGGGAATACTACAGGTCCGGATGCGGACATGGTCGACCAGCCGTGCGGGATGAAACAACCGGTAGGCAATTCATATCAAACATCCGCGATCAAACAACCGGCAAATCACTTATATCAAACCACTGGCAAGCCACTCGTGTCAGACTCAGACCAGGATTAAACAACCGGTAAGCTATCCATTTCTCATTCCATTTGAATAATGAACTTAACTCGCGGGTTTCCTCGCAACCCTTTACTTGGGTTCAAACCATTCCGGCTTCAGGAAGGGGAACAGTCTCTATGCTCTAATTTTATTCGTGTCGCTTACAAGTTAGAGGCGATTTCAATCCTCTGCTTCAAGGGAAGTTGACTTATACGTTCGCGTCGAGGGGCAACGCATGGATTACATCCGGTCTCATCAGCAGGCTATACGAGCTGAAACTTATCAAGGCCTTCATGATTACATGGCTAATAGAGCCGAGCGTGAGACTCAAAGGCAGGGCCGGGCCATCGACGTTGGACGAATGATCATACAGCGGCCCCCGTTACATTGTTCAGACATATCAGGATTCCATGGCAATAGTCGCGAATAAGGGCGACCCGATCTTTTTCCAACTCTGACATGTAATCCAGAGATCCAAGAGAGCCTCCTACCAGGGCAATCGGCTTCTGATAGACCTAACCTCTGCGCAAGAGCTTTCCACATGAAACTGAACGTGGTCTTCGAAGGGATTCTATAAAAAAATGGTTCGGGAGAGTGATCGCTTATATGTACACTATCGAATTCCAGAAACGCGGTCTACCTCACGCCCACATTCTCCTCATTTTACACGAGGATGACCAAGACATTGACGACATTGTCTCTTGCGAAATTCCTGATCCTGACGACGACCCCGAGCTGAACAGACTAGTTTAATGCTCCACGGTCCCTGTGGAACCGACAACCCAAGAGCCCTCTGAACCAAGGATGGTATATGTTCGAAACGTTCTCCCAGGGAGTTCGCGGAAACAACGCAATTCTCCGTCGATGGGTATCCAAGGTACAAAAGACCGGATAACGGACGATCAACGACTGTTCTAGGAAAACAGTTGGATAATCGTTGGGTCGTTCCGTACAATAGGTACCTCATAAAACATTTCAATGCGCATGCGTGTCTCGAAATACGTGCCTCGATCAAAAGCGTCAAATACATATGCAAATATATTTGCAAAAAATCACGACTGTGCAAGCATTGCCGTCACGACCGAACCCGATGTTCCAGATACCGACGCGACGCCCCCCTGAGCCCGACAACAGGGAGAAGGTGGGAGAGCACGGGCTCAATTAGAGAGAGACGAAATTTCTAATTTCATTGAATGCGCTACGTCACAGCCTCAGAGGCAGCGTGGCGTCTGTATCAATTTGAGCTGAGCGACAAAAGCCACACGCTCTACCGGCTTGCCGTTCATTTGCCCCTTTAACAGACTGTTTATTTCCGTGAGTCAGATCCGGAAAGGTTCATTCAATCGTCAAGGCAAACTCAACTAACGGCGTGGTTAGACCTCAACCAAAGAGAGCCAATTGCCGGCCAGTACCTGTACACGGAAATTCTCTTTTACTTCACGAGGAATAACTCACGTAAGGAGTGGACCACACGAAGAGCAAAATTCGATATCCTTCCCAGAATTTACTCCGTGTCCATGAGAGAGACAGAACAGTACTGCCTTCGATTGCTTCTTTTACACGTTCGGCCAAGAGTTACGAAGACTTGAGAACATTCGAAGGAGTCACTTACGACACTTTCAGGGAGGCTGCCTCCCTGCGGAAAACGACGAAGAAGCCGTCAGATGTATCCAAGAGGCTGTAGTTTTAAAATACCTCGACAATTGAGAGCTTTATTTGCCATGGTAATGATTTTCAATAATCCTCCTGATAAAATCCAAATCTATAATCAATTCAAAGGCAGTTTGAGCGAAGACTTTGCCCGGCGAGCTTCACTCACCGAAGGTCAGAGTCCGCGGTTGCCCTCAGTAAAATTAATGATTTAATTAAACACTACCAGCCCGACTATGATTGGACTACTTCAGGGCTTCCACAGGTTGACGACAATTTACCTCAGCAAATTAATGACGAAGAACAGGTTGCTGTCACTGTTAAGCAAGAAATACGCCTGGCTCAATAGTTGCAAGAGCAATTCAACAGCGAGCCGCCTTCGAACGAATTATGGCCCTTATCCTTAACGCTAATTGTTCCTCGACGGACCCGGCGGCGTTGGCAAAACATTTCTGTACAACGCATCACGCCATCAAAGCTCGAAGTGAGACAGTATAATAGCAGTCGCGTCGACTCTATTGGAGGGAGGTTTCACCGCCCACAGCGCCTTTGGTCTCCCCGTTCTCCTGACGTAGCAAAGTACGTCTTGGATTGGCCGAGGAACGGCCCAAGGGCGTAGAATCGTCGACGCCAAACTAATCATCCGGGATGAGATCACCATGTCCCCATCGCTAGCAATTGAAACAGTTGACCGACTGTTAAAAGATCTCATTCCTGAACAAAGAAACGTCCCATTCGCAGGCAAATGCGTTCTTTTCGGGGGCGATTTCCGGCAGTGTCTGCCACTGGTACGAAAAGGACACGCGGCTCAAGTTATCGAAGCGTGCGTTGTCAACTCTCCGCTCTGGTCACATTTTCGACGACTCTCCCTCACAATCAACGTTCGGGCGACTGATGCCGATTTTGTGTCTTGGATTCTCGACATTGGTAACGGCTCAAACACGCGGACCATCAACAATGTGTCATGTGTTGAGATCGACTCGAAGTTCATCGTTCCAGTCGTTGTACCCGCCGTCTACGGGTCAAGAATTACGGCTGACGATATTCCATCGCTCGCCACGAGGGTCATTCTGACTCCTGAATGAATGAAATAGACACATGGCTGGCGAAAAAAATATTGCTTGTTGTTAGAGAATAGGCCCCCAGGCCTTCTCACAATGTCAGCAATTTAATTTTCGATATCAACACTAGTAATAATAATAATAATTTGACCAAGTTTCGCGCGGAAAGCACTTCTTCGTCCAACCCAGACATTGTACAATGTCTGCGCGCCAGGTAATTCATTCCTGTATTCAATCATATCAGCAAAAAAATTCCTCTTAAAATAAATAAATGAAACACGAAGCCTTTCAACCCGCAGAAATCAGCTTGGCTGTTAATAGACACCGCCCGCTGTTTGATGTTTCAGTTCACTTGAAAGACATTTTGGGCTTCTCCATTTATCCCCATGGGTCCACTTGAGTCGAATATTATTTTCTCAATTCAGTGTGATTAGGCGAGAAAACATGGACGACGAAAAACTGATCGAATTGGTTCGCCAGCATCGCGTCCTTTATGACTACTAGCGTCTACAGAAAGCCCTCGTGTAGAGGCTGGTGGCGCTGCAATTTCGCCCAGTTGCCGTACTCCCGCTGATTTCAAATTAAACTAAAGCTCCCCGCCCCGCTCACAGCATAGTGTGAAGGTTATACGATAGAGGGCACTTCATAGTAAGGCGCCCCGTTAAGGAGTTTCAAAATTTTGTCAATGTTATAATTTAGCGAGAGAACTCCAGATTTCTGTTTCAAGTTTAACTTTATTTGTTCTATTTATTTAAATCGTGTTTTTTTTTTTTTACATTATCCTCATCATGGTGAAGTGTGTTGAGTGCCAGGCTGAATTCGTCAATCAACAAGCGTGTTCGGCGCATTTCAAGTGGAAACACTCTTCGCCACCTTTGCATGCCTGCGTCGAATGTAACAAAATATTTCGAGACACTGTTGCACTGAAACGGCATGAATTGTCTCATGCCAAAGGAACAATAAATAAGGGTGAAAATCCGTGTTCGTTCTGCAACTTTTCCTGCAGCGAAAGAAAAGACTGCATACGTCACCTAGTAGAAAAACACCAAGTTAGTTTAGAAGAGGAGGTGTACGAGTTTTCGTCGGAAACAGAGTTTATTGCGTGGAAAGAGGACTTCGAAAAAAAAACTTGCTCGCGGTACGTGGCGCATCGCGGCAAGAAAACGAGGGTCGATGGATACAAACAGACATTTCATTGCCACCGAGACGGGCTTTACAAGTCTAAAGGGAGGGGTGAACGGGCAATTAAAATAATGGGCTCAAACAAAATTAATAAATGCTGCCCATCATCAATAACATTGGAAGTTTTAAGTTCAGCAGAAACATCTATTAAGGTAAAGGATCGTGGTCAGGTGACTGCACACGTTTAGTCATGCACTAAACTTAACGGGGAGTTTCACAGATGATTCCTCGACCCCCCTCCTCATCTATTGCTCGGCACACGTTTTCTTGCCCTATTTCTACACCAACCCTGGGTTTTAAGGTCCCGTTTCAATCTCCAGGAAGTTCCGCGTACACAGACGTATAATTTTTTCAAATTTCGTCCATCAAGTAATTTTGAACCTGCATTGAACTTTGGCTGTGAAATTTCATGCTCTTCCTCCGACTGATTCGAAAAAAGGAATACGTTTGCACATGCGGAACTTCCTGGAGATTGAAACGAGACCTTAAAATCGAGAATTGGTGCAGAAATAAGGCGAGAAAACGTGTGCCGCCTAGTAGATGAGGGGGGTCGAGGAATCATCTGTGAAACACCCATTAATGGTTGAACAAATTTTACCCTCAAACAAAGTTTACCCTCAATGAAGTGCATGTTTTCTTTCAGCTTTTGATAATGACACACTGGTAATCGAGTAAGGGAATCATGTAAGAATCTGTGGGAGGGGGCAGAGGAAATTCCGCCCCCTGGAACTAGCCAAATCGCTCTCAAAATACGGAAGTGTAGGGGATAGATGGGATGAGGGGGGTAACCGCTCGACCGGGGCCGTCGAGAGACTTATAGCATTTTCCATTTCCATAAAATTCCGCTCTGAAGCCGAGCATTACCACCCGTCTTCTCCGAATTATATCATATGGTAACGGAGAAGACGGGTGGAAATGTTCAGCTCCAGAGCGGAATTTTGTGTAAATGGAAAACGCCATAACTAAAGATAGTCTCTCGACGGTCCCGGCTCAACCGTTACAATCAGGGGATGAGGGGCAAAGATTACGATGACAAAAGAGTTGCTTTCAAGCATGGCGGCCATCAGAATGGTCACTCTGAAGAAACATCAATGCATCCCAAAGAACCCAAAATAATGCAATTTTGATGAAAATGTATAAAATTTCGAAGTCTGGCCGCCATTTTACAAAGAAATTACTTTTATAAGGAAGACGTTAGAAAAAATGCACTTTTTGGGGGGGCTGCCTCAAGGATTATTTATACACAACTAGAAAAATGTCAGTGTGGTTAGCATGTGACATGATCGACAAAAATTCATTTCGCAGATGTGCAAGGTAAAGTTATTAAAAACACATGTCGGACACCTCAACGAGCCCGGACGGCTGTTGCTGTCCAAAACAGAAAAGGCTCAAATCGCCACCAAACTCGCAATGAAAATTCCAGTAGACGATATACTCGACGACATCCGAAGCAACGTTGAAGGTGACGGCTTCAAGAGAATAGATCTCACGACACGAAAAGATCTCTTAAACATCATTCAAAGCTTCAATCTCGGTGATGCCTCCGTTCTTCACCAAGACGACAAAATCAGCGTGGAAGCTTGGGTTCTGAAGACGAACAAGGAATACGAGATTGTAAGGTTGGTACGAATCAGCTTCGAAGTTAACTAAATTTTACATGAATCGTTTACCTGTTGAAGGTTGTATAAGACCCAGGGAATCTTGGACAGTCAAAATCCTTGGCTGAAAAAAGACGACTTTTGCTTGATATTCATGACGAACGCGCAAGTCGAACTCTTGAAAAAGTACGGAAATGACGTCATTTGTATCGACGGGACGCACGGAACAAACTGTAAACAACAATTTATTAGTATTTTTGTTGAATTGTATTTTACTGTCGTACTTAATTCCAAGGTTATGATTTCGAACTCTACACACTTCTCGTGATGGACGAGTTAAGAGAAGGCTTTCCGTGCGCCTTCATGATTTCGAGCAGAGGGGATAGCGCAGTTATGGAAAACTTCTTCCGCATCGTACAAAAAGCCGTGGACGACGTTGATTTATTTCACCCGAAGTGGCTAATGTCAGACATGGCCGAATCTTTTTACAACGGGTGGAAGGCAGCCTTTCCAAAGTCCTCAACCAAGCATTTATTCTGCAACTGGCACGTCGACCAAGCGTGGCGAAAGAACCTGTCGAAGATAAAAGCTAAAGACGCTCAAATTAATGCTTACAAAAAGTTGAAAGTCTTGATGCAGGAAACAGATGAGACGACATTTCTTGCTATGGTGGACCATCTCCGGACGCAATTTTACAGTGACGAAACAACCAAGGCATTTGCTTCGTACATCGAAAAATTCTTCAACGAACCAGAAAAGTGGGCCTTTTGCTACCGGTTAAACGCCGGAATCAACACCAACATGTCGCTTGAAAATTTGCACCGCAATTTGAAGTACATTTTCCTCAAAGGAAGAAAAGTCAAAAGGCTGGACAAAGGCATCAACGGCATCATGCGCTTCCTCAAAAACAGATCGTTCGACCGCCTCATTGCAATCAATAGAGGCAAATTAACTAAAAAGTTGTCGACACTCCGGGAACGACACTCAAATTCTTTAAGCCTTTCGGCTGAATCGGTGGTCGCTTTGACTCACAATCAGTGGCAAGTATTTTCTTCGTCAAATGAAATTTACAATGTTACCAAGTCGGACGAGACCTGCCTGTGCAAACTTCGTTGTGAAGAATGCAAGGCTTGCATCCATGAGTACAATTGCACGTGCGTTGACGCCAGCATCAGATGGAACATGTGCAAACACATTCACTTGATCTGTCGGTGTTTTTTGAGCGAACAAAGAAACTGTGTTCCTCTAGAAGCGGAGGCAGAGGATCTACCAGACCTCTCAACGGAGTCATCAGCCCTTATGCTAGAACTCCGCAAAAAAGATACCTCACGAAGCCTGGAACAAGAAAAAATCGACATGATGGAACGGTTGACGAAATTAGTAAATTCAGTCACCAACCAGAGCCAAATGACGGAATTAAAAAGACGTGTTTCAACCATCGAAAGCATTCTACCGTGTGTCGTGGAAAACCCGGGAGACCAAGTCCCAGAAGTGCAAAGAAAGGTGGGGCGCGAACCTTCCAACAAGAAGATTGTTCCACAAAAAAGGTTCTTTTCGAATAAGAACAAACCGAGGAAGCCCAGCTCGTCCACCCAGCTTCTTACCCATCCGACAAAAACAGAACGGGAAAAGTTAGCTCTTGAAATGGTAACTCAACCGGGGAATCAAATAGGAAATTAAATGTTAACATATTTACCTGCCTTTGGTGATATTCTTTTTCTGAATCATTGCGACCAAAGATTGATCAGTTCTCCTGGAGGATGTAGGAAAAACAAGTCAACAGTCGGAACATGGGAAATCAGTCATTCCATATAGTACCAGTTGTGGACTTCCCCCTTATTCTTTATACACATACACTTCACTCCAAAGTCCTCAACCACGTACGATTTCCACTTTACCGACTAAAAGCAAGCCCGAGTTCCGAACTAACTAAAGTCATGGTGCTTTGAAGACAAGGAGCCGATGAATACATTTTCTATACATTTAGTATCCTGCCCCAGTAAAAAGGCTAATAGGGAACCAACTTCACGTTCACGCACGCACGTGAGGATTAATAATGTCCTTGCACTTGGTAATCCATTTCCAGAGATAACAAATCGGCACGGCAACTAGACGAAACTAAAGCGCCACCAGCCTCTACACAAGGGCTGTCTGTAGACGCTAGTTTTATGACTTGACTAGTCCAAAATACATGGACACAAAACATAAAAATTTGATTTGGGATAAACTAGGCATGGGAATGGCGGCAACTGGTAAGTTAAGATGTATTTCCAACATTCTAATAGTATACTATATGTATATCGAGGGAGCAAAGACGTGGTTTATTTTCTGAGAGACAAGTTTATCGAGGTTGTAATGTCTCGAGGAAAATAAACGGATTTACTGCAAAGTTATATACATAACTTTATGTACAACCGGAATCAATGAAAATTCCGAGATAATAATGAGCCACTTGCACATTTTTTGGAAACATTTTTTCCTTAAAGGTAATAAAAATAGAAAAGGGTTGGCGCATTTTCTTTTTAATATCAACGAAAATTTAAATTGATATGAATTTTCAAAGTAGGGAATTTTATGGGCCAGCTAAAAACACCCCGCGCCATGTTGATTTCATATCCGAGTGTGATGACGTCACTTAGTTCAAACCATATTCGACAAATGACATTAACACAGTGAATATTGCTTTATTATTCAATTTTATTGCTTTTTTTCGAGAAAGAAAATAATAAAAATTTGAATAAATATTAAAATATTAAAAAATATTATAAATTATAATAAATATTCGAATACACATTTGAACGAGCCTCACTTGCTCTCGCGTAACACGAGGATCCTTGTTTTAGCGGCGAAAGATTCCCAAAAATGTAAGGAAGAATGAAATAAAAAATAACTCCACATCTTTGAGTTTCCAGCAGATCGTTTACGATATCTTTCCTATTCAACTTCTCCAGAACAGATGCAGTTCTTGTCTTCTTGTTGCCTAAAAAGTAAGGAAATAATTTGTACGCTCTGTTCTTCGCAAACGCTTCCAAATTTGCAAGAGTAAGAATATAGGTGTGTTCCATTGTTTTGTACTTCCATGTTTCCTACAGGAATGGAAGTATGGTGATCGTGAAAAAATCGAGTCCGATCTGACTTATCATTCTTGATGTACAACCTCAGAAAATTTGAAAAAGTGGTTTTCGGCATGCCGTCGGTCTGTCGGTCTTTAGTGAAGGAAAAGTGCAGCATTGACAGTTGTTTTCATTTATTATTTTCAGAAATTCCAATGAAATGCTGTTCGTGCTACACTTTTCCTGCAATGGAAAACGCCTAACAGTCCATTAGAATAGTTTGTAGGGCGAGATTTATGGAGGTTCTCAGACTAGTTGTATGGAGAATAAGAGTTTTTTCCTCTCTACTGTTTTACTTACTCTTTGAAAGAGCAGAGACGCTTAATATGTAGTACTATCATGTGACCAAATCTATTGGTGCTTCCACAATGCTTACCCGTCAGTCGAGACCGTTGGTACTCAAATCGAGAGGGTACAACTCCCGGCTTCGCGTCAGCGAGTCCTCGAAGTAGGTGAAAACGTCCTCAGGTACAGCAAGTTACCAACGTCATTTTCAAGCTGAAAAATGTTTCAATGACTTATAAGAATCAAGAAACGGAGCAATGTTATCCTGACTTCATCCTTCGCATTCAGAAAGGAAGAGCCAGAAAACAAGAAGAAACTAACTAATGAAGCCACTGAAGGCTTCCGACCTCTATGATTATATAATAATTGAATTTACTCACGTCAAAGTAGTCTTCACATCAGAAGAACCTTGTAGATTGATAGAACTGGACCATGTTGTTCTCGCCAGCATGCTTTGAACCACTTCGGCGAAGCTGCGTTATTCATAGGCACCATTATATAGTTTTTCCGGAGTTTTTAAAGTTGTGCTCTTGCATTGAGGCACGAAGAAGTATTTGTACATAATTTTATTACGCCTCAATGCAAATGAATAAAAGTAATAGCAATAGTAAGATAGGACTTGGAACAGCGATCGTAAAGTGATAACTAAGGCAAAAAGAAGGAAATGATAATTGATAAGAGATAATAAGTATACCTATTCTGCGGAGCCCAGTTTCTGTAAGTTCAGACGGACTATTTAATTCCATTTTAATGTGTAAAATTATTTTTAAATAACGAAAGAAAATGAGTACGAAACTATGAATCTCCATACCAATAACAGTCACTCGAAAAAATTTGAACTAAGTGACGTCACAGACACTCAGCCAATCACAAGGCGTTGTGACGAGTGCGAAAATTAATGAATTTTTATGACCAATTTAATAATTATTAATGCCTCGTATCCTACTATTACGAATGGAAGTTAACTATCTGTGTTTGGTAACACTGAATCCTCTGGAACGTTCAATGACCGTTTTTGAAGCGATTTTCCTAAATTTGAGTTCGCGAAAATTCCCCCATCGCTACTTTTGCCGTATGCTCCTACATCAACAGCAATGAAATTACAATGCGCGTCGACGAGGGCCAACAAAACTATGGAGAACGTCTTTTTGTAATTGAAGAACATTGATCCAGAAATGGGCGGAGCTTGAATATTGACGTGTTTCCCATCCATAGCTCCAATGCAATTAGGGAAATTAGGAAATTAGGGTAAA
This sequence comes from Corythucha ciliata, assembly GCA_038030265.1. NCBI lineage: Eukaryota > Metazoa > Arthropoda > Insecta > Hemiptera > Tingidae > Corythucha > Corythucha ciliata. The sequence continues at coordinate 42,226,171 of CM075941.1, forward strand.
AATCTTCAGCTATTTTTTCTACATGTCTTGTGTCGGCGTAGGCATCAATTCTTCCATCAGGCTTTCAGTAATTAACTTGCACGTCTCGTGGGTGATGGAGTCAACAGTGCTGTGACCCATCCGGTAACTAAAAGAGATGGTCTTTAAGGAATCCTCGGTTGTCAAATACCTGAAAAAAAAAAAATGGTGAAAAGTGCAGACGTACTTATAATTAAGTTTGTTCGCAGTGCAGTTCCGTACAGCTCCTAAATGTTACGCGCATGGGAATTATGTGTCAGATCCCATTGCCGCTTGCGTGGGACGATCAATATCAATTCTTAAAATTGTTTTTACTTTTTCTGTTTCAGGAGCATCATGTAAAGCTAGGTGGAGGTGGACCATCATAAGAGACAATTTTCGAAAGTGGTTGAAAAAAAACAAGACAACCAGTGGCCAAAGTGCCAAATTGACAAAAAAATATAAAAACGCTGAACACAGAATCTTCAACACAGTGCAAAAATATGAATTTAAATAAGTTTAATAAATATTTTAATAATGGTCCTGATGATGGGCTAGACAGGCAGATAATCGATTAGGCCAAGAACAAGAAAGAAATAAAAATAATTATTGTGGAGAGACAACAACATATACCACCTGGACGTCTGAATAACTCCACGACAACATGGCCAATTACAATTTTAATGATAATTTGAACGGTAGCAACTACGCTTTTGGAGCAAATGGTTTAAATTGAATCAACCCTTGCGTTTTTCAGGACTGAAATAGTTGGTTATGGCTCCTTGGGGAGAAGTAACCAGTTTTGGGGGCTCAAGTCATCGTTATTAAGCTAAATAATAAAGTTTGGAGGGCGAAACGCCTAACTTAAGATTATGATGGGAATAAATTGACCTAGCTGATTATCCAGTGTCTGTTGGTGACGTTTTCTGACCGCCCCCCTTTCCACACCAATAGTTTTTTCTAAATCTTTGAAGTGTAGTAAATGTTTGCCATTAACTATCTAACGACTTTTCATTAATCTATTCTTTGACAAAAACATCAGCCAACAAGGATTGAGGAGAAAGAATCGAAGAAAAGTAGAAGGAGGCGAAAATAAATTGCAAACCCGAAATAGAGAGACAACAGAAAAGCCAATCATCGAGGGATATAAACTGGTTCCCTCCCCCCCGCCGCCGCCACCACCACACACATCACCACTACGATTCGTTTCATCACCTGAAAAACGTCCTTTTTCTTTTTTTCTCTTCCCCCCTTCCCCCACCCAACCACTCTGCACCACCTACCCATGGGAGACGTGATGAGTGCAAAAAATATATAGTCCTTCCCGGTTTTTCGAGTAGTACACCAGAGGACTTTTGAAGGAGGAAGAGGGGGAACAAATGGGATGCCATTTCGCACTCCCACTATACTATACAGCACTAGAGCTCCCTAATTACACACTTTTCCAGCACTATGTCACAGCCCAGGCACACAGTCAGCGCCAAATAGCATTCCCCCCACGCGTTCCATCAGCCCACTCTACATCACCTTTTCACGAAGAGTGGACTAGAGTGTGTTGGGGGGGGGCGGGAAGGGAAAATATTTTCATTCCCACTTCTCATTGAACTCAATGGATGCGACACAAAATGTCCTTCCTTTGATGCAGGAGACTATTTTCCGTTCAAATCAAGTTATTTTGTTTTTTTCTCAGTTAAACGTTTAAACACAGCACCGCGTTCCACCTGGTTATTAATTTATAGAGGTTGCTCTGTTACCCTTAACCCCCCAGGGAACCCGGGGGGGTCAAACCCTTCAACAAACAAACCCACACAGTGTCAAAACGCTTTTGACAAAGGCGGGGGCGGCCCTCACCAGACAAAAAAAAAAGTCAACTACCCGAAACATAACGCAGGAACTGCGGCTTTTTGAGCTTTGCCTGTTTACTTAAAGAGCCCGCGTATTGTGCTACCGAAGAATGTTAGAGTATGGCAAAGTCGAGAGCATGGTAGACTGTGCTGAAAAGACGAAGGAAAATAAGGGAGAGACGCATAATTCAGACCTAAAGAAGTGAGAGGGACTAGTAGGAAGTAGGAGGTTGCCAAGAAGGATATCCGCACGGTGTGTGTGTGTGTGTTTTAAGGAGGAATGAATAGTAGCAGTTGAAGGGATGGGGGTGGGGGAATAGCGTGGAGCAATAATTCACCGATTAGAGGGGAAAAGGAAGGTCGAAAACCCGCAAAACACATGGAAATAAATGACGCGCAACAGAGTCGTTCGGAGAGAGCCGCAGCCCCTGGAGGGAAAGGATTCAAAAGGGAAGCCTCTCCTTTATTATTGCCCCCCGTTATATGCGTGTCCCCCCCCGGAAAAATCTTTATATGATTCTCCAGAGAAAGACATTTTCGGGATGAATTCAAGTGGAAACACCCACCCGCTTCCCCTTCCTGCATGAGAGGAACAGGTATCACTGAGAAGGAAGAGCTGCACGAAAATCTCTTTGAAATTGCAAAAAAAGACACTGGTTTTATAAACTTGTGTTAACAGTTCAAACAAAACGGTGAAAGAGGAACCGTCAATAAAAGAAGGGCGGGTGATGATAAAAAGGGGAAAGCTCAAAACCTTGGAAAAGCCTATCGTCTTTCTATTAATTACAACGAGAAAGAACCAATAAGATTTCGAGAGGGGTATGTGTATTATAGTAATGGGAGTGGAAAAGGCGTAAGCCCCCCCCCCCACCAACTATTAGGTTTTTTCTCCATCCTTCGCACACACCAAGTTCGTAAGGGGGAAGGGGGAGGGGATTTAATTTACTTTAACATAAATCACATTTTCTTTGAAGCTAAACTTCAAGAACTCATCTCCCTCACACCCCTGAGAAACATTGCACTTCAACAAAGGTAATTTGTCTTTTTTTTTACCTTTCCCCCTATATAATCTCGTTTGCCCCCCCCCCCCGTCGTCCGGGCACTCATAATCAAACCACAACTCTAATTGTGTTCATTTTGGAAATCATTCCTCCAAAACAGCATTATTCACCCGTTAATGAACTCTCGACACTCTGCTGCGGATCTCCTTAAGATGTGGCCAGTACCTAGGCCGTTGCCGGCCCTTACCTGGCCTGTACCCCATCTTTGGCCCGGACTCCCCAGCAGAGTCGGTCCCATCACCCAGCTCGACCCGTTAGCCGCGACTGGTGGCCAGCCAGTCGCGCCCGAGAGGCACCACGTGGAGGTGGGTCTTTCAGAGCTGAGATGCTGGCTTGCGCCATTGACCGAAAGCGGGCAGGGAAGGTGCCCCTGCCCGGGTTCCCCGAGTGGGGAAGGTGCCCCTACTCGGGCATTGCCGGTCCGAGTCCCCTGCGCTCCAACCAGGAGCGCGAGAAGACCAGGAGTCGGCCGTTCGCCCGCCGGTTTCTGGCGAGAGCCGAGTCGTCTGGCGGACCATTCCTAGCCCATACCGCCCGCCGCAAATCCCCGTGGAGGCTGCAGCGACAAAGCACATGGTAGGCGGTCTCCTCCTCGACGCCACAAGGGCATATTGGAGAGTCCCGCCGCCGGAAGAACCACAACTTGGCGTTGAAAGAGCTGTGACCCGTCAGGATAGAAGTGGCGGCGTGCTCAAGGGAAAACCACCCGAACATCGGGCACGAACAAGAACAAACGCCTACCCGTTGGACTGCTAGCCCAACGCGCCTGCCAAGCCTCGACGACTAGGTCATCGAGAAGGCGGATGCCCCAAGCGGCCCCCCATTCATCGGTGATAATACCGATACGCTCTGTCCAGTCTTCACGGCACCGTACCAAGCCCAAGTTTCCCTGGGTGAGGCGGCGCCGATGAACCCATGCATCGAGCAGGAGGTCCGCAGTACCTGGAGCGCGTCGGAGATAACCGTCCGGTACGCCATGGCTACCCGCACCAGCGAACTCTCGACACTGAAAACTACGCCACTCCTACTCGAACAATTATTATACGTCAATTGATCGTTTTTTAAAACCAATGCGGGGTTATTGGGGAGACTCTCCGATTAGAAATGCCACGCGTTTCATGTTGAGTAGGATGCCGAAATTCCGAGGACGCCAGTCACGAAAAAGTAGGACGCTAGTGAAGAAAAAAGTAAGACGCCTAAAAAACAAGTTAACAACAACTAATGGTTGAATAGGTTGGTGTTAAATTTTTATTTCAATCGACTATGGGGTGTCATATCAGCTACAGTGGCGTAACAAAAGGTCTGTTCATGCAACGCGTTTGGAGCACGTTCGGAGCAGAATTGCCATGGGACCAGGACCAGTCAATAAAATGTAAGTTGATCACATTTTATTCGTTGGTCCCATGGCAACTCTGCTCCGAACACGTTCCAAGCACTTTGCTGGAACAGACTTAAAGTGAGCGAGTGAGGGGGCGCAGCTATAGTTTCAACCTCCCGTCCTCTCGTCATTACTTAAACCAACGTATTATTCAAGGGCAAGTTGCAGAAGGCAGCAGTTCGCACCATGTTTCGTGTCATGAGTGATTCGTGAGGGCGGGTATCATGTCTTTTTACGGTGCCTACATCTACGCTGTCCTCATTCATGTTCGGTCCCGCCTTGAGGAATGGCAAACCAATTCCTCCTCCCACTCCTACCCCACTAGACTTGGTGGCGACTTGGCCCCGAAACTTGTACGTCTGGCTACCATTTCACACGTTGACCCGGAATGTCTTGGCGTCAAACTTCTCAATTTGCTGCCTACCTCTCTTACGGAGCCTAGCCGTGCCTTAAGCAGCTTCAAGGGCCACCTTTGTCGGCTCATTATCCGCAGCGCTCCGTATTCTGTCGAGGAGTTCCTCTGCTACCTGCGGAGAGTGGATCTCGACTAGCTGCCTGCGTTGTTGCTTTTTATTTATCGTTTATTTAATTTTTGTGTTTTCCTTTTTGACGTTGTCTTACGAATTTTGTTTGTGCCGACAATAAATTATGATATAATATGAACAGAGGATCTGAACCCTACGGGTACGGAGTGCTCTGACCATAGTGGCCTACGGCAGACCACATCCATTGCCAAAAGCAGTGGCGTCTAACCCCCCCCCCCCCTGGGCGCAAAATCCCCCCTGACGCCTGCACGCTAACCCCCTCCGCCTTGTGAGTAGAGCCTTTCTTCCCACATTCACAGAGTATAAAAAGGGCTGTAGCTGTAGAAGGAAAGATGCAGTGAATAACATTGCTAGGGATTTTCCTTTGTTTCGCTAGTGCTACACTAGTGTAGAAAACCATCAGGAGATTTCATTGACTAATGGCGTTTTCAATTTGCATGAAATTCTGCTCCAGAGCAATTCATTTCCACCCGTCTTCTCCATTACCATATGTTTTAATTAAGAGAGGACGAGTGGAAATTCATATTCTAGATGCTGTTATTTTGTTTTATTTGTGGAAGTTTGTGTGGATGTAAAGAGTTTAAGGTTTTCAACAACGTGCGATTTATTCAACTTAAAGCCAAGGAGCCTTACAGGTAAGGGGTGAAGGTTAATTAAGTATTAAATTTCAAGTTAAATTATTTATCCTAATGTTTACGTAACGTTCGTTTAAATAGGTTTTATTACGCGAAGGCAATTCGAGTCCGAGGTGACGGAAGGTTCGCCCTCTTATTATTGCTCCTTTGAACGAGGGGAGGCACAAATACGACGAGGTACCTTGTTCAGCGATAGTTTTCTTTCTTGTCTTGCTTCTAGTTTGTTTTCTTCTTCGGTAGTTAACAAAATTTTACAACAGACGGTCCCGGGAGCACTCGACAGCGAATTCGCCTAGAGAACTGTTGACATTGGTGCAGAATCTCCAGCAAAAAGGCTAAAGGATCAAACTGGGAGCGTGGTGTTCTTATTGTTTTTGAAGGTTTCTTTAATTACCTTGCGCCTTTTTTTTGCCTCAGTGAAACGTCAAGGTCCTGACTTCGAGGTGATCGTTCCGGGATTGAGCTCAGCTGGAAATTAGCCCTTTCTTTAACTTTTGGGATTTCCGATCCCCTCCTCTCACGGGCGAGACTTCTCGAATCCGTTTGCCGGGGAACGCCTTACTCGACATGTTTTTACCGGCACTTATATCCTAACGCGATCACTTTATTTTTGATTGTTCATGTCTCTTTAACATTTTCGTCCCCTCCCGTAATCTTAATTTGTATTGGCTTCAAATTTAACTGTTCGTTTTTCTTTTTTGGTTTTAGTATTTATGTGTATACTTTAATATAAATTTAATTTAGCTACATAACTCCTGTCCTTGACTCATCTTCTGTTGCATTTATTGCATAGAGCAGAATTGTATGTAAATGGAAAACGCTATAAAGCTCGATGCATAAGATGCATTTTGGCGTGAAATGTCTTTAGGGAACCTTGTTCGTTTCTTCGTCACATGAAATGACCGTCACTTCACCAGGGCCGTTACCATGGCACCATCTCCATTCTTCATCTGTTATTTTTTTTTAAACTGTCAGAATACCCCAGATACGTCATAACTGAGCCGCCTTATTCCAATCAACTTGACCCAAACCCACAAAACGGTAAGAAGAGAAATCTGCCGGAAATTTGATAAAGTCCGGGAAATTTGGTTTTTGAAGACACGCGAAATTGTTATTTGCAAATGAAAGAAACCTGGTGAAATTTTTTCTTTTTAAGAGACCAAAATCACGTAGTTGCTTCAGTGGTTGATCCAAATCTTCTAAATTGCTGCTTGAAAGCGGCAAACTCACGGAATTCATTGAATAAATGAGCCGGTCCCAAAAAATTGCCATTTTAATATTTCATTTTTAGGGGTTTGGCTTGTTTTTTGTTTTTCCTAATTCTTCATTTCCTGAGCTTTCGCCTTCTCGTTTCCATTTTATTAAGAAATAGTCAGTTTTTAGAGCTTTTAGGATATTCTTGTGGTTGGATCTTTTACATGGTTGGAGCACGAATAAAATTGCGGAAATTCGCTAATTTAAGGATAAAATTGAAAACTAAACAAAAAACCAAAGGCTATTTCGCCAATACAATTGATGAAAGGATCTAGTTCGCGGCTGAAAATAGAGTGAAAAAACTATAATTCGCAGGTAAAATTGAGAAAATGCTTTGAGGTCCTTGATAGTAATTTCGTGGCTAAAATTGAACAAGATTGCCAACTCGAAGATGAAATTGATATATTTTTTATATGTGTACTTGAATAATTGAACAACTATAAAAACCTCTTGTGTTGAATACAACAATCTACCCCGCTTGGTTTTTTGTAAGCTGTAGTGAATTACATTTTATCTCGAGCTTTCGCGACGATTTCATTGAAATTTGAGTATTCTGTCTGAAGTAACTTCTCCCGAATGTCGTTGTTACGCAGCCCTCGAATAAATTGGGCACGAAGGAATACGTCGGCGATTGAAGACTGGCATTCGCAAGGGGAAATAAAATCACAGTCCGAGACTTCTCCACGTGGACAGGCGACGTATTGAGCGATAGAGTTTTGTTCTAGTTGCATGGTGGTTGAAAAGTCGTGTTGAGCAAGGAGAACGTTTTTCTTTGGGGACAAATGACTTTCAAGTAAAGTTACGACTTGATCGTAATCGAGTTCGAATATATTTGTGGGTGCTGCTAGAGTCGAGACAGTTTGGAAATGTTGGGCGCCGAAAAAAAAAAAAAAAAAAAAAATGGTTCAACCACAAAAGGACGTCCAACCACAGAGCATTATTGCTTCAAACAGAGAAAAGCTCCAAGCTATAGAGGCGCAGCCAGCTCTTGATCTAGAGGGTGGGCAGCTTCACTGGGGAAAATGTCAGATGCACCATGCAAAGTGGTTTTTTGGTGAGCTATACCCGTGAAAATGGCTTCTTAGTGTGCCAAATACAGCAAAATTGTTTGTAGCACAAATACATTTTTTAGTGAGCAAAATCCAGGAAATTGGTTCCACTAAGTGAATCAAACCCGCGAAAATGGTTTTAAGTGAATGAAACCACCGAAATTAGGGTGTCTAGTCAGTGAAACTCGGAAAAATTACTTTTTATTGAGTCAAACCATCTAAAATCCGGTTTTAGAGCCAAAAATCAGCTTAATCTCTGAATTGGGCCACCTTAAACTTTCTATACTCAACTTGCCTTCGAGTTCGTAGCCTGCTTTGAACTAGAACGGGGTTCGCAGCTAAAAGCCCAGGCCCGTCGAAACTGCTACAATCCCGCTATGATGAAGCAATGTGGCCAGTTTCAGTCAGTTTGGCTCTAAAACTGTTCAATTACGCCCAATTTAGCCAAAGAATCTTACTTTTGACTCGAAAACGAGTAGGAATTCATCCTGTAAAAACTGACTATACATATTCGTATAGTGAAAAGTCCAGTTCCCCCGAAATCTCCAAAATTACTCTACCTGCCCCTAAAACTACCTTTTCTGCTTAAATTAGGACCATAAAACTTTCAATTTTGCGAAAATTGTGCCTGGAAACATCCAGCAGATATTCGCCTCCAAAATGTTACAATTTTGTTGGTGTATGCCGCGAACGCACTTCTTCAGCCTACGAAGCAGTCCATCGCGGCCGTCCAAGCGGGGTGCGAATTTACTATCCTCCTACGAGTTCAGTTAGAGCCTGTTTTGAACTCGAACGGGGTTTGCAGCTAAAAGGCGAGGCCCGTCGGAACTGCTACAGTCCCGCTACGAGTTCAGAGCCCATGCCTTTTCTTTTCTGTTCGAACCTTCGAACAAACCTCATTGCGTCGCTGCAGAACAACCGCGTCACACGCTTGAGACTATTCAATCATTACAGTGATCGGCCAATTTTCAATTTTAGACTCAACGTGAGGGTCTGTAATAATTTACCAACCTTGGCATGGGCGTAGCTAGCTCAAGACTTTCTTGGGGGGGGGGGGGAGCTTTTCGCATTCCCCTTAGCCCTTGAGCACAACACATTCGTCTCAACCAATGAACGCGTCGGATAATGTCAGTTGAGCGATGGGGAGGGTGGATCACGGGTTTCATTCAAGCTTGGGGAGCTGGTCGGCCACTAAAAAAAGGCTACAAAACTTGCAATTTGGCAGACATTAACGACCAAATCTTGTAATTTTGCGGAAATTAAGACTCAAAACTTTCTAATTCGTTGAAATTAAGCCCCGAAATTCGCATTTTCACAGAAATTAAAACCCCAAAATACCGTTGCCACCGATCCATCGCTACAAAAATGGCCCCCAAACTTGCAATTTTGCACTAAATAAGACCTTTAACTTGCAATTTCGCTCTAATTAACAAAAAAACAAATGGAAACTTACTATTTCACGGCTATGTAGCACTGAAACTTTCATAATTTCTTCGAAATTAAGACCCGAAACTTGCATTTTTGAAGAAATCAAGGCCCGTAATTGTCAATTTTGCCTATATTCAGTCAGAAAACTTGTAATTTCACTCACATTAGGACCCACAAACGCTAAAATTAAAAACCGAACATGAAATCTCATTCTATTTTAAATTTCAAATAAATTCAGGTTCAAACTCAAAGTTAATGGCACAGTCGAGATCGGTTTGACCAGGGTTCACGCCCAAAAACTATAAAACTCGCAGTTTTTTTTTTTTTAACTTATTTACAATTTCACAGATATAGAGCTCCGAATGATGCAATCTCGTGGTTATGTCCCTCCATTTAACTGCGAATTTCGGTAAAATTGAAAATAAAATCAATTCTAGCTATGAATTAGCTATTTTTCTCAATTTTATCGGAGAATTAGCGATTTTCACAATTTTAGCTGCTTATTGACGGGTTTTCTTAATTTTAGCCGCTGTCTCGACCCTAGTACAGGAAATTAGCGCTTTTCACAATTTCAGACGGGAATTAGCAATTTTTCCCTGGAAACTGGCTTGCCTGGGTTCTAGAAAAAAGGGCCGAAACTTTTAATTTCGCTGAAATTGAGGCGTGGAACTCGCAACATCGCGAATATTCAGCCAGGAAAATCCAGAGGCCGAAGCGCCGTAAAACCGAATCGATAGAAATTATCTATTTCTGTACAAAAAAATTGTGACAGTTCCGATCCTGGTGAATTCGGCCGTAGGTAGGCCCAATTGGGCTTCCAATTGTCACTGCCCCCGCCCTTCACCCACACTGTTACTGATTAAAAACCGAACTCACCTTGCCACCCATCCCCTCACAGTTTCAATTAACAAAAATTAATTTGTTTTCTTTTAATAAAGCGGGTATAGGTAACAAAATATTTCCTCCTGTAACGTGGGTGACGTTATTTTAATGGGAAAACGGCAGAAAGAGTTGCCAGGGAAGAAGAAAAAGTTGTCACGAAGAGGGAGCCGAACAAAAAAAAATTGATATCTTTAAGAATTATTTTAAATAAATAACGAAAAAAGGGGGGGAGGTATAGTATAGCGTGACGCAACTAGCGTGCAACATTCGTTGTAAAAGGTCTCGCATTGGAGGTATAGAGGAGGGGTGGGGTCTCGGGTTGTGATAACGGCAAACAAATCACGGCAACTTGACTTTTCTGTCTCTCCTTTTATATTATCTCCTCCACCGCCACCCCGTCAAAATGATGGTGTAGGGAAAGTAAAGAATTGAATATTTCTTTGAAGAGGGCAATAAATTGCGAAGAAATGTCTTTCTACGGTTCCGTTTGGCACGTTAATTAAAACAAATAACTTATTCTACGGCTTGAAATGTCAAAACTCATTCCTTTCAGGGTCTTTTGCTGATAAAAAAACTGTGCTGATTCAAAAAAGTGTTTTAAAAGACACAAGGACGGTTGAAGAACGATTTAATTAATTTCGGCGAAGTCACCCCAACCTCAGCATCATCATCACGAGTGACTTCTCCTGATGGCTTGATTAATAACTTTGAAATCCTCCGTCGTATGGCAGATGTACAAGCAACGTTAAGTGTGTGCGAGAGGGTGGCAGTGGAAGACAGGAAATGGCTTTTGTCAAAATGATGTGACTGTAAATCCGTTGTTGTCACACCTCATTTGAGTTAGACTCTTTCCAAACAATTTGAAGCTTTGGAGGATTGTGGCGTGTAGGGTTGGTCGGCGGGGAAGTGGGAGAGGGTTTCCTTTTCTTATGTTTTCCGATCAATATACGAAGTATTTTACGGGTAAATGGAAATATGGTCGATAAAAATATAACAATCGTCCCTCTTCGTTTTAGGTAATAAAAATGCGGTTCTTTACGGCCCGCCGTATACGCAATTCCAATAGGCTTGGGAGGCGGCTTTTCGTTTTTAAGGGGCGTGTCCTGCTGGAAATTTAGCGCTTTTGGTTTTTCATCACAAACTGTCCCATCGCGCTAAACATCCAACTCGCTGAGGCCAGCCAGGTTCCCCCGACAAAGGGTTGATGCAATGAGGGTCCATCTCACGGTCAGTCTCGCCTGATGATTCTCGCTTTTTTAGGCGCCTCAGTTTGTTTTAGTGCATTTCATTCAAAAAATGCACTATTGGTCTCGCCCTGATGGTCGCACATATGGGTTGTGATACTTTTTTTTCACGTTTCAGAACCCCTAGAACACGAATCCGAGGTCGGTTCGATTATATATATATA